>JANIJQ010000020.1:0-215015 GCA_030557965.1 Sungouiella middelhoveniana | reverse complement strand
GGGGGTTCCATAGGAGCTACCCTATTTTTTCCTTAACAGCCACCTATTTTTCTTCCTTAATAGCCCCTATTTGTTTTCCTTAGCAGTCACCTATTTTTTCCCAGACGGCCACCTATTTTTTCCTTGACGGCTGCTCCTTTGACTGGAAAAGATGGTTCCATACCCTCAGACAAACTATTTCATCTTATAATCTCAGCATCTCCTTGGAAAAGGCACCGAAGGGGGCATTTATATGTATATATATATATATATATATATATATATATATATATTAGTGGCGTCAATCTCATCAGATGCTGTTGAGAATGAATTTCTTAACATAAATTTCCATCAACTAAGTCATACAATATGTCCGACCATTGCTCAGCTGAAACAACTGGGGATATCTGCTGTCACCTGAGTTAGATTTGTTGGTCACAAAATAGGTTACATGAGGTTGCTAATGAAAATTCTTCCGAAGCTCCGACCCCAAGGGCGAATTTCTATACTCCGTTCTAACCCTTTGCTTTGTCATTAGATGACGATCTACTGGAGTTGATCCGCTTCACTAGTCGAACACGAATCGATAAATCGAATACTCGATGTACTCCGCAGTTCAAGTACCCATTCTAAGGTAAGCTGTTGGATGATTTCAAGTTTAAGTTTTGCTCACCTTTCCTATTCTTTTGTTGTGAATGACAATTCTAAATAACAACCCCCTTGCATGGGTTTTGCTTCACTTATTTCTTACAGCGAAGGTATCTTTCTGAGAGAAAAAACTGTAAGGATTTAGAATAATGAAATTCAAAGCTGCCACGCCTTTTTTGTCATCTTGAATGACACTACGTGAGTTACACCCTTAGCTGCCACAACAATCAAAGTTGAAGCGACTTGTAGTTTGCACATTACATCACAAGATACCATTTGATCATATTTGTAGAAATTTTTTGACTTTGGGATGTCATTCAAAGTTCCACACATCTCATGTTGGATAACTGCTTTAAGTTTGGGCTTTGTGCGGAATAATTTCATTGCGAAAGAACACTCCCATAGTAAGCGAAGGGCTTCACATTTCGAAGGGATAGAACCGACTACAACCACAAAATTAAAAAAACTTAGACTGAATATCCATTATTCAAATCGTTTCTTTCTAAATGTTTGACAAACATAGTGCGTTCTTTATTTTTCCGCTCAAGCTAGTTTGCAGCTACTTTGCTGTATATGGACTAAAATTAGTGAGAACCAATGGCAATTGCACCTGTAGCTAAATCTTCAGGAAATAGAGAATCGAAGCGACTAAGTCAAAAAAAGAACAGAGTGATAAAAAAAGTAAAGCTTCCGCCCTCACAATTGTTAACATTTCCACCATATTCCATATTCCATTTTCCATTTCCATTCCAACATCACCGTTGATGAGAGCGCCCAAGTTACTCTGCCTAACCCCATTATATACAGTACTAGCATCACTTACAACGAACCCTCCCACACTCCTGTCGCTCCTCCACGTCTTTCGGAATCCTGCCTGCACACAGCTGCCCCCAAAATGTGAAATTGCTATCTAATCGCTACACGGAAATCACAAATTGTAAACTTTCATGGAACCTCCCCATGAAAACCATATAAAACTCCACCAATCACGACATTCCTTTTTCTCCAACCCGCACCCTTCCTTTTACTCCAACTCCCCCCGAACCACACCACTCGCAGTGATCTTTATCTGTGCTATTTTGAGATGAGCCGCACGTGAGGTTTTTCCGAGTATCTACTCCCAAGTGTTTCTTTTTATCAGCTCCATCACCATTTAGGTTTTCTCGATTTACCTGAGAGTATTTTCTTTTCATCAGGATTTTTTCGTGAAAACTTCCACCAACCGTGCCTCCAACTCCCCGCACTTTGTCTGCACTGAAATCCTCACGAATCCATCCCCCCTAATCTCACTCCTTCCCATCGGCCAAGTCCCATCAAACATTTCTCCAATGGTAAAGGCAAAGTCGAGTCTGAAACTGACTTCGCTCTTTGATATTCGGTTCAAGAACTTGGAGCATGATGTTCTCGTCATCAAGGGCTCCGAACACGACGCTGCCTCCACCTTTTTGAACGGGAACATCCTTCTTTCGGTGACGGAACCAATCAACATCAGGAAGATCTCATTACGGTTGTATGCAACGATCCGGTTGAGTTATGGCGATATTAATCCCATCAAGGGCGGTGCCCCTAAGCCTGCTCGGTTTGAGAAGAAAATCTTCGAGCACCAGTGGGATAGCAATGAAATCACAAGGTATATGAACAATATGTATGAGAACGCCAGTGGGGCGTCTGGTTCTCACCATGACGGCACCAAACTGCCCGTTTCAATGGCCAAGTCGTCTTCGTTGATGGGGTCGTCGTCGTTGAAGGGCTCCACCACCTCGTTGAAGAACTTGGGGTTGTCGTTCCGGTCGAAATCTTCCACGTCGTTATCGCAGCATGGTTCCCCCCCAAACCTAGCCATGTCGCAGTCTTCATCGAACTTGGCCCACAAAAACGGCCACGTGCTTGTTCTGGGCAACTACGAGTTCCCCTTCAGCGCCATCATGCCCGGAGATATGCCCGAATCGGTCGAGGGATTGCCAGGTGCCAGTGTAGTCTACAAGATTGAGGCAACCATCGACCGTGGAAAGTTCCACAACACCATGGTCACCAAGAGACATGTTCGTGTGGTGAGAACAATGACCACTGACTCCGTGGAGCTTTCGGAGACCGTAGCTGTCGACAACACGTGGCCCAAGAAGGTCGAGTACTCGTTGAGTGTTCCATCCAAGGCAATTGCCATCGGATCGGGAGTACCCATCAGTTTTATGCTTGTTCCACTCTTGAAGGGACTCAAGTTGGGCACCATCAAGATCCAGTTGGTAGAGCTCTACTCGTATGTGGGATATATTCCCCCAGCTCATACCTCGGAGAGAACAGTGGTGGAGAAATCGTTGCCAGCACCAAGCGAAGATGATCCTAACTACCAAATGGATAAGTGGGAAGTGACGAACTTCCTCCGAGTTCCCCCCAGCTTATCGAAGTGCACGCAAGACTGTGATATTCTGACCCACATCAAAGTCCGTCACAAATTGAAGTTCAACATTGCATTGGTCAATCCCGACGGCCACACTTCAGAGCTTCGAGCTTCTTTACCTGTGCAATTGTTCATTTCTCCGTTTGTGACCGTGAGTGCCAAGGCTGACGATGAAGACCACGATGTTGCCGACAACGAAGAAGAAGAAGAGCTATTGTTTGAGGCTGACCCCAGCAGCTATGGTCCAACGGAAATGACCAACGGTGAAACCGATGGAGACGAAGCGTTGCGCTCCAACCAGTCGTATTCCTCCTTCAACGGGCTTGTCGCTCCTCCATTGTACGAGCAACATGTCTACGACCAACTTTGGTCGGATGTGAGTCCAGTTGAGTCGCCAATCCAATCCGGAGCGGCCACGCCACGCTCCATGTACGGAAGCAGAGCTAACGACGTGCTGCAGTTCTCAATGTCGAGTATCGACACTGCCAAGTTGACGGAAAACTTGAGGCAGTTGAGTATCCAGAGACAAATACAGGAGAGCATGGAGAACAGCAGAGCGTCGTCAGCAGCGTCGGTTCTACGCGATAGAGCTGTTTTCAATCTCAATGGAGACGATGGAGAAGGCGACTACTTTTCCAAGGGCCGTCCCTTCATCAACAGAGAAGGAGCGCAAACACCGGGAGGACCAAGCATGTCTTTTATTCCTGGAACGCCCGGAATGATGTCTCCGCCCACTCACTTGTCGCGTGCTGGATCACTGACCGACTTGTCCAGAGCAGACTTGTCAAGAGTTCCATCTTATCACGAGGCTATGAAGAGCAGTGTGGACGACACCCTTTCCCCCAAATATTTGCCTCCACAACCTGGGTCGGGGATTAACATTGACGAGGTGAATCGTCGATTCGAGGAGTGCTCCTCGAGGTCGCTAGGAAACTCTGGACCTTCGTCTGTCAATCTTTCCCGAAACCGGCTGTTGTTGTCTCGCGGGTCCAGCTCGTTCAACTTGAAGAGCATGTCGCGGTCATCGTCCAACAATTCTTCGCCATCGCAATCACGAAGCGTTTCTGGAAACAACTTGTCGAGTCTTTCCGGCGAAAACGTGAATGGGTCAGCCTCCAAGCGTGCTTCAACCCGTACCACAGGGTCAGCTACGTTTTCAATGACGCCAATGTAGACATCACGAAGATGAAAAGAGAAAAAAATTAAATAGAAAGAAAAGTTTTGGAATTAGAAGACCTGTCGAAGTAGAGGGAAGTATTATAGTATTGGTATTATAGTATTGATGTAATAGTATTTGTGTCATAGTATTGGTATTATACTATTGGTGTCATAGTATTGATATAATAGTATTGGTGTCATAGTATTGGTATGGTATCGATATTATAGTATTGGTATTATAGTATTGGTATTATAGTATTACCGAAATATGTATGAATTCGCAACTACTTCCCTATCTACAGTAGTGTATACACCTCGGAGCAAGTCAATCATTACTACTCCACCAAATGTTCAGGGACAGAACAAACCTCTTTCTCTCGTACAGGAGAACCGTACCAAGACGACAAACCAATAATGATTCGAGATTCGTGGCATTGGCCGAAGAGGAGGAATCGCTCATGTTCTCCGGAAGACCTATGGGAGGAAGAAGAAACTATCAAGATAAAGTTTCAGTGGACGGCGACATTGAGATGAAGCCGCTTGCGCCATCGATCTTCGATATATCCAATCTGCTTGACGAGAAGTTGGCTACCATCAAGGCGAAAACCCACGAGTTAAGTCTGCTGTATAAGAAATTGCTAATAACTAGAGACAACGAGAAACTGAAGCTTGAAAGCCACATCGAAGACTTGAACTACGAGCTCACCAAGATGTTTGAAGCATGCTATGTGCTCATCAAAAAATTTGAATTTCTTCAGAACAACCACCAGCGGCTCCAGCTAGATTACACGGCGAACGAGCTTTCTATGATTCAGAACTACAAGAAGACCTATGCGTTGAAGATTCAAGACAGTCTGGTGATCTTCCGGAACCTCCAGAACAACTACATCAAGTTCTTAAAGGATGACGACGACGAGACCGACCAACTTCTCTCGGCAGGGGCCAGTGCTACCAATTTGGTTCTAGAAGAAGAGAACTCAAGAGACATCGAGAATTACTCAAAGAATGTGCTCTTGCAAGCACAGCAGCAGATGCAGCATGGGAATTCACAGTATTTGGCGCAACGAGAGCGCGAGATTTCGAAGATGGCGATGGGAATCTTGGAGATCTCCACCATTTTCAAGGAGATGGAGACTCTCGTGGTAGAGCAGGGCAGTATGTTGGACAGAATCGACTACAACATGACGAGAACGGTGCAAGACTTGAAGGTCTCCGATAAGGAGCTTATTAAAGCCCAAGGTTACCAGAAGAGAACCACAAAATGCAAGATCATCTTTTTGCTTACGTTGGTTGTGCTTGCGTTGTTTATTCTAGTGGTGGTGAAACCTCACGGCAAGACTAAGATCGTTGAGAGGCCGACCCCATCAGAGTCTGAGCAGCCCCTGACAAACGAAGAAGGTGGGTGAATGAGAATACAGATGTCGGCCCAATGTTCAAAATGATGTAGTACAAAATAGACAGCAGGGTGTAATACAAAATAAAAAGCAGGATGTATTACAAAATACATGACAGCAGGATGTAATAATACAAAATAGAAGTTGGACGATCACATGTTACACCACTCCGTATGGGCCATCCCGCAACGATGCATTTGGTCTCTGTTGGGGTCTCGTTGGATTGCCATAACGTTTGGATGGAGGAATAAACTGCTTGCGACGCTGTTGGCCTCCACCGATTGAAAAGTCTGGATTGTTGTTCAACACGCTGTCAGACACCGTGGGTCCCTTCTGGACACGAGGCGAGCCCTGACCATAGTTTTGTTGCTGGTAACCGCTCGATTGCATGGGCTGCTGTTGATATCCAGAATTCTGGTATTGTGGGTTGTAGGCTCCCTCAGACCCATAGAAAGATGATGACATCGGAGGTCCCTGTTGGAACTGAGGCTGATAGTTGGAAACATTGGGGTACAGCTGTTGGTACAGTTGTTGGTACAGCTGAGGCGGCTTCTGCTGTTGTGGTGATTGATACATTTCGTTTGGAGGTCTCTGAGATACACTGGTGAAGTCCGAGTCTCCGTCAGAAACAATCTGACCCGTTGGCAGTGAGGGCTCGGCAACATCGTTCCCAAGTTCCATGAATGGCTGATGGCCTTCAACATTAGGATGATGGTCAAAAACACCCAAAGTTGCCTTGTTGTAACCGTTACGAGTGTAGTTTACAGAACTTCTCTCAGACTTTGGATATGGCAACGAACTCACCGGCTTGTAGCCAGAGTCATTGGAAGGAATAGCAACGTTAGGGATGAAGTTGGGAGCCATTTTCTGCTTGGAAGAGATGGGCGTGCTTGGTCCTTGGTTCAAATTCACTGCATCTTCATACAAGCTGGCATTATCTCTATTCGAGTTAGAAGGAACGTTATTTGGCTGAGTGATGTCGTTTGCGACATGTGGCTTCGCTTCAAAGAGACTGGCATTGGAATCGTTCTTGTTGGTGGTAGAGAATGTAGTTCCGGTACCTCCACGAAAGCTGTAGTCCTTAGAGAAAGAGCTCACATCGTCAGCGGGGTAGTTGTTTGCTGGAGGACCGTTAAACTGGAAGCGGCTCTCGTTTGCAGCAAGCAAAGGATTGCTGGAAAAGCTATTCTTTCCATACGAGTCGAAGTTCTTTTCGCTCTCGACGTCGGACTCAACGTTCCCTCCCTTAATCTTGACAGAGAGAAGAAGACAAGGAATAGCCAAGAGAGAAACGCCTGCAGCAGCCACGTAGAGCCACCCTGTCCAAGCCGTGTTGGGGTAAAATACGAGAACCACCATCACAGCAACAAGAGCAGTACCTGCAAAGGAAATGACCCCGAACAAGAGTGAGAATATCTTAATGACAGAGTTTTCAGTACACAAGCTCACCAACGTGAAGATCACCGCAAGAAAGGAGAGGCCAGCAGCAATTGGGGCCGCAATGAACGTTTTGGCCAAAGTGTTTCTTGTGGATTCCGCAAGAAACCAGCCAGAGTGCTTATCGATATCACCGAAGGAGACTGGATACAGAGCAGCAGAGCATGAAGTGCCATTGCAGTAACCGAAAATACCGTAGGTGTAGTTGCCGGTGGCTGCCAATTTAAGACTCGTAGTAACTGGCAGAGAAACCATTCCCAAAATGAGAAACACCATGGAAACAGTAAGCAACACGAGCGAAAAGGCCGTGAAAATAGTTGCTTTCCCCATGATCAGCAAACAGTTTAACGGATAGGAATGGGTGCAACTGAGTAAAGAACGGAAAGGCTATGGGATCGACGGTTATTTTCGCAGTGTTTTGATTGTCGGACAGGTTTTGATGTATGACTGAAACCGCGAACTCAATATCTGTGGAATGTGGAAAGAAAGTGTGGAGTTTGATCGGGACCAGAAAAAAGCGCACAACAAATGAACCCAGTAAAAGATAAAAACAGCTATTGAGGATGTATGTGACGCCACTTCCGAAAATATGCCGTGCAGTAGTTCAACCAGGCTATCTCTATCAATAGGGGCTTCTGATGCCACGGCTATAGCGCGCCGCATTATCAGGCATAGAGACAGCTCACCCCAAGATAGCAGTATACTTGACGAGTGCCGTTGAGTTGAGCGCGGCAGATCGAAAAAAATAGACAGATGCCATCTTTCAACCGACCACTGCAAGCAATGACCCCGAAATAGCCAAGTGAATACCGTAACCAGCGTTGCTGTTGACACCATCATCATGTGGACGCGAATCATAGCAGTGTGTACACGGCATGGTGAGGCTGCTTGGCACTGCCCGGCTGTTGGTTCATAATGCGCGGCGCACCACATTTTGACATGCTCTGATGTGATTGGCGAAGGTGCTCAGAATGTCAATGTTAGAAACCTTATTCTAGTAGGGCGAAGCCTCAGACATTCCCACTTGTCGCTTGGTCGCTCATTTAGTTTCCCTCGTACCAGATATCGGGAACTTCAAGGATATACCTGTTCATAGCCTCACGGAATCTCGTTCTGTATTGCTTAGGAGTGACAATGGTGGGATCTTTCCCTTTCTTGACCACCAAGCTGTTTCCTTTCATCCAGTTCTCCACCTTCTTGTCCCACGTAAATGTTCGGAGCCAGTCGATGATACCAACGTAGAGCTTATGCGACGAATCATCGATTCCCACCACAAGCGAATAGTCCATCACATCCATGGCGCAGAGGAATGAAGTGTCGTTGAATAACGAACCTCGTAAGAGCTTCTTGGAGTGTTCCCGAACAAACACTGGGCTCTCATAAATATACTCAATCATGTTCTCATCGAGTAAAACCTCGTTCTCCTTGCCTGTTTGCTTGACATGTCGATTTCTCATGGATCCTTTCAAATCGAAGATTCTGGTTGTTGTTCGGTTGTAGAACAAGTTCTCCATGATCAAAAAGTCCATCTTGAAATTTTTTCCGTTGATGGAATTCTTGATTTCAACCTGGTAGAAACCGAAAATCTTCGCCAAAGCCGTGGTCAATGTGTTGAAAGTCGACTGGGAAATGTACTTGAAATAGAATGGTGCTGTCGACACAAACGACTCAAGCTCAGACTTGGAAAGTTCCTTGAGAATGTACCTGTTGTCGAGTGTTTTCAAGAAGTTAGATCCACTTTTACCTCCTTTGGAATTCCATTTCACGCAGCGGGACAAACTTTGAACAAAACTTTCATTCACACCACATGCCTTTCTGAGGGCTTCGAATTGCTCGCTGTAGAAGATCTTGCAAGACAAGTCAGTGTTTCCATCAATGAACTGATACTTCAAATGAGTAGACTTGGTCTTCGTCATGATAGCTTCCAACTCATTCATCTCGTTGTCAGATTCTGCAAACTTCTTTTTGAATTTCCTCTCAATGGATGTGAAACTGCTGAGCTTCTTCACATACTGTTCATTATTCTCCAAATTATCATTACTTTCTTCGGGGTCTGTAGCCATCTTTTTGATTTTCTGCTCATAATCGCTAGTGGAGAGGCAGAATGCAACAAGTGAACTTGGCTCATCTTCCCTAACGATCACATCTGAGTCTGCAAATGTATGCTCTGTGAAATCCAATGGATACTCCAATGGTTCCCACAATGTTGCCGATCTATCAGCCCAGAAGCTCGTTAACGATTTCAAAAGGGAAATTCGCTCTGGCTGAGGAATTTCCAACCCTTGTTTTCCTGATTGTTCTTTCAAACCTTTCTGTGTGTCCTTTTTCAGCTCCGCATTCAGAATCACGTCAACACTCTGTTCCGTTGGGGAAATTTGAGGTGTCAATAGCGTCTGCAAGTAATTATCTTCTAACTTGTCAGCCTTGCGAATAGAATTCACGGGAGAGATGATACTTGGTTTTTGGTATTCCTCTCTCTTACCGTTCTTAGGATTCACGTCTACCACATCCTCAATATTGTCATACATCTCCACAATCGGTTTCGAGTTGGCAATAGGAATTGCTTTGTAGTTGTTTGATTTCTTCTCCAATTCCTCCTCTCTCTGCCTTTGGAACTCGAGTGTCATCTGGTTGAAATAATTGGTAAGATCCTGGACCCTGTTTGGAACTTGGGCATTGTTCCCAGAACCTTCACTTACCAGTAAGTTTCTTGTTTTGGTTGGCGATCTCGATACTTGTTTCTGATCATTTTCGAACGATTGCTTGAACTGCAAGATTTTATCCTCGATTATTGACAGAGGAACTCTCATCCGTGAAGTCAGAGTTAAATAATCTTTTACGTCTGTCATGGTGCTGGCTTGCCCATTGGTATTTGAGGTATTCTCATCTTTAAGTTCATGTTCCTTTGACTCAGAATGCGCCTGCTCTGGTGCGTTCTTTTGATCATCTTCTTCACATGGCTCTTTCATATCTGAATCTTCCAAGTTATCGATCAAGAAATTTCTTAAATGAAATTGTGTGATCTTGGTAATTTCATTCTCAGTTGGTAAGAAATTATGCTCGAAATCATTGAATTCATTATCCCAAGCAACACCAAGCTCTTGAAGATCCCTTTGGATCACATTCAAGGAAAGATAATCTGTAGGACTTGTGGAGCTGTAGATGGTCATTGATTTCGAGTTGACGAACTCTTCTTGAGCAAGCAACTTACTTTTGAGCTCTTCGACTTTCTGGCGACCAGCCTCGGCCTTATCGAAAGTGTCAAGCTTCACTCGATTCAATCTTTGTGAAACACTTTCAAAAAATGCCCTGGCGCTCTTTTGAATATGTTCGAATGACTCAAGCTTTAGTTTGATATCAGTTTCCAAAGTAATTTTGTGCTTCTTACTTGGAACAACGACCTCATAGGTGTCAATTGGTCCATATTCGATCCGGATAACAAGGTCTCTCACTCCAAAGTACTTTATATGCTCTTTGAAATAATCATGAGGACAATCCTTGTAGTAATTGACATTTTTGGCCCAAAAGCTGAGTTCTAAGAATTTTCCCAATGATAAGTAGTATGATTCGTCACTCATCGCAGTAATTGGAGTGGAAATATTACACTCAGGGCAATAACTCCACATTACTCTTTGATCCATTCCCCTGTAACTGGCCTCATTCTCACTGGCATTCTCGACTCTTTCGACAATTATATCGAGCTTCGCATTGTCATGTGCATACGTCTTGTAGTGATCCAACATCAACTCTCCACATTCTTCGCAAACATTGTTGGAGTCTTGCAAGATTTGATCAAGAAACATTCCAAGGCATTTGTCCTTCTCTGTATAATAATCAATCCCCACAACCACAGGGCCGTAACAAGGAGTAGCATGCTTAATTGAAACTGTGGAGTGCAAAAAGTTTATGCTCTTGTGGAAAATCGGGTAAAGTTGGTAGATTGGATATTTCATGCTGTTCGACCATATCCGTGTTCGGAAATTGAACTCTAGGAGGAGCCTGCGAGCTCTTTCCGTCCCAACAAACTTTAGAATATCCAACACATCTTCCTTTCCATTAAATCGCTCTAGATTCAAATCAAAATTCAATTTCTGAAGCCATCCATTATCGAACTCGTCATTAGGCTGCAACTGTTGAAGCATCTTGTTGAAATCACAAAATTCCACGTAGGCCTTGAATGCTGAGACCACATTATTCAATGCTTTTGGAAGAGTGAATTGCACAGCAGGAGAATCACTTAATACTCTCTTCTCAAACAACTCAATGTAATCAATCATCCCGTAGTTCTTCAACAGCATAATGCAAGAAACCTTAGCCTCATCTGAAGTTTCACCATCTTGGTGAATAAGCGTCTGAAGTTGTTCAAACACACTATTGTTGGAATTTAAGATGGTTCCGTTCCCTTCAATGACAAGCGACAAGTCTCTGAAAAGTTGCTTTTCGAACCGTGCATTGAATACTCCAGGCACCATGGATTCGGCGGCATATTTGGCACTTCCGAGAAGTTCCTCATCTCCACCACGAAGACAAATAGTAAACCCAGATTCAATTTCACTTCCCGTGAAAAATGAATATGTCTTGACAGTGTCGTTGTATAAGAATCGCTTCACTTCAAAACGGCCACACGTTCCCAAAGTCACTTTCTTGAAAAACAAATCATTGACCGATTGAAAGATATCACCCTTCGTATAACGGGAGATTCTTTCAATAACTTGTGGTTTCATGTTCGAAATTACAGTGATATTGGCTTCTTCAAGAAGTCTTTCGGCTAATCCACAGACCGTATCACCAACAACAATGAGGTCAGGCTCAAGGGAAACGAGGCGTGACACGAGATTGCTGATATACACAGCTTGTTGAGAGTTGACAATTCTCAAACTAATGAACTGCTCCTTCTGCTTCAAATATTCGACTGGAAACATCAATAATGCGATCTTTGGGTTATCGATGTGAGATCTCATTCTCTTGGAATCAATATTCTTTGTTATAAACAACCCATCGATTATGCTCGTATCATCAACACTGCCACCGAAAATCTTCTTAATCTTCACGTACTGCTTGACATCAAGTGTGTCACCAATTTCGATGCGATTAATATTCAAAAGAATCCGGTGCAATACATTGAGCCAATTTGTTTTCTCAGTCTCATCTTTGATATCACAATCTTCAAGGCATTGGTTGATGATTCTCCTGAAATGACGGTCGTACGATTCGTCGAGCGAAGGCTCAAAGGAGTTGAAGTAGTTGTCGAGATCCGGGTCACTGAGATGGCTTCTGAGCAAATCTTTATGTTGATGATCCAAACTGTAATTCAGAACCTGGGTAATCTCTCGCATGTCGACATCACTTGGCCCTGGTGTTGAAGGTGTTGAAGGTAAAAGTTCACGTTTCAGTTGCAACCCAGAATTGGAGTTGCTACGTCTAGGCACAGAACTGCCATAGAAATAACTTGCCTGTGTCTTCGGGGTGGGAGAAGTTGGAGTAGACAAAGGACTTGAACCATTTCCCAAACTAGACGACAAACCAGGGTCCAAGGGATGCAAACGATGTGCACCCAGCCCCGCTTTGCGGCCCTTGTTAGTACGTCTGGTACGTATTCTTCGCAAGGACGCCATTGCCCTCTCGTTAGAACGGTAGTCGGACCCCCTTTTATTGGCATTGATAGTGTGCATCGAATCCATGTTCTTGAATTCGATCCTCTTCAAGTCACCGCCTTGAGAGAAATCAGTTGGAAGATACTTGTCATCAAGTACCATTGTTGGAAATTCGTGAAGAGTAGGCACAGCAACCAACGACGAGCTCAAGGATGTATTTACTCGAGGAGACATGGTTGCCTGGTTTGCAGCGACATGATTCAAGGACGTGTAGAGGGACATTGCCTGCTCATCCTCACTTTCGCTTCCAACATCATCTTCAATTTCATTTTGATGTTCTGGGGAATTCGTGATGAGACCCCTATTCTCTGAACTGGAAGCAATTCTGCCATATCTGGAAACCGCCTTGTATAGGGCCCCCAAGTTGTCCAATCCATTCGAGTTTCCAACATCCGAGGATGAACTGTTATGATGGGAGTACAGATTGAACCACGATCCTGGTTTTGAATCGGAAGATTCGCTGTTTCCGCCACTCGAATGTAGATTCGAACTTGCAGCATTCTTCATTGCTAACATCACCAAATTTGACTTCAGAGGTAATGTCCCCAGCATCGGCTTTTGAGTGGGTATTTGAATTTCAACCGATTCTCCTGCTCTGGTAGTGGGTATTGCCATCTGAGGAGCTTGCTTGTAAGGTATTACTTCTGGGCTTCTCGGAGTTGGTTCAGTCGAAGCGGAAGCCGCCACTTTAGGGCTCTCTTTTGGATTCTTTAGAAATGCTTTATTGGAATTTTGCGGAGAGTCCAAGAATGCAACACTATTTCGTCTCGAATTCGTGGAATGAGATCTGAACCGCGACAATGGGTGCTCCGGCAAGATAATTTCATCACTCTCCGAATCGTACCGCTTGGAAGGAACTTCTTCTTGCTCTTCTTCGTTCTCTGATGAACTCAGCAGTGAGTCGTCGCTAAGATAGACAATCACATCACCATAGCATGGTTTACATACCCGCAACCTGTCATTATAAGATTTTGAATCGCTGATAATGGCCCCGTCCTTGCTTCTTCGTTGCTGCTTGTACTGGGTATATGATATGAACATGGTACAAGTCGAGCAGAAGATCTGACCGCAGAATCGACAATGGTGCTTTCTTCGAAAGGCAGTGAATGGCCTGAAGCAATTGACACATTCAGAAACAAATGAATCGTTCATCCAATATTTTTTGGGGATACCACCATTCTTCAATGGGTTATCCGACAATTTGCGAGGTTTCTTCAATTTCTTCTTCTTTTTCAGAGTTATTGAAAATGACTCCAACGACGTGGCTGAAGAAGAAACACCTCCCAAATTGGTGTTCATGATCGACTTGGCTCCACCAATGATGGCAGAAGAAAAGTTGGAGGATATTTTCCTGGTAAGAGGGCTCTTTCCTTTCAACGAATTGATTGTGGATATAGAGTTCGTTTCTGACGTTCTCGAAATCGAAGCAGGCTTGGAGTTCACTTTTGCTGGCGAAACTGTGTTCTTGGATGAGGACTTGACTGGCGCCAACCTGGCTCGCAATGTGGACTGGTTAGTGATTGAACTAATGCTATCATTGTTGAGGGTCTCCAGGTCTGAGGCAGAGTCATCAGACACCTCGATATCGTTTGGCAAATTGTTGAATATTGACGAAATTCGCTTCTGGAGAGTGGCCTTGCTGTTGGGGCCATCAGAATGGGAAGATTGCAGAAGCCGGACTTTAGTTCCTTCCAAATCCGCCGCATCCCGCACAGTCAAAGTTTCCTGAGGGGCAGATGCTGGGTCGGTGTTGACTACTGTGACTTCGTTCTTGCTTACCAGAAATGCTGGCAGCTTGGATGGCTGCATGGTGGATATACGTAGAAAGCGATTATCTGAGGTGACCTTGGGCGAGTAGTCGACTTGTGGACTCGCGGTACCGGAAACATCGGAGATCTGACTCTGTTTGGCCGTCGTAGGCTCCTGCTGAGTCATCATTGGTGCTATGGACGGTAGACTGGAATGCAGAGGCGAGATTTTCATTGCTGTTGAAGCCATGGGATCAAACGCCGGCTCAAGCGCCGACAACTGGCTAAGTTGGGTCTGGGTGCGTGACTGTAACGCCGACGGTGCAGCCATAACCACCGTACTGGTTCTAGAAGGCGCAGAAACTGGCAACACCGGAGCTGGAGAACCTTGATGAATTAGATTGTCGTTGAGCTTGAAGACCGAATCGGAGTCAATGTCGGCAAGAAGATCCTTTTTGGGGATTCTCGAGCCCCTCGAATATATCGACAGCGAGTCTATCATGTCGTTTGGAGCGTCATTCTGTTGGTGGGGACTGGCGTAAGTATGGACAAGATTGGATGCGTTGTTGGTGACCTTGCGCAAAGTCTTGGAGATTATGGTGGAGATAGAGCGGTTGGCTACTGTGTCTGGATCCGGGAGCGTGGGAAACGATACGAAATCTTCGTTGGCATCGTTGTCGTCACTATCGTTGGTGAACAGCACCAGATGAGCATCTAGCGAAATATGGCGGGACATTTTGGAGAATGTGAGGATTTAAAGAAAACAAGCGGACGATTTTGGATCGGATGGATATGCAATTGGGCGATTTTGTGGTTGTGGCGTGGATTCCACAGAAGTAATTAATAGTATGGTAATAGCTAACTAGAGGTAGTGTAGATAACAGGTGGTAGCGGAAAGGTGGGGAGGAGAGAAACGAGGAAGAGAATTGAGGAAAAGAGATCAATGGACAAGGCGAGGTCAGGACAAGCTATTTGGAATGGGTTTATCTTGACATATGAATATTTCTCTCGGGAAAAGTTATTCTTTCAAGTCGTTTGTTGTTCTCTATTATGTGCGGTGGCATGGGCTCATGCAAGTCACAGGACATGATCGGAATTAGAACAATAGACGGGTCATGGTTCTTCTTTATCTTTTGCATCAGGTATGGGTTCAATACATGTAGCGGTAATGCTTCCTAATTCTGCTCCAGTGACCAATTACACTAATTCTCACTGTCTCTACTATTGCTCAATATCTCTGCTATTACTCATTAACTCTACTCTTCCGCTTCTATTCCACGGTTCCACGCACTAGTCCATACAGCACCGACTGCACGTCTGGAGATATGGCCACTAGACCGTAATTGGAAACCACTTGGTGGTAAATCCATCACAACAAAAATCCAAAATCTACCAATTCAAATCTCCCTCATATCCCCAAATTTGCCCGTCCGTCATTCCCAATTCCCTCCCAGTTCCTCCCCCATACTGTCCCAATCTCACCCTCAGCCTTACCACGCAGGTATACCGCACAGCAAAAAAAAAAACCAACGTACTTCAACCACACCATGTCGTCGCAAGTGTTGCAAAAGCGCCGGGGCCCCAAGTCCGCCGCCGGGTCTCAGCCCACCCAAACCTCCAATTCCTACGACGACGACGAAATCTCCGAATCCCGCCCCGACCACAAGATCGGAATCGACTCCAGAGATATAGCTGACCGTCACACCTTGAAAGTTCCCTTCTTGACGCTCATGGAGGAGGTGTTGTTGATGGGATTAAAGGACAAAGAGGGCTACTTGTCGTTCTGGAACGACAACATTTCCTACGCGCTCCGTGGATGTATTCTATTGGAATTGGCGTTCCGCAACAAAATCACCTTGGTGAACGACCCGGCCAGACGCCGGTTCGACTTGAGCGACCGGTTGGTGGAGGTGATCGACACGGAACCCACCGGCGAAGTGTTGTTGGACGAGGCATTGAAGATCATGAAGAACGACGACGGCCACTTGTCGGTTCTGAACTGGATCGACTTGTTGTCGGGGGAGACGTGGAACTTGATGAAGATCAACTACCAGTTGAAGCAGGTTCGCGAAAGATTGGCCAAGGGGTTGGTGGATAAGGGCATTTTGCGCACCGAGAGGAAAAACTTCTTTTTGTTCGACATGGCCACCCATCCAGTGGCCGACAAGATGTCGAAGGAGTACATCAAGAACAGGGTGTTGAGCTTATTGACCCAGAAAATAATGGACTTGGACCCCTTGAGCAACGACCAGTTCCCCGCCGACACCTCGTTCCGCTACTTGCGCACCATTGCCTTGGTGTGTGCTGCTTATGCCGCCAATGTATTAGAGAACGTTTTGTTGACGTTGAACTACGACAGACGTGACCAGGCCTTCACTCGGGCCGATGAGTTGTTGAATGACTACAGCGAGTACCCCTTCACCCAGAAGAGCCAGCTGAGCCCCTTGGGGTTGGGGGTCAACTTGAACCAGGAGTTGACCAAGGAGATCGACCAGAATGCTGCATCCGAGTTGCAGTTGGAGTTGGTGGCGGCGGTTTTGAGTGTGTTCGCCAGAATGGACTCGATATTGTGAGCAGTCTCGATATTGTCGCCATTTACAATGGGCTTCACTTCCAACATACATAACTATAAATCAAACTTTCATTGCCTATACCCAATTGGGTGTGTGGTCGAGTTGGAGCGCTCCGCCGAGCTGGTGGACAAACACCTCGACGAGTGTTCGCTTCGGGTGCTTATCCTCGCCCTTGGAGTCCCACCAGAACCCTCCGCGTAGTCCGTGGGCCCTAACGTATCGTCCTTTTTCGGCCACACATTGTGGATTATCGTAGGTGATTAGAAGCTTCTTTCCGGCGTCGTAAGAGTACGCAGCCACCCTTTTATCGTCGTATCTTTCATTTTCGCTCGAGATTTCCCGGTAGTCTACTGTGTCTGTAGGATAGGGCAGATGGTGGTTGAAGGAAACTCCAATGTCGGGCGATGTAGGTGTATAGAATGAACGGCCATACATTGGCATCCCCATTACAATCTTTTGAGCATTGATTCCCCTCTTGATGTAATCGCCAATTACCGCATCAACATTCAATTCGTTGTCTCCGTTGTCGCCATAGAGATTCAGATGATATCCGGTTCTAGAAGACCACCCTGCGCCGGCAAAATCGTAACACATGACGTTCCAGAATGAAACCACCCGGTCCATTCGGACCAAATCGTACTTCTCCAATTGGTTGCTGCTGCCAGGAGCAGCCACCGTAAGTAGCATACCTCCACGAATGCTATTGAGTGAAGCACGTAGAAACTCCAACATCACACACAATTGGGTACCTTCGGCGGAGGTAGCAGGGTACTCCCAGTCGATATCAACGCCATCAAACTTATATTTCTCGACCGATTCACAAACGGACGCTACAAAGTTTTCGAGTTTCTTCTCCGACTTGACAGTCTCTTGGAATGTTTGGCTAGTGCCCCAGCCTCCAATCGACATCACCACTTTCAAATGGCGGTGATTTTTCTTAAGAGCCATCCACAGGCCCAAAGCGCCATTTTCTCCATCTACGTCAAGTTCATCATCCGCCCACGGGTCGGAAAGGCCCACTTTTCCTGTCGCAGCATCTACTTTCATGAAAGCATAGAACACATGGGAAATTTGGGCCAATTCCACGTCGGTGGGGAAATGCCTAGGTTCGTAAACTGACCAATTAGAGTAGTAAACTCCGCTAACATACAGATGCATTCCAGTGTGGAGTGGGTAACGAATCCATAAGTAAGCAAAAACTATGATACAGGTAATTGGAACCACTGCCACAAGCAAAATCTGGGGTAGAAGTTCGTTTTTTCGCGCGAATCGGTCGCTGAGCCACCTAAATGACAAAGACACCATGGTACGACAAAAATCGAGGGAATAGAGATTTTAAGGAGAAGAAAGACGGACATTATCAGTGAATCTCTCTATGATACTATGCTAGACGCTAATGTTCCCCAGGCCGCTCTTCACTCCATTTTGGCCTGCCAGGATCGCCATCGACCTCGGCATATCTGCAGTACCTATCCCACAATATGCTAGGCTGATTACTATACTTTCCTCAGCTTCTATTACACAGCTTACCCACTGAATTACTACAAGTATAAACAATGCCGGCAGCAGAATTTGTCGTTTCGGCATCTGCGGCACTTCCACTCACCCTCAATGCCTCCCAAAAGGTGTACAAGGATGATTGTATGTATTCGTTCGATACTCCCGAGAACAATCCTCTCGGATTAGATGTTTGCATGACTTGCTTCCAGGCGTTTGCTAGAGCAGCTCAAAAAAACTTCACTGCAGAGCATTACGCAGAGAAGAGGCACCCGTTGTTTGTTAATATCACCAAAACCCTCAAGCCGGAAGAGGAAAGGAGCATTTTGGCCCAAGAATCCGACGATCTGAAGCAGAAGAAGGCAAAGCTCGAGATAAAAGAGCAGAAGGAGTCGGACATATACAACGTTTCCCACGCGGTCTATATTGCTCCATTGGATACGTCTTTGACCATTGAAGAAACCCCTGAGCCCGCAAAACTGTTGGCACTCCAGATCTTGGCTACAAATTCTGCTAGCACCAACGACGAGATTAAGGCGTGGGAACAGCAGATCTTTCCCTGTGAACATTCTGTAGATATTCAAACTGAGACGAGCGGCTTCGTCGGATTGTCTCAGTGTGCGTATTGTGATCTAAAGGAGAATCTTTGGCTATGTTTGACTTGTGGATCGGTTGGTTGTGGCCGCGAGCAGTACGGATCTTCATTGAAGGGAAATTCTCACGCATTGGAGCATTTTAACGTCACGGGCCACGCGGTGGCCGTGAAACTTGGCTCTCTTTCTGTCGATGAAGATAGCTGTGACTGTTATTGTTATCTGTGTAACGACGAAGTGAAAGTGCCCGAGCTCTCATCCAAGCTTCTCACGTTTGGGCTAGACTTGAAGAACACAGTCAAAACAGAGAAAAACCTTATCGAATTGAACTTGGACACCAACAAGAACTGGCAATTTGACCTTGATGGTGCCAACGGTGATAAGCTCAAGCCCGTGTTTGGGAGTGGACTCACTGGATTCCAGAATTTGGGCAATTCCTGTTACTTGAACTCGGTGGTGCAGGCTTTGTTCAGTCTTCCAGAATACAGGGATTTCTTCAAGGACAAATCTTTTGACAAGCGTGTTAGTGATCCAGGGTTGGACTTGTCGTCGCAGATGATCAAGATCTACGACGGACTACTTTCTGGCAGATACTCTAAGCCCAACGAGTTGAAAGGTGACGAGTACCAATTGGGAATCAAGCCCTCTACTTTCAAAACGCTTGTCGGGGCTGATCATGCCGAATTTGCAACCAACAAGCAACAGGACGCGTGTGAATTCTTACTCTATTTGCTTGACAAGCTCGACAAGGAGTTCGGACTCTCATTGAACAAGGACTTCAAGTTTTTGATCGGAAACAAAGTCATCTGTACATCCTGTCGGACAGGCAGCCTTTCTGAGGATTTGGTGGACAACATTTCTGTTCCAATATCCGAGATAGTGATTGGCGAAGACGAGGATGGAAAGAAACTATACCAAGAGGTGACGTTGGAGGAATCGTTCAGAAAGTTTCATTCAGCTGAAGAAATTGACAATTTCAAATGCGATTCATGCGGTCAAACAACTACCTCCTTGAAGTCATCAGGTTTCTCCACCTTCCCCACTAATCTCATAGTAAGCGTGCAGCGAATTAAACTAGAAAACTGGGTTCCTGTCAAGATGGACGTACCAATAGCAATTCCAGGCACTCTTGATCTTTCGCCTTACAGTGCGCCCAAATTCGAAGAAGGGGAAGTTGAAGTCGAGCCAACTTCTTCGGAGAGCCAGAGCAACGAATTTGCGCCCAATCAAGAGGCGTTGTCGATGTTGTTGACCATGGGTTTCAGCGAGCCTAGAAGTCTTCGTGGGTTGTACCACACCGGCAACAAAGATGCCGAAGAGGCAATGAACTGGGTCTTTGCCCACATGGATGATGCAGACATTGACAGTCCTTTTAATCCCTTGGTTTCTACTAATTCTGATGGCAATGATAAGCCAGAGCAAGAGTCTATTGACAACTTGGTGGCTATGGGTTTCAGCGAGCATCTAGCTAAGAAAGCGTTGGTGGTGAACAGCAACGACATCAACGCCTCTGTCGAATGGCTTTTCAGCAACCCTGATGACGATGGTGTTATTGAGAACACCCAGCCGATGATCAACGTCCAAAGGGAGTCTGAGGAGCTCAGGAAGCAGCTTCTGCAATCGCCAACCACCAGCGCCAACTACAAATTGAAGGCCGTGATCTGCCACAAGGGCTCTTCACCCCATACTGGGCACTACGTTGTATTTATCAGACATGAGGATAAATGGGTTCTCTTCAATGATGAAAAGGTTGTGGAGTGCGACGAAAACAATCTTGCCGACATGCGCAATAACGGATACATTTATTTCTTCGCTCGGCAATCCTGAGCGAGAAGGTTTGTTTCTTAAACTTCTGTTATGGCGGAGCAGTTTGCTAACAATTGGCGAGGAATTTAGATTGTTATTGGCTCATCCTTCTGGTTATTATTGGCTCGTCCTTCTGGTTATTATTGGCGAGTGCTTTGCTTATTAAGTTCGCGGATTCTAGCTTCTTATCGGCGATCGAGTGCACCAATACGCAACTGAAGAAAAATGATTACATGCATGCTTGGCTACCAACGTGGGCAGATCGGAACACCATTCAAAATGACACCAACCTGGAAGTCCAGAAACCCATCCAGATCTCTAACCCTTAGAAACGCTGCCCGTTGGAATTTCCTCATGCACTCATTCTTGGTGGGATGGCGTTGGAAAATCCTGATAGAAATGCCATTTTTGAAAATCTCGTCGGACGGCACTTAGAGGATGAATCACAATACGATCCTGCGCACCGGTGACTATTTTTCTCTCATATTCGAAAAATACCTTTGCAAGTTTCTTTTACCTCACACTCAGGTTCCTTCTAATAATGTTCATCACAAACGAATACGTCGGAGACAGATCCCGCATGGAGGACTGGAGAAGTATGTTCGATTTTTGTGCGGTAGTTTCCGCGCTCCCAGTGGCACTTACATATACTAACTTTTCAAGTTCGTGGCTACGATCCATTGGCTCCACCAGATTTGTTGCAACACGAGTACCCTCTCACTGAGCAATCCAAAAAGGTCATCTTGAAGGGAAGAAACGACACTGTGGATATCTTGAACGGTAAGGATGACAGACTCATTCTTGTCATCGGTCCATGCTCTATTCATGACCCAGTGGCGGCTAAAGACTACGCTAACAGATTGGCGAAAGAGGCCGAGAAACACAAGGGCGAGCTTCATATTGTCATGAGAGCCTACCTTGAAAAGCCAAGAACCACCGTGGGCTGGAAAGGTTTAATTAATGACCCAGATATCGATGGCTCTTTCCAGATTAACAAGGGTCTCAGAATCTCCCGTAAGTTGTTCGTAGAGTTGACCGAAAAGTTGCCTATTGCCGGTGAGATGTTGGACACAATCTCTCCTCAGTTCTTGGCTGACTTGTTCAGTATTGGTGCCATCGGCGCCAGAACCACCGAGTCCCAATTGCACAGAGAGTTGTCGTCTGGTTTGCTGTTCCCAGTCGGCTTCAAGAACGGTACTGATGGTACGTTGGGTGTCGCTATTGATGCATTGAGAGCTGCTTCTCACCCTCACCACTTCTTGTCTGTTACGAAGCCAGGTGTTGTTGCTATTGTTGGTACCGATGGAAACGAAGACTGCTTCGTCATTTTGAGAGGTGGAAAACAGGGTACGAATTACGACGAGAAATCCGTCAAGGAGACGAAAGAGGCTTTGGCCAAGGCCAAAGTTGTCACTGCCGAGAAACCAGGTCCAAGAATCATGGTGGACTGTTCTCACGGTAACTCCAACAAGAACCACAAGAACCAGCCATTGGTTGCTGCTGAGATTGCCAGACAGATCATTAACGGAGAAGATGCTATTTGTGGCTTGATGATCGAGTCCAACATTGAAGAAGGCAGACAGGATGTTCCTCCAGCGTCTGAGGGCGGAAAGGATGCCTTGAAGTACGGATGCTCTATCACTGATGCTTGTATCGGATTCGACGATACCATTTCTGTTTTGGACACGTTGGCTTCTGCCGTTAAGGCCAGAAGAGAGTTGAAGAAGTAGGTATCTAAAATAGCTTGTATTCAGATAGTGTCTACGTCGATCATGTAACTATTCCTAATATTAATACTAAGTTCCCAGCAGGGGGAGAAAGTAAATGCCATCTAGTTTTTCTGGGGATGAGAAATGATCAACTCTAACTGCTCAACCTGGTTAGACAACTGCTGAGTCAATTCGTTGATGTCCTTCTCTCTGTCCTGTGCTGACTTGAATCTGTACTTTCCTCTCGCAAACCAGTAAACCACACAATAAATGCCAAATACGGCAATCACAACTGACACATAGTTCATGTTGGCTCCATCCACAGGCATCACCGGAGGGAAACTGTAGAACACCGTGCCAAAAATGGTCCAGAGGACCAACACGTAGTTGGCAATATGACCGACAATACCCATCCAGAAAGGTCCGTGTTGGATGTTGTCTCTACCCTTGATCAAAAGGAAGATCACTGGAACCAGGTACGAGAGCAAAAGGAAGATGATACACCCAATCACCATAGCGTTGTAGGCAGTGGTAGAACCCATGTAAATACATCCAATGATGGCACACCAGACACAAGACATGAGATGAGCATTCACGGGAGTTCCTGTTCTAGTGTTGACTTTAGCCCAATATCTGGAACCAGGCAAGCCGTTATCTCTAGCAAACGACCAGCACAATCTAGACTGCCAGGTGTGAGAAGCAATGTTGCAGCCAATAGCCGTCACCAAGATCAAACAGTTCAATACGATGGCTCCACCTCGTGATTGCAATGCCTGGTGGAAAATATCCATGATAGGCACGCCGGTGTTGGAGTTGAGGATATCGTCCAAGTTTCTGATGGAGAAAAACATGGCGATGGCGTAAGGAAACGCAGTCATGAATCCAATGATAACAGTGCCGATGATGGCCTTGGGAATATCTGTTTGAGGGCTCAACGTCTCTTCAGCCATATGGGTAGCAGCATCCAAGCAACTGAACGACCAGTTAGGGTTGATCAACCCGACAATGAATGCAATGCCCGAGGTGGACCAGCCAGTCCCGTTGTTGAATTCAACAAATACAAAATGGGCCGAATTGAAATGGCCAGAGCTCTTGGCCAACACGGTGATTGTGATGACTACAAACGAGAACAACGACACGTACAACGCACCCTGGGAGATCTTGGGCAACGGCTTTTCCCAGATATTGAAGAACACCAACAAAACGTTGACGATCTCGTAGGTGATGAAAACCTGCCATGTGTCCACGGTCTTGTTGGGGTCATTGGAGCCCAACACATACATTCCCACCAACGACGTAGCGATGGAAATAGTGACCGAGGCACTCGTGAACACAGAACCAGCCCATGCAAAAGCACCACACATATAAGCAGCAAACGGAGCGTACTTTGGAGGAGCCAACTTCAGGGCCCAATAGTACTGGCCACCTGCGTTCGGCATAGCACTAGCGAGTTCCGAAAGAGTGATAGCGATACAGGAGGAGATACACGCAATGATAATGATACCGTAGACAATCGTCATAGGACCTCCACTGGAGATACCGGTGATCAACGACGCCGAGATGCCGAACCAGGAGTTTGTTAATCCGAAACCAACTCCCAAAAGAGCAAGTGTGGAGAAGTTTCTACGCATCTCCGGCTTGTAGCCAGTTTCGGCCGCCAATATCAAGTTGGCCTGTGCCTCTTCCAACAAATGGGCGCCCTTTTTCTCATCTTGGGCCGAGAGAACCCCGTTGAGGTTGCGAGAAACAAAGGTCTCGATTTCGCCCACTGCTATCGACTGGACTGGGGCCACCGAGGCAATACTGTTCTTTTTTTCGAACATGATGGAATGGGGGAGTGCCAGAAAAAACGTCGAGATGGAGAATGGTTACGAGTGGACCCGCATATATGTAGTTGCGAAAAGTCCTACAAGTGTGTCTGATAACAATATCTGGCGAATGATAACAGGCGAAATGTGTGCAGATCCGATAAGCAAGAAGGTGTACCAGCGTCGTGCACACTGCTGCCAGGTTCGGGGGACCTAAAGGGGCAATCCTTCGAGGAAAGGTGGACATGAGCGCCCGGCTACATCGGTCAGGAATCTGGGCAAAAGCCAATGAGAAAGGGAGTTTTGGGCAGGTAAGCAGCTCTCCTCATCGGAATTTCGACAACGCCGCATTGTCTCCTAAATTCGCGATAACGAACGCCTGGAGCCGCTTGCAGGATTTGCGACGGACTTAACAGGATAAAATATGTCGAAGTGAACGGAATGTTTGAGCCCTTGTTCACATGATGTCCTGTTTTGGTCAGTGAAAGCGATATCAGTGAAAGCGATATCAGTGAAAGCGATATCAGTGAAAGCGATATCAGTGATACTTGTGGTGAGTAGGGTTGCTTTGGAGTGGAACTCCTCGAATGAGTGAATGGATATGTATGGAAGGAAATCAAGAGTGTAAATGCGCAAGTGTTCCGGAGATAGATGGAACGGGATGCAGAATCATTCGTGTTCTGGTGTTTAGTGGCTGTCAATGATCAGTGAACTTCACATGTTCAGTGTCATCTTATTGTTCGCCTCCTCCTCAGTCCTCTTCCTCCAGATCCAAAAACTCCCTCATAAGTCCTGCCTTCATCAAAATACTTTCCCAATCACTCTTGAGAATCACCACCGACTCGATTAGTCCAATTAACACCATACCACTGCCAATTCCCAACCACAACCCAAACAACTTAAGATCCGTGACCTTAGTAAGAACTAGAGCTAGGGGAATGGCAAACGCGTAGTAGGCTAGAAAATTGATCACTCCACCAATCTTCTGGCGGCCCTGTGCACGAAGAATTCCGCTGGCCACCAGAGCCACTCCGTCAAAAATCTGGAGGACTGACACTAACGGACTCATGAGATGAATGATCAAAGACGTCACATCTTTGTCCTCGGTAAACAATCGGGCTAGTTGACCCTTAGCCGAGAAAAGCACAACACAATTAAGAACCGAAACGACGAGGCCACAGAAAAGTCCGGTGTAGGTGGATATTTTGGCCGAGTAGAGGTTCTGGCCACCAATGAAGTTTGCGATTCTAGTGGAGGACGCAATGCTCACAGCAAACGGAACCATATACGTCAACGAGGCAATAGACCCCACGGCGCTCTGGGCAGCCAACTCGGTAGTTCCAAAGTACAGAGCGAAAAGAGTCATGATCTCGTAGGCCAAGTATTCTGACTCGAGCATCACAATACCTGGAATTGCAAGGTGCGACAATTGACCCCAGTTGGTGAACAAGTCGTTGATGGAACAAAATCCATACCAGCACTTGGATCCATCGACAAAAACGGTGTATAGCACCAACAACACACTCATGATCCAGAAGTTGATTACGGCAGCAATGGGGGCGCCAATGAAGCCAATTCCGTAATTCAGATCCCACACCAAAAAGTACGAGAGGAAGATATTGACAGGAGCCAGAATAAAGAGAACCCCGGTACCAGCCTCGAAAATGCCCTGTGCTTGCAAGAATCGCTTGAAGCATTCGAAAAAAATGTAGGCGGGGCCACCACCAGTCAAAATACGCAAGAATTGTGTGGTCAACAATAGAACCTCTTCGCTGTCGATGATGAACTGGAGCAAATAGTAGGAATTCCACCATACCAATGCACACGGAATATACACTAGCAACGAAAACGCCGTGCATCGCTGCACATATGTCGACACCATTTCATAGTTTCCTGCTCCGTACGCCTGAGGACAGAGGGTATCGAGGGCAGTAGCGATACCTTCAAAGATCGCAAAGGTGATGGTGGAGGTCATGGCTCCCAACGAGACGGCAGCGAGCTCGTTTTTACCAAGATGACCGACCACCAAGAGACATACGATGGAGAAAAAATGCTCCAATATAAACGTGATTACCAACGGAAGCGAGTAGCGAAAGAGCATCTCCAACTCTCTCTTGTAGGTGGTTTTCATGTGGGAGAAATCTTCCACCTCAATGATCAGAAAACCCGACTTGTCGGTATATCCAGACATTCTGGAGCTTCTGGAGCCTCTCGAAATGCGTTCAACAATATCCAAATCTTCTTCATCGCCGTCAGTGGCCGCATATCTCCGTTGATGTTCTTCCACTAGCCAACTATGGAACGACTCCTGGTCGCCTTGCGTGTGGGCCGAGCTGAGGGTAGACGGCAACGACCGAGAAGATGCTATACTAGCTGCATCAGATTCGTCGTTCAAAACAGACCCGGACTCATCAAGCGAGAGAAATGATCTCTGGTCTGGCTCTCCACCATAGCTGAAAAGAGGGTAGTTAGTGGAGGGCGGAATGAAGAGCCTTCTTCTGCGGTTGCTGGTGACATTTGGGTTGGCAAGCTGGTTTATTACTTGCGATAAAACCATTCTGGTGTCGGAATTGGCGAGAGGAGATTAGAAATGTACAAATATAGTTCGAAGCTTCGATGTAACTGCACACTGAGATCTGATAATTAGAGACAGGTTTTACATTCGCTTGGACTATCCATTTTCGGTGGACCACTAAGAAATCACATTTCGGTGTTATTCTTGTCTCCATTGTGACCGCTTCTACTTCTAGCTCGCTTACAATGTATATTCCAATCCCAACTAAAACAACATCCAGATGGCTCCTCCAAGTACCGTACCAAGAACAACTGCAGTGAGCACTGCAGCGCCCGCCTTGTCACCTGTAGAAACAGTGATTTCGTTGTTGTTAGTTCTGATGGTGGTGTCATTTCCGGCCGTGATATCGGAGCCCTTATCGGAACCTCCCGTGTGAGGAGTCAATGGGATGTTCTTGGAAGAGAGGAGACCCAAAATGACCTCCAACGCAGACATCTGCTCTCCGAGACCATAGAAGGTATCCCATCCACCAATTGCCCAGTTCTGGCCACAGGTGATATGGTCAGTACCTCCAGAACACGACTCAGCTGCACCCTTCGCACTTGGGACCAACCAGGAGTTGTAAATTTGGTCGTAGAAGTCAGGAACCAAGCTGGCAGTCAACCCCAAACATCTGGAGAAAAGCGAGCGGAACGATCTCTGATCGTTGTTACAATTTCCTGATCCGGCACACGTAGTCTCTGTCATGATCTCGCCATTGCTGGTGGAGTTAAAGAAGTAAGTTGAAGCATCAAGAATCTGAGAGGCTCCAGACTTCCACTTGTCGTCACCGGTCGAATTGTACAAGTAGGCACAGCCGGCCAAGAAAATACCGTATGTATAGGACCACTTGTGAACGGTCAAATCAGTACAGTTTTCGGTATCGTCAGCACCATCGTAAATGGTGTAGCTAGGGGCATCCACAATGAAGCCTACGTTCCACATCCAGTCCCACACACGCTCAGCCGCCTCCAAATACATCGACTCCTCGGTGTATCTGTACAATCTGGCTGCTATATGGAACAAACATCCATTGGCAATGGAGTTCTTGTAGTTGTAACCGTTGTTCCAGGTGAAAATCTGCCATCTCAACCCTCCATTGCAGGTCTTGGTGTCCCATCGGTTGTTCATGGTATTGAAAATGGCCTGGGTGAAGTAGAGCCAACTGTTCTCGCTAGGATTGGTGAAATTCCGCTCCACTGCTTGCATGATGGCCATGCCCCACACACCCTGGTCATCATTACCCTCAGTCATACTCTGGTTGGCCGGCATGTATGCATTGTTGTCACCCTTTTGTTGGTACATGGCCTGAAAGAGCAAATTGGTGAATGTCTCGTTGTCCTGAGCGCAGAAGTACCAGTAATCAACCCACCCTCCAAACGCCTCACCGGCGTGCCACCAGTAGTAAGGGGCCAGAAACATGCCCACGGTTCCTCCGTATTTCAAACCTTCGTAGTAATTCATTTCACCTTGAACAACCCACTTGGCCGCTTCACAAATCGATTCGTTGTCTTCTACATCAAGAGTGAGGGCCAATGCGGCCAGCGTCCAGAGCAACGCTGCAGACGCATAGGAGTAGAACTTCATTTTGGGAGAAGTTGGGCGGTGAAGAATCTACTGGGAGAAGTTGGTGAAGAAGTGAAGATGGATGGATAAAAATAAATCGGATTGATCAGGCAGTGTTGGTGCTGTGTACAGGGGGCCGCATGAGGCTGGGGAATGCTGGAGGAAGGAAGGAAGAATCAGAGGAGAGACAATTGGGATATTTTGGGGCAGTTTGGGATATTTTGCGACAGTTTGGGGCATTTTCGATATTGGGAATTCGGCCCACAGCCCCCGGAAGATTATGGGGTTGGTGGTCGTTTGGGGTGAACAATGGCACCAGCTGGTTATTAGATCTATCTGACTAGATCCTCAGTTGGCCGGTCGCGAATGTTGCTTAGGTAGGACGACAAGAAAAGTAGAGAGCAAGAGTCGAGAAATTGCAAAAAAAAAAAAGAAAACAGAGACATGGAAAATGGTCATAATCGACACTACACCCATACCTTGCCTTCACCACCGTAGATATAAATTGCTAGCATAAACCACCGTGGGTTGTAACTTCTACATGCCAAAGAGCCGAACTAATGGACGGAGCCCGCTCACACACACTCGATTATTTGCTATCATCACCATATCTTCTCCCTCTAGCTCATTAGTTGCCTGACCCTCAAAGCAGTCATTGGAGATGGGCTTCTGGGTATTTGCTTTCATGAACACGCTGACCTTTCTTCTGTCTAAAAGTACTCCGTTCCATCCCGACTTGATCGACCCCACAAAGTCGTTTTCGTAGTGGTCGCCAATATGCCAGATGTTCTCCAAGTAGCTGGATGTATCAAGTGCCGGGTGTTCCCTTTTGGCCCGCAGAAACCGCTCCTTGAAGATATGATTATAGAACCTTCTGTCGGGCTTGGAGCATCCGAGATCGTAGGAAAGATACACATCAGAAAAGTACTGGTCGAGTCCCAAACTCTCCATGATGGCATATACTCGGTCGTCCGAGTTGGTGGATGCAATGATCGGCACGTTGTTGTTGCGCAACGTCTCCAACACTGGGATGGCATCTTCATACAACACATAAGCCTCCGACGAGCTGAAATGGGTTAAAAGCCGCTCACATAAGGTACGAGACTTGTCGTTTTTCGAGTAATGTGGCAAGTCGTATAATCTAACTATCAATTCCAGCCACCACTGGTCCGATGAAGTGATGTCACTAGTGTACTTGCCATAGTTGGGATACTTGGCCAACATGCTGGCATAAACAATGGGAAAGTCGTGCTGGATGCTTTCAAGCAGCTTATCGACCCCAAATTCACCATGTGAGATCTGGTAGTATTGCTCTGGAATCAGGGTTTTTGGCTTATACAATGTATCCCAGAGATCGAATGAGACGAAGTGTGGAGGTGGGAAGATGCTCTTTGATTGGGACTTTGAGATCGTTTCGGGGCGTAAGGGATCAGCAATGAGCGATGACGAAGGTGCCGACGAAAACTTCCTGGTCCCAGCAGCTCCAATTCTTACCAATCTTTGCATTGGTGAGATGAAAGATGATTATGAGTGCGCATCTATAGATAGATGATGGACGAATATGGATGGACGAATATGGATGGACGAATATGGGTGGACCAATGCAAGAAACGACTTTTATACAAAATAATGATCGAAACTGAACAGAATCCACGAAACATACTACGACTACACTGCACTATATCTCTATCACTTTATAGTTATGCAAGCAACACTTCCCATCCCCATTCCTTCATCACGGTACTCCAGTGAAATCTACTACCAATACCACTGTGGTCGTCAGCGCCTTCATTCTTGGGTCCAGAGTATTCTGTCCAAATGCTGGAAGCCAGATCGAGATTCGACAGCTTGGCAATCGCCGAATCGTCAATGTCTCGTCTAACAATCCTGCTATGCTCATCCTTTCTTCTCCACACTTCTTTTACCACTTCCAATGCACGATCGATGTTTCCAATCCAGATTCGATCTCTAAGAAGCGCCCAGCGCTGCTCACACCACTCCCTTTCTTCACCTGGCTTCGCCTCGCAAGAACTCACGAGAAGAGGGAATATCTGAATGATGTGAACATTGGAGTCGGAGGGAATAGACGCCAACAACACGAAAATCTTCTCGGCCAATTGGTGTGACCCCATAAATGGAAGTTCAGGGACTGCTTGATGCAAATAAAGCATCGTTGCATACCGGTAGGCCTCGGCCGCAGATAGACATGAATAACTATCCCAAGTCGACTCTCTATTTCCATCGCAATTCACTTCCATTTGAGGAGTGATGTTGGGCTTCCAGTCCAACAATTGCTTTCTCAACTCAGAGGCAGCAGTGATTTTTCCCAAGCTGGTTCTTGTCGCATTCTTGGTCTTTTCCCGATGACGAACAACACTGGAAACTAAGTTAGCAACCCGTCCCATGATCAGAAAGAGCGACTGAGCGCACCCTAGCAATGGATCTATGTAGTCGTCGTTGGTAATGAAGCTGTCAAAATTCTCCAAAAATCCAAACGGCTGACTTGTGCTGGATACCAGCTCTTGTGATTCTGAACCTGGTGAGTCACTCATATCAGAGTGTCTAGAACCCTTACTGCTATCTTCGTCTCTCTTCTTCTGGGTTTGGTGGATGATTTTGGTAATTGTAGCAACCAAATCAATGCCCTTGTCGTCGTGACAAGAATATGATGTCATCTGCGACAATACCTCGAAGTAAATCCATGCATTGAAGAGCAATTGCAAATTTCTAGGGATGAGGACTGAGTTGTTGTTACCGTCCTCACTAGCCACTTGCTCAATACGATCCCAATCGTCGTTAGTCACAAGTACTACCTTTTTCTTCAAGTCTTCTCTGGCTTTGTTATCAGTTCCTTTACCTTTTCCAACGAATGAACTCATATGTTCCTTAATGAGAGTGAGAACTTTTTGGATCATACTCTTTGCACCTTTCAAATGAGCTATACCACTCGAAGTGTGGGTGTCCCAGGATTCACTGACAGCCAAATTAAGGCAGGTTACTAACGCAATATCGGCAGGAAGTTGGCTGTCACAGACAATATTGTTGCCCATCTTCGACAACCCGCTGGCGAGCTCAAGAATGCACGTCTTCATGTAGAAATAGCCTTTCGAGCGCAATCCAGCACTCTTATCACCCAACGTAGCGTTTCCGGCAAGATGGAACAACGTCATTGATGCGATGGAGTTAAATAAATATGAATAGTTAGTAGCCAATGGGAGGATCACATTTCTCCATGGATTCTCCGCCCTGCCAGCCTTGATAGACATGATGCCACAGGTGTAAGTGGAAAACAAAAATAAAATCTGTTGGTGCTCTGACGACCGTAAGAGACTGTGTAGCGATGAAACCGAAGCTACCGACGGAGACAATGCGTCATACTGGGAAAGTTGATCGCCAACATCAATCAAAAGTTGGTTGGGTGTGTAATAAGAAGTGTGCTTCGATACCAAAGGTCCAGGAGAAGCTTGAGTTATCAGACCTTGTCGTCCTTGAGGAGGCAAATTCGCCAAGTCCAATTCAGATCCGGCGCCAATAGTCAAATCCAACGGGCTGAGAGGAACGTCAGCAATACCTCCCAATTTGATAACACTGGGATCGAAGTGGCCCTTTTGATTGTCCTCATTTGTGAATACATAGTTGATGAGGGCGCTCAATGACGGAGTCAAGTTAAATTCAGACATGGCATCCTTTCCGTGCGGAGTCAGAATTATGCTCCCAGTGGGCATCGTTCCCGCAACCTGCCATTCTTTCGGCGTTGGTGCCGATAGCGGAAGTCTCGGAGACTTATCCTGGTGGAAATGCATCATCGAGAGAGTATCCAGTTCGAACGAAATTGATTCCGTCATAGGGGATCTGGATGTAATCTCATCCACGGCAGCTTCTGCCAACGACTCCAACCCTTTGGATTTGCGGACCTCGTCCCGGAGCAACTGGAGGTCCACAACATTATTAGTGACAGTGCTGCTTGAACGATACAACCCAGTAGACGGTCCTCCCGTAGTGTCGTTCTGACTAAAGCTCCGACGCATGCGCTTGGCAGCGCCATCATAAGTGGCCGGGTTGATTCCTCGGGCGAGTAACTCGTTCTCGAACTTGATGTCTCCAGTGGACTTACCAACAACAGAGAGCGATGCAAGCTCCAAGTGATCTTTCAACAGCAAGTTTCGATTGCCCGGTTGCTCGACTTTCACCAGCACAGGCTGTCTACGAGGTTCCAGCATCACTGTCGACATAGAAACCGTTGAAGATGGAGTGGATTTGCCTCCATCAGTAGAACCTGGAGTCAAAGCAGAACCTGACTGAGGCTGGAACTGGTGAGGTTCGATGTTGTCGTTGCAAGACCTCCACTTGAACCTTGTGGCGTATCCACCACATTTGATGCTTTTCTTGGTGCAGTTGTTGCAATAGGGTTTGTGTTCGTCACATTTCAATCGTTTAATCTTGCAAGTGATGCAGCCAGTTCTCGATTTCGACTTCGACTTCGACTTTTGCAGCGGACGGTCGATGGCCGAAACCCCAGATGCCCCTCCTGTGGCAGACATGAACTTATTCCTAATCAAGGAAAGATAAATTCTCACTATTGCTACCGGCTAGAATGTATTTTTAAGAAATGATGGCCCTTCTTAGTTGAGATAAGGAATGCCGCCCTGGGAAATCATTACCCGATGCGGAAATTATATACAGAGCATCCTTCACACAATCGAGATTGTGTCCTGACTTATGGCTCCTTTGGAGAATGATTTCCGACCACTGACTATCGTTCTCCTATTAGACGGAAATTCAAACTTCTATGCGATATCGCGTACTTGACGTCTTCTATTGGGCGGAATTCAAACATACTTGTCGTTTAGGCGGAAATTCAACTTCTATGCGGTGTCACGTCTTTGACGTCTGGTATCCTGATTTGTGCACCTTTGTTCTTCTTCCTTCACATAATCTCGAAGATTGTCGGCCCCATGCGGAACCGATAACCGTTGGAATCTTGCTGCGAATTGATGCTGGTGTGGGTTAAGTACCGCACCCATGGAAAACAGGTGTACTTCAACACCTCTTCATCCACCCGTAGATAATTAACCCGTAGCCCTGAATAGGCCATTAGGGGAATTTCAAACCCAACTCGGATATCGTTGCTCACAAAGTTGTTGCGGGCTCTCTTCTGCAATTCGCCAAATGCTGATTTGCTTACTCCTTGAACGCCGTAGTATTTGTCAAGCTCAGCCAAAGCCGACTCTTCAACGTCATCACCGCCAACTTTCCCTTTGAAATTATGGGATAATACCGCTTGGATTAAATGGGGCCCGATATTGTCGCAATGCTGGAGCAGGATCTCTGCCATCATGTGCACGGTCTTCTTCGACCCGGGAAGATCGGCTATGGACCATAGAACCTCCGATGTATCCACCTTGTACCGCACCTCGCCCAATTCCGCTTTGAATCGGAAGTCTTCTCCTTCCTGATTGTCCAATATGAAGATGTAGGGATTTACTGGTAAGCTCACCACCAAGTTTCGACAATGGAGTCTTTTTTTGAAATGTGTTGACAATGTGCACATGATCAAGAGTTTGGCTTCCTTCTTGAAAATGCGGAACCTTGGGCTCACCATGATGATGGGCTGTTTATCCTTTCGTCGCTGCTGATCCACCGAGTATGCTAATAGTTGGAACTGTCCATCTGGAGGCGTGAAATAAATCAAATTCTCTTTATAGATGGAGGAAAGTTCAATGCATTGATGGAACTGGACATTGCTGATGGGCACCTTCAATTTCTTGGTGGAATATTTCAGATTGAGTGAGCTTTCTTCGGATTCTGTAGTGTCGCGGTCATCATCGAAACCTCCGTTTGAAATCAAATTGTCTTTTCTGTGGATGAGGCTATCACCGTCTTCTTCTACTTCGTCTTGTTCCGCTTCATCTTCTCCCACTGCGTCATACTCTATTTGCGAGATGTATTTCTCATTAAGCCCTAGCTTGCACTGAGGCATTCCCGAGAGATAAGACTTCACTTGACATGCCCCTTTGATTTCGTTCAACTTGATGGTATTACTCTCAAGATCGTAGAGAAATTCGCTCTCTTCGATGATATCGATATATATCTCGTTTTTGGAGTAGAATATACCCTTGGGTCTCCAACTGATGGCCAGAGCCTGTGTCCTGAGTATGGAGCTATTGAAGAGTCCCTCTACTTCTGCTCTCACCATATCAGACCCGACAGCATGGTTGTGGGTCGACTTTATCTGTTTCTGCCTAGCTTTCTTCTCGGCAATCTTCTTTTCGCTGTCATTGGCACGAGAGTTTACCGCGGAGTCGGAAACATCCATATCCGAATCATCCGCATCCAGCGCTTCCTGCAACGATGATGCCTGGTTGATTTCCATCTTGATATATTCTTTGAGAATATTGTAGTCGGTGAGCTGGATGACTCCATAGTCCACACACTCGTCCAATAGTTCGTAGACCAAGGCAACGTTGTCAACGATGTGTTCAAGATGTAGTAATTTGCTTTTGTTCTCTTCAATGTCAATGTCCGTATCGTGTCTGATCTCATTGGCAGAGCTGGACTCGCTCTTGACAAAGTAATGCTGGAGAATCATGTAGAATTGGCGCAAGAACGTCATGGCCAGCATCACATTCACGTTCTTTGGCGTAGCTGCCAATAATAAAATGTCGTTCTCTCCCCATATGTACATATAGGAGACGCCGTGGTCTTGTAGGCACGGTGTTCGCTCATGAGGTTGCAACTTTCGGTATAAGCTGACAAACTTGGAAACCATGAGGTGGGCATCTGGGACGTCATTGTGGAAGTTTCGGTGAATTATGACCTCACATCGCAGGAACTCAATGTCCCGATCCGGCCAGTGTAGGATATATAGAGCCGACACCATGATTACGGCTCAAAGATGGTGAAAGTGAATTTTAGTACTGAAGAGGGCACTGCACATTGGCCGATTGACAGGTTGGACAGTACTAGAGAACGAGCGTATCATGGGACTTTGATGGACATTCTGGATGCTTATTATTGGTAATTGGTATTGGCTATTTAGTTGCTATTGAAATTGTCAATATTTTGGTCATTTGGTGGCTGATACATGAAGGTTTACTTATCTATGAGTATGTAGCGCGAATAATCTTAGTCTGCGACGGTTATCTATCATTGCCCTATTGAGTCAGGAACTCGAATTGGATATTACATCCTGAGTTGGTAAGTTCATATTGAGTTCTTAATTAAACTAGATTTCATTGTTAGAGAAGGTCTAATACGATTACACTGAGATCATCGTTGGTTGATTTGGTGCTTGCAGTATTATCGAGATTCCTCACCGTAATGAGAGATCTTCGAATACATTTATGATGAGATGGAAAATCTTTCTCTCAGTTGTAAAATTAAAGTGTCAAATTAAATATGTTGGTAATTATAATTCAGTGAGGTGCTAGCGGAGACCATAGTATCGAATCGAATTGCTCACAAATCATTGGGTGAGAGCGTCATTGGGTGAGAGCATCATTGGATTCTAGACAATGTAGACATGGAACTAATTTACAAGAATAACTAATTCCTCGTCCTCCACGCAGACAATGATGTTAAAAATTATTGTGAATTGATCAGCTTGCGTAGTCCTATTTTTGTGATAGTCTTTTTTTTTTTGAAACCAATGACGCTCTAGTTTCAATACTCTACACAACGAATTTTGCCAATTATCGACTTCTAGAAAGAGCTGCACTTCACCTTTTGATAAATTTAAAGACCTAACGTACTTACAAACAATTCATGTGGCGCCAGATTCCGCAGAAACGCCTGCAACCATTGAGTGGGAGGTGGCCAATTAGGAATTGAACAACGATAACAAGCCGCGAGCTACAACAATCCAAAAGCATAAATATCCAACTTAGATTTCAATAATCATAATACAATCTGCATTTCACCTTATCTTCCGTCGATGTGCATTCCTCTACTACTACAACCCAAATCACGTATGCAGTGCTTTTTGGTTCTTCAAGATTTATTTCCATGAGACAATCACTCATACGGGCCTCTAAAGCGGCAAAACTCTCGGTTGAATCTATTCAAAGGGAACTAGACTTGATAAACCTGAATCTCCCCAATCCCAGATGGGTTCTTCGTACTTCCGAGTCCGATGAAGGCACTAGAACCGAACTTGAAGGTAATTATAGGTTAAAGACTTTTGCAAAGACATGGGAGTTCCTAAATACTGCTGCCATGCATTCTCAGAAGGCCAGGCATCATCCAACTATTACCACTACATACAATCGCATAAAGTTCACCGTCACCACCCATGATGTCGGAAATCAGATCACTAAGAAAGATATTAAGTTGGCACAGGCAATTGAGTTGTCCTACTCCACCGATTTTGCTGAGGTTGGTGGGGTGGCAGAGGTGAAGCGACAGCAACTGTCTTCACAAGAAGCTGCTCAAATAATCAACGACCTAACAAAAAAACAGTAAGGTTTGTGAATCCTAATATATGTCGTTCATTTCCTATAGTACACTGACCCACACACTGGATCATAAGATTTCATTAACATTTCTCGAAGCCTTGCAGAAGGCATCGGCAATCATGATGGCCTCATAAGTTCCTTCCAACCCAACAATCTCGGTGTATTCGTAATCCCAAATATCTTTGATGGTTTTCTTCTCGGCAACCCTGCGTGCATGCTTTGCTTGTTGTTTGGCTGGCTTTCTTCTTTTGTGAGGGCCATCATCGTCTCCCAAAGTTCTGACATATGTCACCTGGAATGGAGGAACACCAGTGAACTTGAAAGTGATTTCCGTTTTGTCTCCCTCATGGAGGTTCTTGATTATGCTGTCTCCATGACTGATCTCAACCGAAGGGAGATCACGGACTTGCAACTTGAGCTTTTCGAATTCACTTTCATTAGTATAATTGACTAAGCACAGGCTTGCCGAAGAATCTTTTAATGCATGGATTGCCAATACTCCTGGTTTCGAAGCCAACCTCACAAATTCGTGCCCTTGCTCTGCCTTTCTCATCTGACCATTAAACTCATAGAAAATAGTGAAAGGTGCGATTCCAGACATGTTATAAGCAATGTGCTCTCCGACACAGTAATAATCCTTAATGTTCTGCTTCTGGATGATTGGAACCCGGGTAATGGAGATTGTGACGGTGTTTTGAGAAACAAGCAGCTTCAGGTGGCACTTATTGGCGTCCGTTATCTCTTGGAAGGAAATGATATATTCACCAACAGAAAGAAGAGACAGAAGTGGTTTCGACAACTTCAAATCAGCTAAGTCGACTGAAGGTTTGTTGACCTGAAGTACTTGGAACTTTTCAATGATATCTCCCTTGACATTCTGGATACTACCAGCCAAATCAAAAGGAAATCTGCCTTCAAAAGTAATCGGCAATGAGGCAGAAAATTGGCTGTCAGAGACTTGATTCTCACAGAATTGCATATGTGTTTTGTCAACCAGAAGGCTTGGAGACCCTTGAACTTCGTATCTAATGGTCGGGAAGGAATTCTTGAGATTGATGCGCCTCGATATATCTTGGGTATAGCGAGAATCGTAAACAGCGGTGAATATATGCTCGTAAACACCCTTCCGTTTCAGCGTTAATGGGATCGATATTTCGTTCGATTCGATTACCATGGACGACGACTTTGTCTTGCCATGCGGATAGTTAATCAGATATGCAACGACAAAAGGGGGCTGTCCTGTGAGTGTGAGTTTCAAACTCCGTGAAGCATCTTGACAAATTGGCTTCAATGGAATAAGTTGGTCTGAAGCGAGCCCATCCTTATCCGCTGGATCAGGGTGGAAGGTCATGCTTGGCTTTGAATAGAACTTCACTTGAATTGATTGGTCACTCTTGACAATACCCTCGCATCCCTTGTTTTCAAAAGAGACAAGACGATATGTTCCTTCCTTAGACACTCTGAGATTATTGGAACCCGAAAGTAGAAATTCCTTTTCATTTCCTTCACGGTCTGTGAGTGAGTATTTGATTTTGTCGCTGGAGGTGCTCCCTACCGATGATTTCACAATAATTGGAATATCGATCGAATCGCCCTCGATTATTTCAAAGCTTTCTGATTTCTTGAATTGAGCAGCAGGGATGTCCGAACGAGCATTAATTCTAATCGACTCAGACTTCAATGGAGCAACTGGACAGCCCAAGTTATCTATCACATCCTTCAAAACGATTTCAAAAACACCTCCATTATCAAATTTAGGGCTCGAGATAGTGAAGGTATCTTGAAAGTATTCATTTACCTTCCTGGATACCAATACATTCTTGGAATTAGCCTCCACTATCTCGTAGGTGAACAGGAACGGAAAATTTCCTTCGAAATGAATAGGCGCAACAATTGAATCTCCATTGCAGGCGTTCATCTCCTGGTGTGATTGGCGGGAATCCTTGAAGAAAGTGTATCTTGATTTCTGATGGAAATAGGTTGAGAAAGTATTGTCAGCCTCCGAAATTGCAATAGGATTGTTATGGTAGTAAACATCCTTGAGCAGCTTGAAAATTAAAACGTAACTACCCTCTTGACGTGGCCTGTAATCAAAGCGAAACAGTTCTCCTTGTGTTCGCTTTGTGTGCTGTCTCAATCCTCTCTCGCTGAGAATTGGCTTGAGGACACCGGACAGATTCTTGAAAACTTCATACAGAACTTCAAAAGGAGGTTTTCCAGTGAACTTGAAGTCAAACTCAAAACCAACGGTTCCAACACATCTATCTGAGATTGGCTCACCTTTGATGACCACTGTTGGTACCTGAGGTGTTTTTATGGGAATAGCCACCTCCTCATTAACCTCACAGGGACAGAATCTATCCTCACCAGCAAGTAAGGAATAATACCCAGCTTTATGGATCTTTATTCCTTGATAGAAGTCCTGGGCATCGTTGAACACGTATGTCAAGTTTTTCTTGGCCGAGGAATCCTTTTCTTCTTGGTATTGGACAGTGACCGACAAAGGTAATTGGATCTTCAGCTTTGTATCAAGATGGAGAGTTTTTGATTGACCTGACAATAGAGGATTATCAGGAGACCTATCAACTAACAGCAACGAGACAGATTCCCTTGTCAGGATTGAGAAGTTGATATCCTGGTCATGGGAAGCAGGATTGTAATCTCTTCTGATGCCCAACTTGTCTATCACACTTAAAATCTGAAACTCGAACTTTCCTGAACTTCCCGATCGAAGAAGAGAAGGGTTGCGCAAAAGTTCTTGTTCCAATGTGTTGCGAGTCATTTGTTCTGAATTAAGCCACATAAGCCCCGGGCCGGCATTCTCACCCTGTAATGTGGCGTTGAATTTGTTGATCATTTTCCCATTGAATGTAGTCATGATCTCAATCGACAAGGGGAAAACACCAAACGCTGAAACTAGTGGAAACAGCCATTCTGGTTGGAACAGATGACTCTTCAGCACACACTTTACTTCTGTGTAAGCCAGCTCAACTTCTGGATACACGAACTTTGCACTCGGACAGTTTCCCACTCTGAAATCACTCTTGTAAGGACGAATGTTCATTCCAATGGAGTCCGTCACTGATTGGATACGATATTTTCCTGGTTTTTTGATTTCCACCTCGAGGTAGAATATTCTTTCGTCATAAGTATGGCTCAGCAACTTGTGGAGGTGAGCATAGTCTCTCTTCAATAATTTGGAGATATCACGAGAGGTGTAATTTAGGAGAGTCATTGAATTTGAAGGCGAAATGTGCTGGATTTGCATGGATTCAATATCGGAGGTGGTGTTGAACTCGATAGGCACCCACACAGATCTTTCAAATGAAGACCCCGACTCGATATCTAGACATAGGCCGTCGTAATGGAAAGGATTTAACGTCACAGATGCAGCAGGCAAGTAATGGATAGTGTACTTACCTTTGAAGTGGGAATTGATGTCGATGACCTTCTGAGGCAGAACTGAGTCGCCCACAATGTTCAATTCTTTATGTTTGAAGAAGGTGTTCCAAACCGGAACGATAATTCCTGAAAGAAACGGCAATGCGCTGCTGCTCGCCAACAAAAACGTGAATGCATTAACAATTACAGTCATGAGGAGTGTGAGGAGGGGACCAAACGAGAGAAGCGGCACGTTTAGTATTGGTAAAGACCAGAGAAACAACCCGTCAATCACGATGTACTTGATGACAAAAGTGAAATTATTTAGCGACGTGAACGTGAGTTCAGGGCCAGAAGTCAGACTTGAAGAAGTCATCGCATACAGATCAGCCTTGACAAGTAAAATATCGTAGATTTTCCAACATTGGATAAGGACAAAGATGGATACGAGGAATATCCGTTGAGATGCTGGGTCGACGATGTGCTCAGGGATGAGAGTCGAGTGGTCGTCTTCAGGCGGGGAATCCTCCAATTCCTGGATCTTAGGTCGGTTCATTTTTCCAGGATGTCTAGAAAATTTTTGACGAGTGTTGATGTTTATTCGCAGTAGTAGGTGTAGATGTAGGAAGCGATGCAGTGAATTGGAGATGGTTTGACAAGATTGGGATATCGCGAATATTTTTTCTGACAGAGTGAGGAATGTATTGGAAAAGGGACATTCTGTTTTATTTATTTGGAAATGTGTTCAGTGTTTCCGATATGCTATTCTCTGGCTTCCTAGGTGTTCTTTCCCATTAAATATTTGTTCTGTCCCATTGAATGAGTTCAATAATCCAAATGGTAGCAAACACCGAAACCTGCTATTCTTATTATTTACATGCTACTCGTCGACCGTCCACAGGCCATACTTCTTCACCTGCATCACCTTAATCACAGGCAAATCCCAACCTAATCCTCCGTCTCCAACAGCTGCACCATATCTAGGAATAACATAACACTCTCTCTTTGTAGGAGAAATTTCCTTCGGTGCATAGGGATGGCCCAATGGCTTCGAATAGGTGATGAGCGAAGATGCCTTCGCAACATTGGCCAACTGCTTACCAGAAATATCAACCAATGGCCGGATTCTCAACTTGGTTAACTTGCCTTCCGTTTGGTTGGCTCCCTTGTTCACAGATTGGTAAACAATATACTGAGGAGGTGCCGCACCCAGACTGGCAAGAATGGAAGCTGGATGGATGTAGACGTGTGGATCCGTTCCATCTCCATATTGCGAAGCCGGATAAAGTGTAGAGTAAGGAACTCCAATGATGCTCGTTTTTTTGGAGAGTTTAATGTCCGAGTCGATCGAGTCGCTCCGAACAGCAATCTGGTCGATGAATCCAGATGCGATGATTTGTTTCAATGCGGCTATCTGCTGTTTGGTCGGAACTCCCAATTTTGGTTCCTTGGTCTCCAACTGCTCGGCAATAGTATCCTGGCTGGAGTTGGAGGCTACGATGTAGGAAATCTGTTTCCTGAGCTTCTGTACTTCCTCCATAATCTTCACTCGAAGGAAATGATCTCCCATGAACCTTGATTTCTTGTTGGATGCAACATGGTCAAGTGCACACACAGCAGACAAAAGCTTCAATGCGTCAGAGCGATCGTCAAGTCTGGAGAACATTGCACGGGTTTTGTAAAACTTGCTTTTCAATTTCCGTTTTTTCTCCAAATCTTCTTGAGTTTCTTCCTCGAAGTCATCTTCGACATCACTGTCATTCTTTGGCTTTTGCGACAAAAGACCGAGATCATTCTCATCCAAAAATGGATCACCTACCGATAAAGCAGACACGATAGCAATAACGTACGGCAAGCACTCGAGCTGGTTGCCCACAATGAGAATTTTTGCATAACGTGGACCAACAGGGAAGAATGCCATTTTGTTTCCCAAATCGGTAATCTTTTTCTCTTTGTCCAATGCTCCCAAAGTAACGAGGAGCTTCTCTGCTCTTGCCAAAGCAGGTCTGTCCGGTGGGGTTGGAAATGGGAAGTTGACAATCTGGTCGATTCCCATATTTTTCATCGCGAGGACAGTGCTCTCTACTGGCATCCGCAAGATTTCGGGCCTGCTGAACTGTTCAAAGTATTCTTCGTAGATAGCAGAAGAAAATAGTCTGTAGCAGTGGCCTGGTCCCGTTCTTCCTGCTCTTCCTGCTCTTTGATCTGCCGATGCTTTGGAAACCCAGTCTACCTCGAACGACTGAACCCCGGTGTCTTCGTCGAATTTTCTCTCCTTTGATCTTCCACAGTCAACAACATATCTGATTCCCGGAATCGTCAACGACGTCTCTGCGACGTTGGTAGCAACAATACACATTCTGCTTCCCAGAGGAGGAGTGTCAAACACCTTCAATTGTTGGTTTGTTGGAAGCAAAGAATAAAGTGGAAGAACGTAAAGCGGGTCATTGGGCGATTGGCCTTGCTCAAGGGTCTCCTCAAACCCTTCCTCTTCTTCAGAAAGCTCGTCGTCAGACCCATCGTCCTCCATTTCTTCGGCTTTTCTCTCTCGGAGAGCAATATCCAAATCCACATCTTCTGCCTCCATGGCAACGCTATTGCTGACTCTATACTTGGTATTCTCGTCCTCAATATACAACTTCTGGGTGTCGTTTTTGAATGGGAACTCTTTCCTCAACCTCTTGACCAAAGTGGTGATTTCATTTTGACCAGTTAAGAAAACCAAAATGCCCCCAGGAGGAAGTTTTCTGTGAATTTTGCACACTTTGTTGAATGCTTCGTCCAAGTATTCAAATTTGGTTCTCTTGTCGAAATGAATGGAAACAGGATATTGTCTGGCTTCGACCTTCAAGATTGGAGGTGGGGTACTGAATAGCTGCTTGTTCTCAGAGAAGTCCGAGACTCTCAAGGTAGCAGACATGATGATCAACTTCAAAGGCTTCCCTTTTTGCCTTCTGAGCTTAACAACACGACTGAGCATACCAATCAAGATATCTGTATTTACGTTTCTCTCATGGGCCTCATCAATGATCAAGGCGGAGTATTTCAAGAGCAAGAAGTCGTTCATCATTTCTCGAAGCAAAACACCATCGGTCATGAACTTGAGTGCTGTGCCTCCCTCCTTTCCCTCATTTTTAACAGTTGCGTCAAATCTGATTTGGTAGCCAACTCTATTGCCGTGATCTCCGAGTTCGTTGCCGACACGATTGGCCATAGAAACAGCAGCAACTCTTCTAGGCTGTGTGACACCGATCATTCCAGGATAAATGTCCGAGTCAAGATTTCCAAATCCGGCCTCGTAGAGAAATTGGGGAACCTGGGTAGTTTTACCAGAACCAGTTTCTCCACAAAGAACAATGCAGTCATGATGGTGGATAGCTTCCATGATTCTGTGTTCCTCTCCAAATACCGGAAGTTGCATTCTCAGCTGTTGGATCTCTGGAGATCTTGTGACATTGACGAAAAATGCCTCTCTTTGCAAGTTCAAGTTGATTCGAATGGCATTTTCGTCTTCGGATACCACCTCATCGTCATGGATTCCGTCGGCGTATTTATCCAACGTTTCTTTTTTAAGTTCAGGTAAAACCATCTCTTGGTGGCCCTCGAGGCTGCGTACTTGAGCCTCAGCCCATTCCTTGAAAGATTGGCCCTTCTGAGAATGTTTGGGAGCATTCTGAAGAAGTCTGGGCAATTCTTCTTCAGATTCATCTTCAGACTCACTCTCCAGCTCTTCTTCAGATTCTTCGTCAGAATTACTGTTCAGATCTTCGTCAGATCCAGCATCAAGCTTCGAGATTTCGCCTGGCTCATCTCCCAGCTCTAGATCAGATTCATTATCGTCAACAACTTCGGGTCCATTATCGTCTTCAATCTCTTCTGATCCATCAGAATTTTCCTCCTCTGATCCACTTTCCTCTGATCCACTTTCCTCTGATCCACTTTCCCCTGATGCAATTTCCTCTGACCCATTTTCTTCAGAGATATTTTCTTCCCCATCTTCGTCACTCAGAAGAAAATCGTTCTCTTCTTCAATCTTGGCCCGCTTTTTCTCCTCCTTTTCCACCTTGAGTCTCCATGTATATTTCTTTTTGGTGACGCCCTTGACCTTCTCTGATTTCTGCAAGTTGGCAAACCCAAATCCAGAGCCTGAACCACCAAAGCTTTGGGGTCTGTAATCAACAAATGTAGACTTCTCACTGGAAGGAAACTCGTCTTCCTCAATATCATCACTGCCATCATGGTCAAATCCATCGCTATACTCTCCATCCTCGGGCCATTCCTTGACTTCTCTTTTCTCATACAAAATCTCTTTTGTATGCTCGTCTCCACGTCCCTGTCGTTCGAGATCAATTGCTTCCATCATCTGCTCCTTTCTGGTTTGCTTTCCAGACCCTAGAAGCTTGGAAGGCGCAAGGATCTTTGTATCTATTTTCGTGGCTGCAAGCTTCTCCAACAACACCTTCTTCTCTTCTCTTTTGATCTGGTGTTCGATGTACTTGTCCAATCTCTTCTTTTTGGATCGAGACATCTTGGATTCTTTTTCATTTTCCGAATAGAGCAGCTCTGTGAGCTTTCGCTTGCGCTCTTCTCGCTCTTTGTCGGACATTGGCTTCAATATTTCTGCATTCGGGTCGTCCAGCTCTTGGTCATCGGCTACCTCATCGGGGAGATTTGGATCTTCAGATTGTTCTTCTAAATGACGGGTGAATTGTTTATTTCTGGCCTTTTTGAGGGCCGCCTGCTTAGCAAGCATGCCCGAACGTGCGTTCTCGTTGAATCTCTTTCTATATTTACCCATTTGGAGAAGTACACTAGGACTAAACGGTAATGGTTCAAGTGTCTGTACTTTTTTAGCGATGAGCCGGTACTGCAGGTGATCGCCATTAACTGTCTGAAGAATAGAAGGTAAATCTGGTTTGGAGGAACGTAATTGCCAATTAATGGACGATTTCATAAACTACTTGGTGGAAGGTGGTATTTTTGCCGAGTTTAGTCTCTTTTTATTTGCACCTCTTTGCACCCAGTTCCCCATAGGGACCAGCAATATTCCAAATTGAAGTCAGCCAATGTCAATAATACGAAACACCCTGACAATAATCTGATTACACAACATTATATTTCGAATCCCAAAGTTCCCCCATCTATCTTTAAACTTTCTCATTAACCACTTCCCTCCCGTTTCCACTTTGACTTGCTCCAGTAGTAGCAATCTGTCATGCAGGCAATGTACAAGTCTATTCGCAGTCATGATTCACTCAACCACCAGCAATGACAGTTAAAGATATACAGAAGCAGCGTATGTAAAGTTCTACCGTCCCAAAAGGACTCCGCTAACACCCTACAGTCATATTCACCACGCTCACCCTCAACTCCAGCACACTCTACACCACGGAAAATGCCAAACTAGCGAGCACCATACCGACACTTAACTGCTCGGAGTTGGTGTCGCTGGAGTTAGGTCTCATAAACTCTTCGAAAACGCTCATTGGGCTGATTCTGGTATATGCTGAGGCGTCAGCGACGAAAGCGTCGCTCTTGCTCTACTTTATGAAGAAAACCTTCCACAACCTGGACGGAAGCATCGACTTGGTCACAGTGGTGACGTTAGCACACCAAGATGTCAACAAAACGCTTGTTTTGTCTGTATTAAAGAAGATCATGGATAAATACTTTGAGTTCCGTCAGGACGTGGCGGCCTCTATGGCAGAGAACGGTAACCCCAATCAGAGTCAGAGTGAGCAGCAAGCCAAAACCAAGTTAGGTGAGTTCAAGCTCTACATGACGCAAATCATAAAATTCGAAGAGATGCAATACGACACAAATCTGCAGATATACAACTATGGAGCTGTAAACCGCAGCGAGGACGATAGCGATGGGGTCAGCTCCCGATCGGACGTAATCACTCCAAATCAGCTTGTTGCAGCAAATGAGGAGATCGACGAGGTCAGGCTGTTGATGCTAGATAACATCAACAAGATTTTGAATCGAGGCGATAAAATCAATACGTTGGTGGACCAGACCGATCGTCTCACGCTGTCGGCACTGATGTTCCAGAAACGGACCCACCATATCCAAAGAAAGATGTGGTGGGCCAATGTTAAACTAGTGGCAATGCTTCTGGCCATGGCGGTATTTCTCTTGTATCTTTTTGTCGGCTACGAGTGTGGGTATCCGATGTTCCAGGAGTGTTTTCGATAGCATACTAGTCATAATCTAGCTGGTCCACCTAGTCTATACTGACTAGTGCTAGCTTCGTCCATAGCATCATGCATTCGGTAATTGACTTCGCCGAGAATTCTACACCCAGTTATTCTAGTCTTCGCCATCGCTCGACTCGTCGACCTTCTCCACCGTATCATCCCTATCTCCTTCAAGCTCTTCTTCCTCTTGCCCTAATAGAGCAATCGGATTGGGTGCTGGAGTATCATTAGTCTCTTCTTCGGTATTGTCTAGATCCATGTCGTCGCCATCTTTGGCGTCTTCGATGTCGTCTTTGTCCTCGTCGTCTTTGGCCTCGTCGTCCGTGTCGTCGCCAGAATTATCAACTTCAATGGGCACAACCAGGTTTTTCTCGTTGTCCTTCAATTTTTTAGTAGCATGGTCGTCGCTGGCCGCCTCGGCCTTTTGGTCGGCCTTGTGCTTCCTCTTTACCTCCACGTTGGCCTCGTACGACGCCAATTTCTGCTTGACTTCGGGAATAAATCCAGAGAGATCGGCTTTTTCTAGGCCCTGGAGGATATCCTGGGCACTAACGTTCTTGCGGTCTGCGTCCTTGGCTACTTGGCGGGCATGGAACATCAAATGTGACACAAACACCGTAGCAGATCTCTGCAATGCAACCAACGATTCCTTAGAAACGATAAGGTTCGAGTCATTGTTGTCGCCGGTGGTGATGTTCTTCGCTAGTTTAGAGATTGTGGATTTGGGGAACAAGATCTCGTCGATGGAAACGACATCGAGGTCCTTTGGGTTTGGGGGAAACTTTCCCTCGGCGTTTTTTCTCCAACCTTTTGGTGGCATTAGACGCGTAGTGTGGAGATGAAAGTTGTGAGAGTAATATTGAATATATTTGCTTGAACGCAGGAGTGGAGTGGTGAAGATGAAGAGAGAATGTAGACCAAGGTTTCTTTTTCAAGGGGAAAGGAAAGGATATATGGATATTTTCACTCTATCTTTTTCATATATCACAGAATCTTTTCATTAATGATTGTTATTGTAGATTTGATTCTTGCTCGGTTCAAGTGTGAATGGACATTGTAGACAGTATCAGATTAGGAAAGAATCGACTATGAGTATGGCGAAGTGGGTCCAATACGGGCGACACAGACATAGCCACTGTCACTTCTTTTGTATCGTCGGTTACTGTCTTACATGTATCAAGCTGATATTGGGATAAGAGTAGAGGATGTACCAGATTACTCGTGGGATGGTTCTATAAACATTGATGTACTACCTAGAAACATCAGACTCTGTAGAACAATGGGTAAATGAACTTGACGAGAAGTCAGGTGACAACTTAGGTTGAGCCTCTCGAGGACTCCTCTGAGTCTTCGGAAAAGAATTCAAAAGAAGCTGAAGTACAGTTCCTTCCTAACTCACTACATACAGTTTCACGACTCCTTTCTGTTACCACTAACAAGAACTGGAGTTTCCAGTTCGGGTAGTATGCTGGAAAGTGTATGTAAGTATGGTAATAAAGGAATTAACTGATTCGATTAATTTAACCAAATATGTCTACTTCTCTTGCTTGAACGATGTATGGAAGCATACGGGGCTCTTTCTGATCCCAAGTTCTGGTTAACAACAATCTTTGGATAGATGCTTGCCACTGATAACTGGAATAGTGCTTCACGAAATCCTTCCTCCAAAAACTGAATGGGGTTGATGGGAAATGCATATCCTTGAAGTTGTTTGCGTGAGTTGCGTCCGACGTCAGGATTACAATTTCTTTAGAAGATTGCACCAGAACACGTACTAAAAGGGTTTGGGTTAATGCGAATACGAATAGATGAATGCAAGAGAAGTTGGCATGCTTAATGGGCTAAATATTGGAAAGACAAGATTTCAAAAATTTTGCAGCCACAAAGCACACACAGAAATAGGGCTCACTTACCCAATGATCGTGTCAATACTCAACACTCAGAACTAGAGATATACTGCCAAATATCTAGCTGGTATCTACTTGAATATGTCTTAATGTAGAGCCCAACCAAATTGACTGCTTGAAACTACTTATTATCGTTGTATATTGGAGATCAGAGTGAGGAAACAATAACAAAACCCTTTAAATGATGTTGAGGCAGGTAAGAGTCCTTTTTGACAGATTCTAAGATCAGTCTAGAAGAAAAGAAAAGCAAGAAATGATTCCAAAATGAAAAGTATCTAGTTATTCCTATTACAACTTCAAGTGTAGAACGAGAAGTCGCTGGTTGGGTGGTGAAATCAGTAGTGCCCACTGATAATACAACAATAAGAACACTGAATATATTGCTTTGGTAAGAGTTTTATTAGTGTGCTCGAAAGTTCGTTGTTATTATATGAACCTAGGAAAAGTGGGCCCTTTGAGTAATCGTAGGGTAAAATAGCGGTACCAACTATGGGCAAACTAGTTCCAACGATTACGGCATCGGGAAAACTGATAGACGTCCTATGACACCAGTAGGACGTCGTTATACACTATTAGGGCGTCCTATGCATCAATAGGGCAAATTCAGACGCAAGTTTGGTAAGGAACCGACATTAAGGCAAGCGGCTTCTAGGAAAGCAAGTGAAAGGAACTTTACCAAAAAAAAACACCGATTAATTTACCATCTATACCATCACCTCTCATTCGTCAATTTCCATTTTCTAACAACTTGTAGCAATGGAAAGCAAAGCTCGATGTAGATGTGAATAAGGAACCTTGCACGAAGAAAAGGAACAGGAACAGGAGTTGTAGCTGAACATACTCATAGAAGATGGAGAGAATTCAAGGTGGCAAGGGCCAGGCTTCTACTTCTTGCTACAATTTGTACTTTCGTCTTTCGCCTCAAATTGCACGCTTATTTCCAGAAAACATACAATAAAGGAATGCCAGAAAGTTCTCCCCACTATCCAGTCTTTGACAAATTTAGAACTAGTTCCAATGATATTCTTCCCATTGGTTATAATTCTTCCCATATTTCTTGATAAGACGTTCCCATATTGTAATCATCTTGCTAGCATTCGCAACTTTCCTCACTCTCCAAGCACTACACCAACGATCATTCACAGCCTCATCGATCTCAGATTCATCAGCCTTGCAACCTCTACTATTTTCAATCTCTCTGTACCCCAATTCCCATATCCACTGTAATACTCATATCCACTGTAATTCTCATTTCCACAGTAACTCCAATAGCTCTGTAACTTCGTCTCTCATCGATACATCTCATTCACTCTGCACACCAAAATCATCTCCACCATGTCTCCTCTGGGACTGGCTATCACATTGCCGCTGCCAAAAGCCCGAGCCCACTCTCACAGGAAAAATCCTCGTGATGCAGAATATGGCGTGCTAGAGTCTCGAAATATCGACAGAGTTTCGTTTGGTGACTATGACTTCAACACTTGGTATGGCAACAGCGCCTATTTCTTGGCCAGCGGCGACCTGGAACTCGGCATCGATGCTCATTCCAAAGCAATTGGAACAAAAAGAAAGTACTCCGTCGCTTCAGCTGACGACTTCTGGCTCGAAAGACTCCATGTATGTGAGTTTTGCTTCAAATACACTGACGACGAGAACAAGATGATCCAGCACCGCTCGGTATGTTCATTGGGCAAACCATTCCCACGTCTAGGCAAGCTACTCTATGCCGACATGAAGGCTCCCTATCTCATCAAGAGGATTCGTGGTTTTCGCCATGAATTATTCTGCCAAAACCTTGCACTATTTAGTAAACTCTTTCTCGACGACAAGTCGGTGTACTACCACGTGGATGCGTTTGATTTCTACGTTCTTTATGGCTACGATCCACACGATGCGGAGGTGTCGGGGTCCATTCTCCGCAAACGCCTTAAACCAATGGGTTTCTTCTCGAAAGAGGTCAACTCATGGGAAGCAGACAACAACCTCGCTTGCATTTGTATCTTTCCCCCTTACCAGCGTCTCGGGCTCGGGTCGCTACTAATTGAGTTTCTGTATGCATTGGCTGCAACCACTCCGGGCCAAACCTGGCTGGGTCCGGAGTTTCCATTGTCTCCATACGGAAAAGTAGCGTATCTTCGATTCTGGTCCAAGCGTCTAGCGTTCGTACTTCTCAATGATTTGGAAGGGCGAGATAGTGTCACTTTGCCGGAATTGGCCTCTCGTACTGGGTTCAGAAAAGACGATATCTTGTTCACATTGGAGTACATGGACATCCTACAAGAGCCGCTGGCAGGCGACGAGGTCTCGCTAATATTGGTGAATTTGCACCAGTGGTGTGTTGCAAATCACGTCAGTGACACCATCATGGCCACTATGATGAACAAACTGTGTCTACTTATATAACTGGCTTTATCTTGTACTATAGAATGCATATATGTGGAGAAGCCTACGCGAAGCGTTATTACTCAACCTCTCGAGATGGTCGAGAAACGGAGATTTTTTACCGCTGATGGACCGAGTGCGAAGCAAATCGAGAGAGATTCAGTGAATTCTGGGCTTACCCAGAAGAAATTGGCCCCAAACGAGCTTTTCGTGGAAGACAATGACCTCATCGAGATAGAGCCCATTGCGAATCATGATAGAATAGAGCCTAACAATAGTCATTTAGGAAGTGAAAACGGAGTAGAGAGACCAACCGACCATTCAGATTCACCAGAAACATCTCAGGATTCGGCCAGCTTGTCGCAGATTGGATACGACCTCTTCACAAGTCAGCTACTACCAGTGATTGGTGACGCGTCCAGCACAGAACTCGGCCATCTCTATAGAAAATACTTTAATCGGCCCAATTACGTGCAACTAGCATCGAGGGAGTACTTCAGTGGTATCGTTTACGATGACAATGAGAAAGAAAAGAGGAAAGACAATGAGGAGATGAGGAAAGACAACGAAAAGGCAATAGAAAGAACGGCTGACTCAGACAAGAAAGAGGAGATAGAGCAGCTTCTAGAACGAATGAAATCACAAGCAAGGGAAGATTCAGATTCAAGACTAGCCGGATGTTGGAAAAGATACATCGGAACATTGGATGTCGAAGCCTGGGCCACGAGACCCTACATGAGACCTTTGAGATACAAACAGAAACTCGAGGTGAAGAGATTGATCCCAAACAAGATCAAGAAGTCTTCTATTGTGGCAGCAAAGTTTGGCGACTCCGCCATCATCAGGCTCTACACTGGTGAAGACGCAGGCAGCAGAGAAATTGGAAGAGTTCCTGAAGATTTTACCCGAATTCTTTCACCGCTTATTGACTTAGGTCTTGCCAATTTCGAAGCATCGGTCATCATGGACACAAAGGGCCGTCTATCTATTGGCGATCCCTTCTACGTTCAGATAAGATGCTATCTCAACAACTATACTTTTGCGGACCATGCTATGTTGGTTGGAAGTGAAGATCTTCAGGAATCCAAACGGCGTAAGACTGTAGTCCCGGGGTCGTTCAATTTCTCCCATGCTTCAGAGGCCGAGGCTGCCCTCAATCTCAAGCAAAAGTCCATATCACGCTTGTTCGATAAGCTTCTGTTGTACCCTATTAACAAATCGAAGCAAAGTGAAGCTCCCGACGAAGTGATAGACATCGATAGTCCATCCAGCACTCCTCCTCTAGATACGGTTTCTCCCACCGAGGAGCTCAATTTGGATCAGTTGAAGGAATTCTACTTGGCTAACCAACAATCGGAATATTTGGAGAACTTGCCATTAACAACTACTCCCCCAGCAGATAATTTTAAACTCGAACTTCGTCCGTACCAGAAACATGGATTGTCGTGGATGTTGGCTCGAGAGAAAGAGATGGATGTCCTAGAGCGACTTTCCACCACCGACGGAGAAATCCTATCAACTCAAGATAAACAAGCTATCAGAAATGATAGTGGCGTCATGGATCCTTTGTGGAGTAGCTTCAGGTGGCCCAAAGATCTTTCTGAGGAGAACAGTGAGAGTGACGAGGAGTTCTTCTACGCTAATTTGTACAATGGCGAGCTTCTGAGAGAGAAACCGTTGATCAAGAGTATTCTAAAAGGAGGAGTTCTTGCAGACGAGATGGGTCTCGGTAAAACCATTCTGACATTATCTTTAGTCCATTCTGTTCCCTACGACATTGGAGCTGAAACTCCGATTCCAAGAAACTATGCTTCGAAGTCCACCTTAGTTGTGGTTCCCATGTCGCTATTGTCGCAGTGGAAGAGCGAGTTTGAGCGATCGAACAATAATCCAAATCACAAATGCTTTGTCTACTACGGTGAAACTGCCCAGGCCGATTTGTCTCAAATCTTATGCAATCGGTTTGAAAATATCCCCATTGTGGTTCTAACCACCTACGGAACAGTTCAAAGTGAGTGGACAAGACTCAATAAAAGTCGAGACCAAAATGGCAAACTCCAGCAAATTGGATTGTATTCAGTGGAATTCTTTAGAATCGTATTGGACGAGGGCCATACAATTAGAAACAGAAACACGAAAACGGCGAAATCCATCCATGAACTAGACCTGCGGAGAAGGTGGGTGTTGACAGGTACTCCTGTTGTTAACAGGCTTGATGATATCTTTTCTGTGGTGAAGTTTTTGAGACTCGAGCCCTGGAGTAATTTTTCTTATTGGAAAACTTTTGTCACACTTCCATTCGAACAGAAGAAGTTCAACCAAACGTTGGACGTTGTCAAGTCCATTCTTGAACCTATTTTCTTGAGACGAACAAAGAATATGAAGCAAAAGAATGGACAGCCATTGGTGGAGTTGCCAGAGAAAGAAGTGGTGATTGAAGAGCTAGAATTCAGTAAGAGGGAGCAGTTTTTCTACGATTTCTTCAAGTCCAGAGCTCACCAGTCCTTCAAAGAAGGAATGCAGAGTGGAGATTTGTTGAAGAAGTACACTCAGATTTTAACGCATATTCTCCGCTTACGGCAAGTATGTTGTCATCCAGAATTGGTAGCATCCAGCTCAGAACTTGATGAGTCATGGCAAGAGGATCTTTCTGCCTTTGAAAAGCCGGCGGAGACAGAACGATTTGCCTCGGAGACTAAATTGAAGGAAACATTGTATTCACTCTACAAGCGAGTAAAACCAGATGAGTCTGAATGCTCGATTTGCACCCAATCCCCGATCTCGCTAGGGGAATTGACGGTGACTGAGTGTGGCCATCAATATTGTTACCACTGTCTCCAGGAACATATCGAATTTCAAACCAAGAACGGAACAAAGCCCTTGTGTCCTGATTGTCGTCATCAAATATCAAGTTACAGACTTTTCAAAGTTTGGAACAGAGACATTTCCAAGAAAGAGGTGAGATTCCACACCAACGAGGCCGTCGACGACCCCTACGGTCATTACAATTTTCAATTGTACTACCATGATCCTGACAAGTCATCCACCAAGATCAATGCATTGATCAACCACTTGAGAATGTTAAAGGAGCAGTGTCCCGGAGAGCAGGTTGTTGTGTTTTCTCAGTTCTCGTCCTACTTGGATATACTTGAGAATCACTTGAAGATGATGGGCAATGGAAATGAAAATGACTATGTTGTTTACAAATTCGATGGACGGTTGAATATGGTTGAACGAGAGAAGATCTTGAAGAAGTTTTCAGGAGAGCGACTGGCAGATGGGAAGATCACCATCTTGCTACTTTCACTTAAGGCGGGAGGAGTCGGGTTGAACTTGACATGCGCAAACAGGGCATTCATGATGGACCCTTGGTGGTCTCCAAGTATCGAAGATCAAGCAATCGACAGAATCCACCGTATTGGTCAGTCACAGAACGTGAAGGTGGTTCGATTCATTGTCAAGGACAGCATTGAGACCAAGATGTTACGAATTCAGGAAAGAAAGAGAATGATGGGAGAGGCTGTGGAGGTTGAAGAGGAGGAGCGCCGCAAACAGCGAATTGAAGAGATTAAGCTTTTGTTTGCGGATTAGGCGAGCGATATTTATCCATAAAAGCATTGGGGTGCCAACTTCTATGCCCCTATTTTGATTGTCGAGTACCATTTACGATACCAACGGCTCCAATGGCTCCAATGAATCTAATTAATTAAGGGCTCCAGTAAACTATGAGCTCAATAGACACTTTAGCATTCCTTTCAAGGCTCATTTTAGCTACTGGGAACTTCATCAACTCATGATATTCCGGCAGACAACCTATCGCAGCGACCACCAGAAACAAAAACTCGAAAACAACTACACGTTAAATATCAGAGAATCATGAAAAAAACAGATAAGCGTATGTTTAGATTCTAATACGGGGTACCAGGAAACCATATTCTTTGATTGCTTGAAGGATTTTCGCATTCCTCCTTCCATGTCCACAATTATCCCCATTCATTTTCTCAACTAACATCTCAAGTTATTCCCGAATCGCTACTACAAGATCTCGTCTCGGTGTTCAAAAATGCCGACTCGCATGGTCTTTTATCCAAAAGTATTGTTCCCACGAAGTTTCATGAGAAAAACCCCGATTTGATCCTTCAAAATTACGAAGCATTTATCCACGATACACCTAAGGCTACCAAGGTTTCTATTCATGATAAACTTCGCAAAAAAGAGTATTCCACGCCTTACCAACTTTTTCACGATATTAAATTGGTGGCTGGCCACGAAATCTCCCAACTTCCGGTCGGATCTATCAAATACCAGGAGATCGACTTCTTTTTCAAATTCTCCACCGAGCTCTTGTTGAGAGAAGTAGGAACGTTGGGGATTAATTTGACGGCCGACTCCCCTGACGATGAAACTTTGGCTCTTTTGTCGGAAGATTTCCAGAAAATCTCCTCCAGTTACACTGTGGCGAATGGTGAAGTGATCACTCAGGTTCACAAGTACGAGGAAACCATCACACCTGCTTATCACAGCTTATACGGCAACCAACAAACCCCTCCAGCAACTAAAACGGTCGTGCAGCCATTATTTACCGGTCTTGTGGGAAGATCGTCGCTCGATACTCGTAATACTGTTGTTCCAGACCCATACCAGTTGGCAAAAGTTGTTGGCACGCCAAACGTGATTCCTGGCGAAAGCGGAACTATCAAAGCATTTGGTGGCTATTCGTCGAAAATTCCACCTCCAACTCAGCCTCCTACTCAGGTTTTGGATAGCTTCTTCCACCCTAACTGGTACACTATCGAGGCACCTAAATGGTTGATTTACAAGCAGAAAACGTTGAAACCGCCTGTCGACTCGACTTTGGTGAAAAATGTCACCGCCAGTGATCTACGTGTATTTGAGAAACAAAGTCAATGTGTTTCGTTTGGTCCTTTGACGGATCTGAGAGGATCAGTGTTGAGTGAAGAGCTCAAGACTTCTGTGTGGCTCAACCACATTGGCCGCAAAAAAATCAACGAAATTAAAAGGGATTACTTGGCTGCAAAGGAGTCAGACATGTTGGACGACGAGGTTCCAGAATCTGTGCCAGTGGAGACTGCTCCAGCGATTGCTGACGAGCAGCCAGTGGCTCCAAACAAGGAAGTCGAGGACACCACCGAAGAGGGCGGCGACATCAAGCTTGAAAATATTCTCAAATTTAGCCCGGAGACTGCTAGTATGTTGCAAATGTTGAAAACTGAGAAGGATGAGCTCGTGAAGTCTCCGCGCGATTTACAGAGGGTGATCTCGTCCAGCTTGCTAAAATTGAACAAGTTGCGCCAAGAAAGGTACTTGCGTGCTGGAGCATCTGACCCAACCTCTAGTGAGACGGCGCTCTACAAGAAGATTCTCAAGTTGGTGTCCCTTTTGGTTTCTTCGGAGGCTACGAAGCTGAGTCAGTTTGCATTGAGAATAAGCAAGAGATTGCCAATTCTTCTCAACGACTATCATGGAGTCTTACCAGCACCTTTGGCCAACAAGGTAGCGCCAACGGGCAAGATTGGAAGATTGCCCGGAATCAGAGGACCTTACAAGAAGAAGAATAGATATTTGTAAGGAAGGTTAAAACAATGCCGTTTTTTGATCTATACATCAATGCCAATAGAAAAAAGGTATACCAAGTAGATGTTGAGGAAGGTGATTATCACCCAAGTTCCAATAGCGGCCACAGTAAGCCAGGGCCCGTTTTCGAAGGTAACCTTCGAGAGCATTCCATCGGACTCCTCCTCTGGAGCGTAGCCTCGCGTTGCATTCCGTCCCAAAAGAGCAGTAGATTCATCGGATGGAGCCATATGAGAAAAGTCGTAAACCGTCATGTATTTCTTCGAAGTCGTGAACCAGATCAAGGGAGCACTCGCTACCGGAAGAATGAAACTCAAAACAACCTGGGACAAGTTCATGACAGTAGAGACACCCTCGCGACCCAAAGCTGAAATGAAAATAACCACAGGGACGATTGCCAACACTCTAGTGACAATACGACGCACCCAAGGCTTGAATGACCAGTTGATGAAGCCCTCTGAGATGATTTGACCTGCCATGGTGCAAACTATACCCGCACTTTGGCCAGAAAATAGCATCGACAAGGCGAAGATTAAGCCAGCAGCTGGAGAAATGTAATGTGACAACATCTCATAGATAGACAACAAATCAGCATCTTCTGCGTCGGGCTTGCCGTAGAGTGTTGACCCCGCAACAATGAGAATGGCAGCATTGACAAACACTGCTATGATGAAGAGCGAGAGAATCAACTCGGTATAGGAATAAGTCAAGCAGTACTTAATGGCACCGTAGGATGGACGGTATTTTCTTGCCAAGTTCGTTCCATCCGAAATTTGAAGAAACTTGCTACGTGTTAAGGGTAAATTCTCCGAAGACGCCACTGTTACTTGTGAAGACAGAGGCTCGTACTCGCCGTCGGAGTTGACGGTGCCCTGAATAAGGCCATTTTTGATGTCGTAATCTTTCAAACGAGACTGAACGAGCGATGAACCGAGGTACAATGAGTGGGGCATGACTGTGCTGCCCACAATGCCACAACTCAAGAAAAGTGCGTTGGATTCCTTGAAGATGTTCATGTTGACTGGAAGAAAGCCATCAACGATTCTGCCCAAGGATCCCGGAGCAAAATCACACTTGAAAAGCTCTACTATGAAGCAAACACATGTAGCAGCCACGAGAACGCTAACCATGATCTCGAACACACGAGTCTGTCTCATAGTTCCGTCCTTATGGTAAGCCATCAACACTATGAGCACATCCAACACGGTGACGAACACCCCGACAATGAGAGGAATATTGAAGAGAATCTCCAACGCAATAGCCGTTCCCACCACCTCGGCCAAATCCGTGGCAATGATGGCCAATTCAGCACAAGCATACATGATCAAATTGAGCCACCATGGAAGGGTTAGTCGACACATTTCTGCCAAATCTAGGCCCGTCACTGAGCCAAGCTTCACGCAGAGACACTGTAATATCACTGCAAACACATTACTCATGAAAATTACAATAAGCAACTTGTACTCGTAGTCAGCACCTGACGAAACTGCTGTGGAGTAGTTTCCGGGGTCCATGTAGGCCACCGATACCATAATGCCGGGGCCAATGAACGATGCATATTTCTTCAATGCGCCTATTATCTTTTGGACCTTTGGCTTTGGGCCCGGGAGGTCGGCCAGCAACGACATGTGAAGAAGAGTGAGTAGGTGATTTTCAAGTATATGCGACTACGGTGGAGAGAGTAGCGAGAGTGCGACTACTATAGCCATGATAGTTGACCAAATGGGTTAATTGAGTTATATTTAGTTGAGTGAGTTAATCGACGACGATAACTGGGGAGTTTGAATTTGGATTTTGACTTCTACTGATTTTGTCTGCTACTGATTTCGACTGCTGCTGAATACTTTCTCTCTCTCCTTCATTACGTGACCATCAACTTCCTGCGTAGTTATATACGGCCGAGGATGAGTACAAATTAAAGGAACAAAGAAAAAACGAAAATCCTCTGTTTATCTTTTCTCTCCTTCAATGCGATATGGTGCTATTCCCCCTCTCATCGCCTCTACCTCAAACCCACCTCTGCCATTTTGTAGCTAATCTCACCTCTTCCATACTTCCTCCACACCTGCATTCATCAGCCAATGCGATATCGGAAACTACTACATGATGAACAATAATATCTGGGCCATAACCCGGAAAATACCGTCGAAATGGCAGTTTCGAGAATTATCTCGTCCAATTCGACAACTACAATTCGCGTCATATTCGTCTTCCCCGGCCTCTGCTGCCGAAGTCACTACTCAGCAGGTCTCCAGTGAAAACTCAAGCCTGATTCATGAATCTTTACGCAAATACATGCGCTGGTACCCTCAAGACGAGGCCACCAACGGCACCATACAGTCATACATGGAGTTAAGTCGCAACATCCACCATACCCAGAATTTGTTGGTGGGAATTGTCTATGAAAATAGTAGTATCAAGGCTTCGTCCAAGTTGTTAGAGGCATTATTGGCGGACCCGTTGGCATCCGGCAGCAAAACCTGGTTCCGAGATTTGGAGTCAAGACCTCGTGACGTTAACAATATCATATCTTTTTCCTCGGAAGACCTGGTGGAGTCGCTACTACCTGAAGAGTTTCAAAGATCAACCAATAGAATCGCTGCTCACTCTCCAATTCTCAGTGCCGATTACCGGTCAGAGTTCGGCGGAGTGTTTGAGCCCCTGGACTCGAAACCCAACAATTTGGTATTTCTTGAGATCAATTGCGATGACGACTTGCTGAAACTCGCGGATTCGTGTCGTTTCTTCATTTACGTCTCCAGTGAGATCTCTACGTTGACGGACGCTATGCCTCGCCAAATTCAGAAGAAAATCTTGGTTGCGGCCGTAGACAATCCTGAGTACTCACCTCTGTCGTCTGAATTGTCGCCTGTAACCTTTGACATGAACAACAATGTCACCCATCATGCGGTGAAGATCGATTCTATGAAAATGGTGCATGGTGTCCATGAATACTTGGCCCGGGGCTCCAAGGCAGGTTCGGAGTATTTCGATGACTTGCAGGAAAGTAACATTCTTGAGTTGTACAAGTTGTTGCTGTGGTTCTTGCGGACGGAAAACCTAAAACAGTGGCTGCTTCTGGTGCTCAGAGAAGAGATCATTCAAAACACTTTGCTGGAACAATATATTCGCAATGTTCACGACGACCTCCGCCTCCACACCGTGACCGAGTGCAGCAGCAGTATGCATGCGGAGCTCCAGAAGGACTTCATTCCCACCACAAACAACTTCTTCCGCAGAAAGCTCCGGTGGTGGATGCTCTACTGGAAAAATGACAATGTAGAGTATGCTCTCAAGGACTACTTTATGTCGCACTTTATGCCCAAGAGTATATCCGCCTACAACTACGTGAAGGGCCAGCTTGTGGCCAGATTGGAAGAGCAGAAGTACGCAAAATATCCAGACACCTTTGATGTGTCTAACCCGTTGGAGGCATTCAAGCAGAAGCTCATCAACGAGCGTATTCTGGTGGAGGTGCAACTGGTGGTGTACGCAAGTATCATGAGTGCATTTGTTTATTATCAACTTCCTCTCACTCTCCTTTCGGTGCTTGGATATGGATGGTTTGGTATCCAGGCGAAGACAGCCGTGGCAGTGACCAGTTTGGGATGGATTCTTGGTTTCAACCAGGTGTCGAAGCAATGGCACGAATTCTGCAACAAATGGCTATCGCAGTTATACGAAGAAATAAGGTTGGTGATCTCTAACGGATGTATCGACAACGGGCTACTTAAAGAGCTCAATGTTCGATACGAGGCAGCATCAAATTTGGCTCGAATCAAGACGGAGGTTGTGCAAGCTTTGAATAAGGCCAAATAAGTGTATTATAATAAGAGAAGCAAAGAGAATAGAGCAAGTTCCAGATTTTATTAGCGCCGTGCGAAAGTGAAATTAGCTGTATCATAAAAAGGAGAAGCAAAGAAAGGAGAAGCAAAAGAAATGTGAAGGAGAATTCTGGAATCAATTCAACGTTACGATGTTGATGTGTTAGGTATCCAACTTCCTTGAAAGTAGCATAAATACAAGATGAGCATACAAAAAGAACACTAAACAAACTCAAAATGATTTTATATTGAAAGTGAATATGATAATCCAACTTCCTGTAATTAAAAAATGCCAATAATTAACTAATGCACAATAAATAACTCCTCCCAAGATGTCGTCATGCCCTTTTGACCCTAGGCGATTACAAGGATGGAGGTGGGGGAGTCGGGTCGTTGTTGGACTTCAACCGCTGCTCGAGCCTCTCAAACTCTCTGAGAGCAATCTCCTCCTCAGGATCCAAAATCTGAACAACCTCCTTCACCTCCTCGATATAGTGCTGAAGCATTCCTTCAATGCCACTCTTCAAAGTATCTTCACTGGCAGAGCACGACTTGCATGCACCCTGGAGCTTCAAAAACACCGTGCCGGTTTCCTCGTCAAATGCCTTATACTCGATGTCGCCACCGTCGTCCTGAATAGCCGGTCTAATTCTGGTTTCGATTAACTCTTTAATCATAGAAACAACCTCAGAGTCATCTTCGCTCGCAGTGAGAGAGTCTGTAGCACCCTGATCCAAGAGCTCTTTGGTGATTACAGGCTCCTTATCTTCAGTCAAGAATGCATCGAGCAAATCCACCACCTCCGGTCTCAAAGTAGCCCAGTTGATGTGATCTTGCTTGTTGACGGTGAGAAAGTCGTGGCCAATCATCACCGACTTTACACCGGGGACTCTGAAAAGCTTGAGAGCTAACGGAGAGTGTACCGCTTGCATCGAGGTGGTGAATTCGAAGGTTTTGTTCTCCAATGGCGAAATGGGCCTCTGGGGAGACACAAACTTCAAGGCATTTTCGTTGGGGGTGGGGAAAGTCTTGAAGGATAACAATCTGATCGATGGCCTGGAAATGGAACCAAGGACCGATCTGGAAAAAGATGATATACGCATAGGTGAAATCATGGTTTTAGTGTTGATGACCGTGTTAAAGAGACTAGAGTGACCATCTCCGTTTCTCGCATCCGAGACATGGTTCCCTTCCCCAGATCACGTGGTAGGGTGCGACTTAGTAATCACAAGGTGTTATTGGCTGAAGGGTGGAAATGGAGGATGAGCCGGGGATGTTGAAAGTTTCAAAAAGGGCGAACGTGATGATGTGTAATGAAGATGGAAATACTGAGATCTCTTGGAAAGCAACTAGCCAGTTATGATGTTATTGGGGGGTAGACATGGAAGAATGGAGTCACGTGAGGATTGTCACGTGTAAGTATCCCTCCGTGAAGCATTAAACTTGTTGAACTTTTCAGGAAGAACGGTGGAAAGGGGATCTTCGCAGCACCATCATTATCTCTAGTAATTGGTGTTGTTCGTAAGAATTCTAATGTTCTAATAGATGTTCTTTGTACAAACTCTAAACTAACTTCGTATTTCTCCGAACTGCATGGGCCCAATCGGTCTCGCGATTATTGAGGAAGAACTATGTGGGTTAATTAAAGTACGTACAGAGGATCAGGGTTGCAGAAGCGAGTGACATAAATCGCTGCATGACCCACGGTGGGTAATACATAGGGTTAGCGGTGGCGGCCATTTTTGTCGTCTTTTCTGGGTCTTTTCTATTTCTGCATCCGCTTATATTCTCTCACTCCGATTGTGAAGTTCACCAATCTCCCATTCTAGCTTTACTTATTCAATTTCTCATTATTTCCCACAAAGATGTTCATTTTTTTTAAATTGCTTCTTTCCACCCCATCTCATATTCCTGTATTATCCACTGAGGCATCCCATATGAATTTCATCATGGCCCGCCAAGCCCCCAGTTCTTCAGTTGCCAAACCGCCGTTCAATTATCTCCCTCCGTTAAATTGTCTCCCACGTGGTGGAAACCTACCATTATCTCTCCTGCAGGGGGCTGGCCCCATAATTCCGTTGCTTCTCTTTCTATCCACTCCTGTTGCATTCACGGCTGAACACATCCAGAGTGCAAAAACTTCCAATCTCCCATGTTACAACTCCCATCAAAAGCCAAATGTTCCACCGCAGCCACCCACAGCTAGTAATTTTCCCTACTTCTCCTTGACAGCTAACAGGAAATGGCAACGTGGGTGCCAAGATGATTGCCAAGAGCCCAGTTTGCATATACCAATTTTGCACCCATTCCATCCCATAGTTAATGAAGGGTCAAGAAAATCTCCTTGCCCCAGATGCCATTGCCATGGACTTCAGTAATGATTGTTCCTCGTGGGTGGTCAGGATATATAAGTTGTAACAATTGTCTTGTAGATTTTTTTTTTTCTCCATCATCAAGCTCAATCGAACATGTACTATCATCAATTCGATTACATCTTCGCTATTGCGATGATCTTTGCGTTCTTGGACGCCTTCAATATTGGTGCCAACGATGTTGCCAACTCGTTCTCCTCTTCGGTTTCCTCCAGATCCTTGAAGTATTGGCAGGCCATGGTTTTGGCTGCCATTATGGAGTTTCTCGGTGCCGTGTTGGTCGGTAACAGAGTCTCCGATACTGTCAGAAAAAAGATCATCAAGACCAGCACTTTTGAAGACGACCCTACTGTTCTTATGTTGGCCATGGCCATGGCCCTTGTGGGTTCTTCCATCTGGCTTTCTATTGCTACTTCTATCGGTATGCCTGTCTCCACCACTCACTCCATTATCGGTGCAGTGATTGGTGTGGGTATTGCTTCTAAAGGTGCTGACCACGTTAAGTGGGGCTGGGACGGATTCTCGCAGATTGTGGCCTCGTGGTTTATTGCTCCTTGTGTGGCTGGATGCTTTGCTGCCATCATCTTCCTTTTTGTCAAATTCACTGTGTTGGAGATCAAGGACACCAGAAAGGGTCTCAGAAACGGATTGTATTTGGTGCCAGTATTGGTGTTTGTCACTTTTGCTGTGTTGACCATGTTGATTGTGTGGAAGGGTTCGCCAAAGTTGAACTTGGACGATTTGTCCCCCGGTGCCACCGTGGGAGCCATTTTCGGTGTTGGTGGTGTTGCTAGTATTCTTTACACTCTCTTCATCTTCCCAGTTGTCAAGAGAAGAATCTACTACGAGGACTGGAGAATTAAATGGTACGATGTCTTCAGAGGCCCAATCTACTGGTTCAAGTCCACTGACGACATTCCTCCTATACCAGCCGGACAGTCTTTGACCATCGACTACTACGAGGGTCGTCGTATTGAGGACCACCTTCCAGTCAACGATGCCGAGGCCCGTGATGACGCCAATGACGAAACCAAGCATTCGATCTCCAGCAGCGACGTCGTTGTGACCCAGGTCTCCAACGAGCCTAAGCCTGAGGAACAGAAGACTTCAACCTACTGGTGGTCTCTTCTCACCGCTGGCCCTACTAAATGGCCATTGCTTTTGTGGTTGATGGTTTCCCACGGTTTCACCAAGGATGTTATTTCTAACCAGGTCAACTCTTCTGGCACTTTGGGTCATGGTGTCAGGGACATGCACTCCAAGTCCAAGTTCTACGACAACAAGATCGAGTATTTGTTTTCTTTGCTTCAGGCAATTACTGCCTGTACCATGTCTTTTGCTCACGGTGCCAACGATATTGCCAACGCTTCTGGTCCATTGTCTACTGTCTACCTTGTGTGGGCTGATCACGGATTGAAAGCTGTTCCTCCAGTCTGGATTCTTGTCTACACTGCTGGTGCTTTGGTTCTTGGATGTTGGATGTTCGGTTACAAGATCATGGGTGTTCTCGGAAACAAGATGATCTTGCAGTCTCCTTCGAGAGGTTTTGCAATTGAGTTCGGTGCTGCCATCACAGTTGTCATGGCAACCCAGTTGGCTATTCCAGTTTCCACCACCCAGTGTGCTGTGGGTGCTACTGTGTTTGTTGGTTTGTGTAACCAGGACATCAGAGGAGTCAACTGGAGAATGGTGACTTGGTGTTACTTGGGATGGTTCATCACGTTGCCAGTTGCTGGTATTATTTCTGGTGTGATCACTGGAATTATCCTCAATGCACCACGTCTTGGTGTCACTTATGTTCCATCTGGTTGATCATGCATTTTTTTAGTTCCATTTCAATAATCTTACAAAATAAATTAAGTTACGTTATTCGCAGCCGTAGTAGAAGGCCACTTGCATGAGGCCCAATTCCGCATAATCATCCATGATTGCCGACTATGCGTGTTTTGATTTGTTAATACTGCCGGAAACATTTCCAGATGTTTTTATATCTTCGTACTCCTAATGACATTATTTAGTTTCTCTGCGGAATCTTGTCTTGTTTGCTTTATAATCGCCAGCGATCTGTCCGATCCAAAGCTACACCCGTGCCTCCCAAATTCCACTACTTGACCTCTAATCAGCACCTAACTCCACCATCGACAATTGCATCAAAACTATGCTGGCAGAGGAAAAATTCGATGCATCGCTCGAGCTCTTGCGTCGTCTCGATCCCAGGAAAGTAACCGAGAACGTCAATGCAATTTGTACTCTTCTTCAAGCATCCAACGACTCCGAAGGTCAGGAGTTAGCCCAGGATTTATTGTCGTCCGTTGATACTCCATTGCAAGTGGCAGTATGTGGCAAAACAAAAAAGCAGTTTTTGTGCTGTGACTATAATAGAGATGGCGATCTGTTCAGATCGCCCTTCTCCAACGAATATAATCCACCCACTGGCGATGACGAGTCTCCCTACCCATCCGCAGCATTGAGACAGCTAGAAATCAAGGCCAATGAGAGTTTTGACGTCTACAGAGACTTGTATTATGAAGGAGGCGGTTTGTCTTCAGTTTTCTTGTGGGATACTGCCGAAGATGAGGGAGCCAACAGCTTGGAGGAAGGATTTGCTGGAGTGGTGTTGTTTAAGAAGGAAACCGACGACAAATCCGGGAAGTGGGACTCCATTCACGTTTTCGAGATTGTTCCCGAAAGTGCCACCGTGGCTACCTACAAGCTCACCACCTCGGTGATTTTGGACTTGCAGAATACTCTGTCTGGACAGAACTCTTTATCGTTGGCCGGTAGCATGACGAGACAAACAGAGACCACTCAGACTTTGAGCTTGGAGGGAGGAACTCTTGAGGTTGCACATTTAGTGAATTTGGGACAATTGGTAGAGAAGGCCGAGTATAACATTAGAAATTTGTTGCAGGAAGTGTACTTCGACAAGTTGAAGGATATCATGTTGAAGGACTTGAGGACGGTAGGAGACATTTCTGAAAAGGAGGCCGAAGACTCCAAACACTCCGCTGTGATTAAGGGCTTGCAGGGACTCTAGTTGCTTATGTGTAGAAAATGCATTCATGATATCTAGGATTTCTTGTCGTTGTTTCGTCTCATGGACGAGTATATTGTAAGGTCCACTTCATCAATCTCCTCACTGAATGATTCTTCGTCGCTCAATGCCAACACATCCATAGAGATATCGCCTTGGTTGGTCAAATCGTCAATACCGGCAGATTCTGACTCAGATGGTGGTGGTTTTCCTGTTATTTCTGTCTGATCATTCAGAGTAGCCAACATGTTTGCCTTCATGTTGTTGACAAACGACCATAGTGAAGATGACACCGCCTCGAGCATGTCTTCTGGGCTCTCGGAATACTGGAGCAAATTATGGTAGTAGCTGGAAGGGTTGTTGTAGTTAGTTCGATCCTTAAGAGGCGATGGATCCGAGTTGTATTCACGCTGCCTGTGATTTATTTCCTTGTTTGGATCCTTTATACTCTCTTTAGGAGGATTAGTCGGTAGCGACAGGTAGTCACCACCTAAAGACTTTTCGAACTCATTCTGTATCATGGAGTCTATCTGGTGAATGAATGTGATGGGTTTCGAGAAATTCGACCAAATCTTCGACAGCCGATCAGGAGGTTGGTTTTCCTTCAGTTCAATAGACCGGCCATCTGCTCCAGATGCGTTGCGCTGGCGAGTTCTGACCTGGCCATTTCTCTGTTTAGGACTCTTTGGCGAGTGAACAACCATTTCCTTGTATAGCGAGCGCTGGATGAGTTCCCGGAGCTGGCGCAAGTCACGCTCTGTCTGATCCAACTTGTTTTTCAAATCTGAAATGCCATCTTTGATCTCCACCACATTCATTTCCTTGAGTGCTAGTAGTCGTAGTTGCTCATCAATGTCGAGCGCATTGAGCTGATCGGCCAGAGGAAGAACAAAATCGTAGTGAAGATGCTGTTTCTGTGCCGATCCCTGGCTTTGGCGGTCAATTTGACCCTGGCTATTGATTCTTTGCTGGAGCTTGGAAGTCACTGTCTCTGGCAATTTATTGTGTGAAATTGTGTTCACAGTCTTTAGTGGACTGGGGGTAACAGTGTTGAAGTTGATGCCTTTTGACCGAGAATTCGATCTGGACACCATTCCCGATCTGCGCTGAGGCGACGGCGTAGTTAGTTTCCGTAGCTCTGAACCTGCCATGGTGGTTCTACTAGTATGTGGTGCGCGTAGTGTATTATGATAAAAGCACAGAGTAGCACACGAGATCAGTTGGAGAAATGTTATGTGTAGTGATGAATGTAATGAGAAATATGGTGTTCATGGAGACACGGTGTTTCTGAATACAATGATTTTATATTATTTAGTATTATTCTTTTTAGTTTAATGATTCTGTAGGAGAATACCACATGATGGTACATATTGAGAATTGGACTGGGAAGGCAGGTAACCAGAATGTTTGTGGAGACAAACGAAATACAAAAAAATAATAATATCTGACATGAATGAAGAACATGCATCTCAATTCCTCACTATAGGTTCCCTTAACTCTTTTGTCTCCCCCAATATACCCATGTTCTTTACTGTCCTTTAGTGATCGAAGTCCTACACCGCGACCTCCACATTCATCCACATCTTCACTACATGGATGATTCGTACCTCTACGAGCCGTCAAACCCCGGCCCGGCCCGTCTAGTCAAGTGGTTAGTACTTCTTCTGTTGTGCAAGGTTAAAAAACCAATACTGTGGTCGGTTTTTCTCTCGTTAAACTCCACCTTCCGGACGCTTCTCACTCAATGGATAAGACCAAAACTCAAAGATCCAGAAACAGTGGATCGCCGCGTCCGGAAATTGTCCAACTTACTTAGTGTGGGATTTCTCTACTCGGCGGTGGCCTCCAACGTCAGAATCCCCAAGGATTACCTTCTGCTCTACATCTATATGACATACCATGTTGAGTTGAACCCTCCCACTTCCAATATTGTGGTTTCACCAACCACCACCAAGTACTTCAAAGTCAGCAGCTACAAGAAGGATCTGTGGGTGAGAAAGCTTTACAACAAAAAACACTTCTTCATCTACCTGTTTCTCTTTGGCCAGTTGCTCTCTAACTATCTTACTCCAACCAAGTACAAATTGAACCAGAAATACTTGTCCAGCTCCATCAAGTCACAGATCTTCAATCCCATCTGGATCAACTTCAGCTTGGGTGTCAACTCGAAGTCGCTCAACTGGCTTGGGCTCTTGAAAGCCTACGCTAAACAAAATCTTATGTTGGCTGCCGTCTACGGGGCCATTTCGTTCAAACTGCACTTCATTGCCCGTTACATCGAGTTACAACACGGTGTCTATAGAGGCACAGGTGGCCTTCGGGAGATAATCCGCAATTATGTGTCGTATGTCTTAAACAGCGCCAACGAGATAGCCAACTTCATCTTCACACAGAATATCTTGGCCATGTCTCTTATTGCCCTAACAGCTCCCATGTTGACGCGATTCTCGGCGATCAGAACCAATTATCTCTCCGATTTCAAGCTGTTCATGAAGAATTACATTAAGGTCGTAGGTTTTGTCTCTGCGTTTGCAACGATGACGGCAAATTCCATGGACTTGATTCCTTCCTTTGGTTACCACAACATTGGAGGTAATGGCGAACCCTCCAACATCCGTAGACTCTCCGATACATTCATGGAAGCTCTCAACATGTACCTTTTCCGGTTGATAGTGTTGTCCAAGTGGCGAATTCTCAAGGAGAACCATCCGTGGTTCTCCATTCTCAAGATTGGATCATGGGAGAGAATCGAGTCGTTAATCATGTGCTTCGGAGTGTGGAAACTTATGAACCTCAACGACTACATCTCCAAGAACAGGAGTGGACCGCAAGCCAAGGAATGTAACGAAATTGCCCTGGTGTCGTTGATGAGGGCCATCAACAAACTCATGAGCTAATGATTACTTCTTTTCTTTAAGAGATAATCTTTGCAATAACGATTTCAAGCATTAGGATGCTATTCTTTACGCTAAATGATGCTACTCTTTACACAATATGCTATTCTTTAGGCAATATGATGCTACTCTTTACGCAAAATGATGCTACTCTTTACACAATATTATGCCATTTTTTACGCAATAATAACTTTTATTCTTAAATACCTAGTAGCCGGCAGCACCAGGAGCATTCTCTTTACCTTTCAACTTAGACAACAACTCCGTGAATCTGGACTTGTCACGTCCATCGTCTTGCAATTCGCCCACACCATCCACCAACTCGTTGACTCTATCCCACAATGTTCCGTGCTTCAAAAAGTCGTCTCTTTTAGCCAAAAATGCCTTCTGCTCCTCTTCCACGTCCTTTGTATGTTGCTCTCTCTTGGAGTTGTAGTTGTCATAAAAGTCATCAATGTTTTGCTGGGCCAGAGAGATGAGCTCCTCTTTCTTCCTTGCGTTAGCCTTCTCTCTCTCTTCAATCTCCAAGTCACGGCGCTCTTTCCACGCCTTCAAAGGCTCTGATTCTCCCACATCTTTGCTTACAGGAGGAGCGGATCCAAACCCTTCAAACTCGTCCTCATCATCGTAATCGTCAGCCTCAATAGCCACTTGTTCGTTTGCTGCACTGACATCGGGGAATTGCTCCTTGAACTCTTGTATTTCATCGTCCTCGCTCTCAGCCAATACATCTATATCTCCTTCGGTTTTGAACTCATCGCCCACCAATTCCTTCTCTCTGGATAAAAAGTCTCCGTCAAAGTCCTGCTCATCGGCCTGAACTTCCAACTCGGGGTACTTGTCAGCCATTTCTAGAATATTATGTGTGTGTATCTAATCACTGCAACTGAGTGGCTTGACTTGTCCTCTCCAGGTCGTGCGCGACCCCACTTTTCGGTGCGAATGGTCCTCCAGCCTAATCTTCTATGTAAATGCCTCTTTGCGAAGGCTGTACAACCGAACAGAATTGTCGCTGCTTCCTGCTGCCAATAGCATCTTGCCTCCCTGTAATTTCTTGCTGAATGCAATTTTTCCAACCCTAGCGCTTGGCGAAATCTGCTCGTCGAGAGTAAGCATCTTCTCAATCTTCTTGCTCTCCTCCTCCATGTTCACCTCATATAACAGGATCCGACCATTCTCGTGCCCAGCTGCAATAACTAGTAGATTGTGAATGGTTTGCTTCTGGAAACATGCAACGGTGGTCACGGCGTCGTCCGTTTTGATAGTAGAAACTACCTTCACACCGATGTCAGTTGCCGTCCACAACTTGATAGACTTGTCTCTCGACCCAGTTACAAAGAAGGTCTGGCCCTGGTAGACTGGACACCACGAACAATCCCAAACAATTCTCGTATGTGCCTTGACGTTCAACTCGACCAAATCAAATGTGCCCTCGTCTTCGTTGTTCACTTTCCACAACGACAACTGTCTATCTCTAGACACGGCCACCAAGAACTTTCCATCGGGAGAGAACTCCAAGCTGGTGATGGTCAAATTGTGGCCCTTCAACACCTCGCCCACAAGCTGGTACTCTTTCTGGACGTTGAAGATACGGATAACCGCATGCTTGGCCGAGTTGGACCGACATGCCGAAGCAATGAGTTTGCTGTCTGGAGATGTTGTGCAACAAGTAATCTCGTAGCCATGACCATACAACTTTTCGATCTCGGGGAAAAGCGTGTGTCTTTGCAAGTAGTCTTCGAGAGGAGGACCTTCCAACGATGCTAATAGGTCGGTTTTCTCGTTGGCGCCTTCCTCGAGATTACCCTCATAATCTTCCTCACGTTGTTGTGCCTCTCCAGCTTCAAGCTGTTCGTTAGCAGCCTTATTCGATAATCCCAAAACAGGCAAAGATGCCGCCGCTGGTAATTCGGAATCATTATCAGCATCAACTTCCACTCCACAGAACTTGCCCAACATGGTACTAATGGACTGAGTCATTTCAAATACCCGAAGAACCTTTTCGTCACCACCAGAGACAAACTTCGTGGCCGAGATGTTGTCAAGACAGATCATGTCGTAGCCGTGAATTTGGGGTCGAGCAAATTCGTGCCAGGTTATGCTAGTTTCATCAGCAGATTCTCTGCTACACTTCCACGGAGCAAACAACCTAGTGGTTTGGTCCAACGAAGTTCCCATGACGTAGGATCCATCTACAGACCACACAACATCCGTCACTTCGCGGATTGGACCGGTTACTCCCAATGCAGCCTCCCAACTGTTTTCGGCATTCTCAACAGAATGGTATACTCTGATTGCTCCAGTTTTACCATTTGCCAAGATGTACTGGATACCAGTATCTAAATCTTCAAACCAAAGGCAAGACCAGAAACCTCCCGATGCTCCCGTTGCTGTAGATGCACCTTTAATCGACAATTCTCCAAGTCTGCTGACAGAAATCCAAATTCCAGACTCGTCGTCCATCTCCCAGATCATCAAGGCGGTGTCTGCACTCAGCGACAACAACTGTAATTTCTTGGAGGATTTGCTGCCGTTCTGAGCGTATGAAGGATGCCACTGCAAGCCGGTAACCCAATCGTCGTGGCCCATGATCAAGGCTTCGGAGCTGAATGCAGCTCGTTCTTCACCTATAGCAAACTTATACTGTTTGTTGGATAAGAGAATGAGTTTCAGGTCGTCCTCATCTGAGTTGTCAATGGCTTCATTTAAGCGCAATCTCCATAATCTGATGTATCTGTCCTGAGAGCCACTGGCCAAGATATAATCTAAACCTTCCTTTTCAGTGACAAACGATAGGCATCTAACCCAGTCTTCATGTCCAGCCAAAGATGCACATTCAGTAACCTGCGAGACGTCCACGTCAAAAGTATAAATAAAGATATTGTTGGAGGTTCCTCCAACCGCTAGAAGGTACCGCAGGGCGATCTTCTGCAATGCAAATGTTGTGGGGTAGAAGTTGTTCTTGACCTTGAAGTCTTGTGCACATTGGTAGGTTCCGTCCTTGTAGCTCCAGATGCGAATATTTCCCAAGGTATTTCCCGTGACAAATACGTTTTCATCGCTAACTGCCAATGAAGTCACGGAACAGTCCTCTTGGTGAATAGATTGATGCAACGAGTAGCTAATATCGTCGCCATCAAGATATTGTTTCCAGATATTGATGGTTCCATCTTCTCCAGTAGAAATGAGAAAGTCTGAGTTGGGAATAAACCTGACACAAGTGACTTCCTTGCTGTGGTGACTCAAAGTATGGTATACACCTTTCTTGATTTTGGACAAGGGATTCCAGAGGGCGATGTTGGAACCTGCGCCGTAGGCTACCAAATTAGGAATTGCATCAGCGACAAAAGCCTGTCTGTTTGCACCAATAAAGACCGCTTCCTGGGTCACCGGAGATGTACCAGTCATTACCAGATGAGATGGGCTAGAGATTAAAAAAATGTGACGATGGGTGCAAAACTGGTGTACGGGTGCAGCGCCAGTAGGAGTTGAACTATTGTACGAATTGTACCAAAAAAAAAAATAGCAATTCCAACCAATTATGAGCTATTTCCAAAGCAAATATCCTCAAGAGTCTGCTGTCCATCTCCATACAAACTCAACCCTCTTATCACCTTCTTTGTCTCAGCACTACTTTCCTCGTTCCCAATGCACACCCGTGCACCAGGCTCCACGTCGCCTAATTACTACCACCAAACATACTTTAACCACTCACCACCATGAACGAATTCCACGACACCGGCGAATTATATACGATCAGAAACCAGTTCTACACTAACCAGCACCACAAGGTCGTGCCGTACTCATTGGATCTGTTTTCGCCAGAAAACCAATTGAAAGTATTGGAATTCCAGGCCAGATCGTCGGTGGCTCTAGCCCAAGATGCTTCGCCGTTAATAGAATCGGGAAGACTGCTTTTTCCCGACAACGACGACTTATTCGATGTTTTGCAGGCATGGAACGACTTGAAGACGTTTGGCACCGACGAATCCACCTATTTTGAAGACATTGAAACCGCCCAATTTGAGTTGCAGGCAGTGTTGACTGCCTTGTATACGGTGAAGTTCCAGAAGGATGTGGACCTGGCTATCGCATTGTTGGTCAACTACACCAACAGCAGCAACAACAACCTCCACGAGTTGGAGCCCTACTTGATTTTGGTGCAGTTGTATTTGATCAAAGAGAACTTCTCCGAGGCAAACAAGATCTACGAGAACTTCAGAAAATTCCCCGACCACGCCAGAGACAGCATCATATACCAAGTGTTGGAGAGCTGGATCCTTTCCATCAAGGGCGAGTCCGACAACATCAGCAATGCATACTATTTCTACGACGAGTTGTTGTCGGCTGATTTTGAGGACGATGCACAGGGCCAATTCCGCATCTTGAACGTGTTGTTTGTGTTGACGTTGCAGTTGAACCACTACCCTGAGGCCAAGGAGTTGTTGAACCAGATTGTAGCTTTGGACTACAAGGGAAACGGCAACGCCGATTTTATTGCCAACCACATCACTTTCGACTACCTCACCAACGACGGGTCCAACGTGGGGGCATTGTTGAAAGAGTTGTATGCTACTGAGCCGGACCACCAGTTGCTTGTTGACTTGAAGGATAAGAACGATAGCTTCAACGAAATTGTGGCCAGATACCAACTGGTATGAATAGATGAGGAGGAATGTTTAGGTGCCACTTAACATGAAAGTAACAATTTACATGACAGTACCAATTACGTGAAGTTACTTTAGGTACCATGAAGTTTGTTACTGGCATTCTCAGTTTGTTTATCTCATTAAGCAATATAAACCTGCACTTGAATACAGCTATCAGCTAGCGTCTGTATTTATCGTCAATCACTCTTCAATCTTGACCACCTCGCCTTCCTCATTCAACTTCAAGCCCTCCGCAAGTAATCTCTTCTCGATTTCCTTCAATTCGTTTTCTCTCTCCAAAAGCTCCTTTCTCTTGGTGAGCAAGTCCTGGTGCACCCGCTCCTCGAACTTCTTCAACCGCTCCTCCTCCAATTTCATCTGCTCCTCCTTAGCCAAATAATCCGATTGGTTGTCTTTGGCAGCCGGAGCGTCCCCTTGTTCATCGTTGTATTGGAATTGCTTTCCAGACAACGCCTCAGTTCTATAGTTTTCGTAGATCACGTCATGTGTGAGCTCCTTGAATTCATTCAAGTGGGTGATTAGAAGTACGTTCTTCAATATGGTAAAGTCGTTGAATTCGGGCAATTCCACGTTAATGGGCTTGGCCCAGGCATTGTTCAACACTCGCAACTTCAACATTTCGTCGTCGTCGTCGCCAGAATCCTGGTATTTGTTGGCGCCGATGATGGCGAACGGAATCAACAGATTCAAATACTTGTTGTAGGCGATGATTTCGTCATCAATGTAGTCCTCCTCGTACTCGTACTCGTTGAATTTGTAGTAGTTGATGTTGTAGTTGTTCAAATCCTCCAAGATCAATCCCTTGTTAATCTTCAATTCCTGTGGCGTCATGGAGTCCGCCTTGGCAATTACCGGGATTACATTGACCAAGTTACTCACATGTTGTAAGAACTTGACGTCGATCTCTGAAAGTCCATGGCCCGTTGCATTGATCATGTAGATCAAAACGTGGATCCGGCCATCCTTGAACCTCGGGTTTCTTTTGACTCGAGACTCTTCCAAGAGCACCTCGTCGTACTGGTGTCTGATGAAATCCACTACTACACGGAAATCTTCGTCACAGTCTATAGCATTGGCAAAATTCGGGGTATCGATGATATTCAACGAGATCTTGTGGCCGTCGTTGTCCTCTAACTCGACGTTTTCGTGTCTGAGCGTCAATTTTTTGGTGAAGGCATCTTGGGAGACAGTAGACGAGGTTGGAACAATTGAGTTTCCACCACACAACGAGTTGATCAATGTGGAACGGCCCAGACCGGATTCGCCGACGATCATCACGGAGAAATTGATCAGTTTTTTGATGGTTTTCCTTTTCCGCAACGCCGCGGACGACGTGTTGTATTCTGGGAATGACATGGTGAAGAATAGGTTTGTTGAAGGTGTTTACTGAGAGATTGGCGACACGTCTTTTGCGGACTGCACAGAGTAGAGGGTATCAGAGTAGAATTTGGAAACGTAGAGGAGGGAGAGAGGGTGGAAATCGGGGAAGAAGGGAGACGGGAGAGTTGGGATGAAGGTGGTGAATTTTTTTTTTTTTTTTTTTTGTGGTTTTTGGCATTTTCTGGGCTTTTTGGTCTCACATATTCTATCACTATGGAGCGCGAAAGAAGATCTGGATGAGAATGAGAGAATGAGAAAATGAGGGAATGAGAAACACTAAAAGAAGTGAGAAACACTAAAAGAAGTGAGAGACACTTAAAGAAGTGACATTAAGAAAAGTAAATGAAAAAGATAGACTATTCTAGGCATGAAATAGGGGCAGAATGACAATATTATGACAGATTCCTGCCTTCCACTACAAAACCTCTACATACTAACTGAGTACCAAACCTATATTATCCACCTAATCGAGCCACCTTCTCTTGTTGGCAGCACTCAAGCTTGCCTGCTGCACCCTAGACGATGCTGGGTAGTAGTACGTGGGGTAGCCCGCCACCGAAGCAGAGTTGAACGTTGACGTCACAGTGTAACTCCATCCCGGAGTGATCGTAGAGAACACGTTAGGGGAAGGACTAAGCGAAGTGTATGGCGTGTATGCCGACGTCGCATGTCTGTTTGAGTACATCGTGTAGGTGATGGTGGTGCCTGGCTGTGTTTGCATAGGAGCATATCTTGTCTGTCCCGTCTGCAACGTGTAGGGCACTGTGAACGATGCCGAATCGATGGAGGCAGTGGGGGTGCCTTCGCCATTTATGGAAAACGCCGGAGAAGGGGCTTGACCTGTCACACTAAACATGTTGGCGGGAAACGTGAACAGGGAGGCCGCGCCCGTCATTCCCGTCAAAACAAACCGGTTGGTGTAGTGGATGGTGTAGCCGCTGGGGTACTGGGCAAACACCTGGATGAAGTAATCACCGTTTGGACCGGTGGACTTGTCGATGCTGGCGTCGAACAGAAGCGAACTCGATGGCAATGAGGTGGTAAACGACTTTACGGGTTGAATCTGTGTGTTGGTTCCCGTGCAGAGAACAATAGCATATTTGGTCACTTTCGACAAGGAAGTGGCGGACCCAGTGTCGGTGGTATCGTCGACCCATTTCACAGACACGACGACGGCGCCGCTGGTGGCGTCATAGGAATTCCCTGTGGCGGGTTCTGATATGGAGACGTCGGCGAAGACCCGTGCGACGAGAGCCACTAGAAGTAGCCAGAACGAGGGGGAGCGCATGATGAGGAGCGAGCGAGGGTGGGGAGTGGAGTTTTGGCGAAGAAATGGAGGAGAATGCAAGGGGGTAGCTCAGCGGGTGAGCACAAAGAAGATGTAGTTGATGGAGAAAAGAAGCAATCAGGGTAAAAAAAAGGAAACATGGCGGTGCCCTGGGAGTGTCTGCAGGAGGGAAAACCGTGAAGAGGTCAGAGCTAATAATGTTGGAGGGTACTGATGGGGAGAAAATTATTGGAGCGGTATTGTTTTTATTGGAGGGTATTCTGCTTATTGGAGCGGCAGAAACAGTGGGGAGTGGGAGTTTGTGCGAAAGTTGAAGGGATTTGGGGAGTCCGTTCTCTGTATTGGTGATTGTCGACATTTAGCTGGAGGTACATACAGATTTCTTGTCGCGAATATTTGACCAAGAGATCACGGGCTCATAGAACATAGTGAATGGGTGGATATTTGTTAATTGGGATCTAGCGAGGATAGTTTAGTTTAAATTTTTTATGATTTGTTTGGTTTATTTTGTTGGCGTATGACTCTCCTACTTCAACCGATACCATGTGAAGTTATTGGCTGGTTGGTGGCTGCTGATGGGGATCGGGGATGGAGCCAGCTACGAAAATGATGAAATTGAGAATTCCTTTGTACAAGCGATTTCAAGCGATTTCAGTTTACATAGCAGTGTCCAACTTTCATACAACTGTCCATCTTTCAAATAACGGTCTATTCTTCAGGTTTGTGCTGCCTTCACTGGTACTGCGTATGAGCTGCTATTAGATGGCCACACTTCACTTCGGAAGTGATACATTAAAGGAGAAATCATTTGGATCGATCCAGATTCACCTTACTCTGTAGTATGTTTTCGAGCTCCTTTAGATATCCACTTCATCATCATAAACAATTTCTGTTCGACTTCCTTTATGCAACACAACTGCTATTTAAAGAATGGTCTTATGTTCAGGAACACAAGTGGTGTCCACAGCGGGCTCGAGTTTAGTACTATTCACTCTTCAAGTGAAAAACAAAAGGATATGTGTCTGTCTACTTGAGAACTCTTACGGATGAAGTTTCCTATTCTCATTCAAAGTACAGTTTCTTGCACCTCTCACAACTTCCTCTCACCCACCACTAGCTTCTCACTGGACATAGATTCCATTGTACAGTTTCTTTTCTTACTTCATATTTCACCCTGTTTTTCACATTCTATAACACGTTTCCTATTTTTCATATCTCATCAAGTCTTCAAATTTCATCATATCTAACGTATCATCAGCTTCATCAGCCCGACTGCATACAGCCCACAATATTGACCTACACAGTTCCCACACGCTATCTCTCCCTATAACCAAAACTCACAAACTACACATCAGATGCTAAGACCAGGAATCCCTAGGGCCGTCTTGGGAGTTTGCCCACGCGTAATTTCCATCACGCGTGCGTTTACAATGGTACGTCGCGTCTCGCCAGTGAAGAAGGCGCCAATTGACGAATCCACAGACATCTCAATTCAGAGTGAATCTACACCAGCAAAGCCCGAAAACAGAATCTCGTTCCACGATACACCCATAATGGACCAGAATTCAGGTTCGGGAATCAATTGGTCCGACTCGTTTCATGGACTCGGTCTGGCTCCGTTCCCAAAGGATGTAGGCGACATACTTTTAGCACCACTTGCCAACGAAGATATTGAAATCAAGCCAGATGGACTCCTCTACTTGCCAGAAATTAAATATAGACGGATCTTAAATAGAGCGTTTGGCCCAGGCGGTTGGGGGTTGGCGCCCAGAACTGAAACGTTCATTACCCCAAAACAGGTTAGTCGTGAGTATGCACTTATTTGCCAGGGAAGATTGGTTTCGGTAGCAAGGGGAGAACAGGATTATTTTGGTGGCGAAGAGAAATTGACTACGGCGCTTGAGGGCTGTAAGAGTAACGCCTTGATGAGATGTTGTAAGGATTTGGGAATTGCCAGTGAGTTGTGGGATCCGCAGTTTATTAGAAAGTGGAAAGCACAGTACTGTGACGAAATGTTTGCGGAGCATGTGGGAACTAAGAGGAAGAAGAAGTTGTGGAAGTTGAAGGTGAACCAGTTCGAGTATCCATATAAAGCATGCTAGGGGAGTTGGAGGTGTATTCTTGTATTTAGTGGGAGAAGTGTTTGTAGTAATAGCGACGTATACATGTATAGTCATTGATTAAAATAGTGTTAGAGTAGTAATTATAGTAGTATAGTGCTTATTGTGATTATGGTAGTGATTATAGTGGTCAAGAACTACGAGCTCGGCATCACCTCAAAGGACGATTCTCCTTCCGATAGTGGTGATCATGAAAGGGATTACAGTAATTGGTAATTACAGTCATATTCCCAGTCTAAGCAAACCCTACCATACGTTTCTCCCATATTTGACATGTATTGCCTATGCTAGTCTACTGCTTGAAAATGCCTCTTCCCTCTCCCAAAGCCTCCACCGTCTGCGACAATGGTCTTCTCTTCCACACATCCCAGAATTGCTGTTGAGGCAACTCGTCGCCCGTGTTGGCCTCGGCAAATCTCACGTCTCTACCAGCAAAACTAGGAGACTGGGCCCACATGAACAGGTCAATAACAGCGGTCAACACAGCACCAGAGAATCCCGCCAACACCTTGTGCTTCACTGGCATGTTCTTAAACCCGAGCGTCAAGCAGGTCAAGTTTCCTGCTCCCACTGCCCAGAAAGTGTTCCATCCATCGTTTTTCTCTCTCAAGTTGGCAACCATGCCCTTGGTGGCAGTGGCCACGGTGGCAAAACCAGCCACTGCCATTGGCAAGCCGATCTTGAATGTGGTTCTCTTCCACAAGTACAACCAGGCATAAGCGCCGACGGTGGAGTAGAAAGAGAACTTGAACACCTGGATGGTCTTTGATTTGGTGTCCACAGGCTCCCATTTGGGGTATGCGCTGCCGCTAGCGAAGTTGACGAACGGAGTGGGCCATTTGTGGGTGGAGTCTGGATACACCTTTTTCTCTACTTCGGCCATGGTGATGAATAGGTTGTTGGTGGTTTAGGCCAATCAGTTTGATGGGAAAAAATCAATCTGTGATGTATGCAGGAAGAAGTAGTAGCTTGAAGGGTAGAAGGTAAAGAAGTGAATTGTAGAAACAGGAGAGGAGAAGAAGTGGTGGAAATGGTATAGAGGTGACTAGCAGATGAAGAGGAGTATATTGTGTAATTGAGCTATTTTAGGAGTACTGTGATTGGACTAACGAGATGATGTAACACTGACGCAATATGCGAAGGTTTGAGTAAGGGAAGCATGTTAGATGTAGTTTCTGGGCAATTTAGAGGTACGAATCCAAGAAAGCTCACAGAGAACATTGCAGAGTCATAGTTGGTTAGGATGTTTAGCTAGCTTGTAAGCATTTTAATTTTCTCTTGTATTTGGTGACTATTTTATCAACATTCATTTACTTGATGATGGTTGAATTCGCATTCTTTCACTAGAGTAGTAATGTCCATTATTTCCGCAGAGTTACTGCCTTTCGTATGATAAATCACGAACACCAACTTAATTTGTAATTAATGGCTAGTTTGAACCGCATGAGAATCAAATTGTTGCAGCGGGCTTGGAAAATTACTTCTTTTTAAACACTTTGGTTTTTGAATAGAATTTATAAGGAGTCCGAAGACACATTGTTGTACTCTCCATGGTAACCTTCATTCAAATGGATTCTGTTTTTGAAAATTTCGAGGATAAGCTCAAACCGGTAAACGAGGAGAGATACCTCAACTATTCATCCACATGAAATACTTTTTGTCTGACTCAATGATGAAAAGGAAGATGTTCGCATCCAACATCCACTGTGAAGCTCCCACTTTTCTCATCACCCAGCTTCCCCAATTGTCACATATCCAGAAATCTCAAACAACTCACCAGTTACATTTACTTTTCGATCTTCTACAACTCCAATTTCTCTTAGGTTCTCCCCAACTTTCGTCGTACTCCATCAACAATCTGCACACATACAAAGTGCACACTAGACAATATACCTTAGTGCAGACAATTATTCTGTACCTCCATCAATGGCACCTACTGTGCCCCTTACGCCGCTCATCATCGCCCAGGAAGCTTCTCTAAGCACCTTAGATGACCTCATCGGCGACACTCGTCCCGATATAGAAAATGATCTAGATGTTCTACTCCACTGGCTAGAACCGTACTACCCCAACGGAAAACTGATCATTGATCCGCTGTCTCGTACTCGAGCAGCTGCCCGGAGTTGTCTTAGGGACCCTTCTGCACAACTTGAATTTGTTCGGCTCTGGATCAATTCCATACGACACCCATTCCATGCCTATTTTGCTCCCATTGTGCCTCACAAATCTATTGGTGACATTTTGCTGGAGGTGACTGAGGTGTCCAGGTATTATTCTCGCCAAAGCGCCTACTTGAATTTGTCCAAGACGGCTAGCGAGATATTTCTTCGAGGAATCAACTCTCTATTTGCAAGGTACCTACTGCTGGCTCGAGTAGTTGCAGAGCTCCGGACTCATTTATCCGATCCGTCTCTCGCAGAGACTTCTCTTCCACTCTCGATTTTTGCGACAGTAGGAATGGCTGATCTTGTTCAAGCAATTATGGCCGAGATTACAGTGCAGCGGATTCGCTCTTACGTGTCGAAAGTGGCTGGAGGAAGTTGGAATGTGCCAGTTCTTCAGAGTATTCAGGAATGGGTTCGTGTGGAGCTCTATCCGTCGTTTGTTCAGGGCTGCTTTAGTGCTTCCGACTCATCCAGTACCGATCTAGTCCGAATCTCTCACGATGAATTGATCAGGTTGCGTACCAGCGAAATCTATGATCTCGTCGAGGTTTTTCCTCACAGCGAAATGGCACTTCTGGAGCTCCATTCTTGTCTAGTGTTTGAATCAGGATATTCCGGCTACCAGACTCACCACCGCTCTCTGTTGGTGGATGCATTTATCCAGAAATGCCACCTACGATTGCTACATCTGGGTGCCAATACAGTGGATGTGATTCTCACCTATTCCAAAACTATTAAGGCATTTTTGCTCATAGATCCAACAGGAGTTTTGCTCGATAAAGTTGCTCGTCCCATTAGGCGATACTTGAAAACCAGATCAGACTTGATTCTGCAATTAGTGCGCGGAATGCTAGACTTGACTAAGAGCAACAAATTGATAGAGTTGGCCCGAGAGCTCCATAAGAACGAAAAGCTGGTTCTGGCCCCAGTAGATGACTTGACCGATGTCAATTGGGTGCCTGACCCTATCGACGCATTACCCGATTTTAAGAAAGGCAAAGTGTCCGATGTGGTGGGGGCTTTGGTGTCCATTTTCCCAATGACGGGGGTGTTGGTTGATGAATTCACCCGATTGTACGGCGAGAGGCTCTTGCAGTGGGATAAGTATTCAGCTGCAGACATAGTTCATGACCTCGAGCTCTTGAAGACTCGCTTTGGTGCCAATGAGTTCTCCACTTTGGATGTGATGGTCAAGGATGTTCATGACAGTGAAGTTGTCAATTCCAGGGTGGGACTGGAGGATTTTGTGGTGACAGTTCTATCGAGAATGTATTGGCCCACAGTTTGTGACAATTTGACAACGAACGACTACTTCAATGTTCCAATTCAGGCGAAGTTCGACGATTACCTCCAAAAGTTCTCACAGATTAAAAGCGGAAGAGGTTTAAAACTCATACCGTCGCTTGGAACCGTGAAACTTGAGCTTAACATGAAGTCGGGGATTCGGAAATTTACTGTCACACCAGCTCAAGCCACCGTGATTGAGGTTTTTGATGATGAGAACGATGAGTTATCCGTTCAAACCGTGGTTATGGTGACAGGAATGGGAGAATATCAAGTTTCCCAGGCACTTCGTTTCTGGCAAACGCAAGGCATTCTACGTGAGACGGAAGGTAAGTACATGGTAGACGAATAGGCGTCGCCAAACTTAAAAATACATTGCATAATTTTTCAAACCTCCAGCCCCTAGTTGATGTTCCCGTTGACAGCCTTAGCTATCTCCACTCCTGAAACTTTCTGGTTGTAGGACGAGCTGGGTTGCCACTTTCTCATGCCCCGGATCTCGTCCATGGCGTGCCCTGGAATTCGAATGTTCCAGTTGCGTTCGAGGTGCAATTGCACGTCACGGACATCCACCGACTCGGTCTTACGATGTTTGGCCAACCGACAGGCAAACGACGTCACTGACAGCACAAACTCGTCCGCAAGGTCCAAAAGCAACTCCTCAACATCTCCGTCTATGGTGGTCTTGCCATCGCCCTCATCGGCACCAATGGTATTGACCAATTCAGTCAATTTTCTCTTGGTGAGCACTCGTCCGCTGTTGTCTGGGATGGGCCCAGTGGAAGCCATATCAAAAGTTGGCATGCGTACGATTGCAGGAGTGCCCATCATAGGGCCCAAGCCCGAAGCACTACCTCCAGCCAACGTTGGACGCATGTTGTTGGCTCCAGGCTTCAATGTGATTGGCGCTGGAGGATTCACGTTGATGGTGGACAGAATGGGTAGTGATGGAACGCTTGGCTTTGTGATACCCAGTAAATTCATTCCTGGCACACCGGCGCCATCTTTGGGCTGCGGAGAAACACTCTGGCCCTTGCTAGGGGTTCCTGCTCCAGTTTGAGGGGCGGAAGCCGGAGCCGAAGGTGGCCTACTACTGTCTTGTGGTGCCCCGGCATTGGCATTGGCGTTGGCAACCACCATGGCCGGATTGGTGGTTGCTGGAGCCACAACAGATCCTGCAGTAGCAGGTTGTGGCCGTGCAGCTTGTACATTCATGTTGGTCATTGAAGCTCCTGTGGAGGGTATTGCTCCACTACTCAAAGGTACTGGTGGAGACCCAGCACGAGGAGCAGGACTTCCCGCGGACAGGGTGCCACGAGACTGCTCCATCAACTGGTTCCGCATGTAAACGGCAAATTTCGAGTACTTACCGTATTTCTCTCGGAGTTCATTCAACTGGTCGTTGATTTGCTTGGCTTCCTCCTCGTCCATATCCGGGCGCTTGCTGGCCTCCAATGAACGGATCTTTCGGTCTACATCCTGGATCCGGGCACGAACTTGGTTATATTTCTCTGCGGTCACCCCAGAAGCTCCTGGTGCTGCTCCCATAGTAGTTGGACCAGTATTGGGACGAGTCTGAGCTGCCATGGCCGGGTTGGGTACGCTTGAGGGGGTAGTCTGGCGCCCTGCACCAGGAGGAAGCGTGTTTGTGTATTGCTGTTGCGCCATTGGAGGTGCCTGGGCGCCTGTGGCGGGCGAATTACCCGCTGGCAATTGACTTCCAGAGGCCATATTGGTCATCGGCTGACCAGGCGATGGCTGGCCGCCCGTGGTGGCTGGAATCTGTCCATTTGCACGAGCCTGTTGCGCCTTGTGCTGCTGCTGATATTTTAGCAACACTTGCTTGATTTGGTTTGCTTTAGCAAAATGTTGACGGGCTTTGGCAGAATCTGCACCTGCGGCTTTCCCCTGAGCTAATTCCTCCTTTAATGCTTCCACAAGTTGGCTGACTTGCGCTGGCTGCATCATTTGGATCATATTCTGTTGGTTGGGGTTGGGTGGTTGACTCATGATGAAGAATGGGAGCAGAGTATATTGTAAAGAAGTTCAGTTGATGTTGTAGTCGTGGTGTACGGGTGTATATGGAGATCCATGGAGATACATGGAGGAACATGGTGGGGGTAGTTCATGGACAATTCAAATACACTTCGATATTTTTTTGTCTTGAAGATAGTTGTGATCTGATATTGTGTTTTCTGAGCTATTTTTTTTGTTGTTCTATATTGTAGTTCTATTTTGGTGTTCGGTATTGAGAGGTAACTCGCACTTCGCAGTAGATACTTGCGTCCACGTTATAGGGACGAGCCTACTTCTCTCATCTACAATATTTTTTTCCTTATCAATTCATTCTCATTATTCTACCTTAAACTCCCAATTCTCACCCAAACCTTCTAATTCTATAATGCAAAACACCGCTCAACACTCCGTGGATCATTTCCAAACCACGCCGGAGCAACGATTCCCAACGTAAACAACACAAATGTTATAGTCAATGCCAAATTATAGCCTGTATCAAGCGCAGCAGCAACCACATAATTGTATTTTCTCCACACTTGGTTCCGAAGCCGATAGGCCCAGAACATGGTGACAGTTCCACCAAGAAACTTAGAGAAATATCCAGTCGATACATTTCCATAGAAGTGACTCATGGTGGAGAAGAACACCGTGGTATTCCAAAGACCAAACTGCAATCTGCTGGCCGGAAATTTCTTATGGAGAGCAAAGATCACCAATGGAGCTGCAAGACCAGCCAAAAACCCATACGGTAACCACGGATAATTCTCAAAGAGTCGACGCGGCCCAAGCACAACATACTGAATGGCATTGGTATGATAGGTGACGATACTCTGCGCAGTCCACTGATGTAATGGATCCCTCTTCTTTCCCGTAAGATAATCCCACTTGGAGGTCATGACCCAACGCAAACTCAAGTAGTTGATGGGAACTCCAATAAGCTCGCCGTATATCTGGGAGAAGAAAACCAAAGTCGGTGGGATGTGGTTATAGAATCCCAACTTCATCAGCTCCAAGTGATATTGCGACCTGTACCAGGCATTTCCAGCCACACATCCAAAGAATGCTGCCCCTGCTGGGTGCTTGACGGAGAGATCCTGAACCAAATATCCGTAAAGCAACTCATTGAAGGTTCCAATCGGAAGTTGGAAGTTAGAAAGCGCATATAACCACATGAGGGGAGTCACAATGAGTGATCCCACGACCAATGCTACTACTGCACTCCACCAAGGCATGAAAAGGTATCCTTCCCGATAAATAGTCACCAATAAAGTGGCTGAAACCAGAAAAAGGACCGCGTACCACCAACCTGGTACCTCCTTGTATGCCCTATGCAATTTGTTGAGTCTATCGTTGTATGTCACATTCTTTCTTCCAAAACTGGCTCTGAGACGCAGCCATCCGAAAACAACCACCCAAACGATTCCCGAAATATAGGCGGCGTAGTCAGAAAACATGTTCCAGGCTCTCTGCGCTCCGAGGTGCACTGGGCCGTAATATTCATAGGCTGCCTTGTTGAAAAGCCCGTCGGAAGTTATAAGCTCATTCGTTGGATACAACATACCGCTATTGGTGAATAATCTGTTAGACATGAGCCCGTGCTTGAAAGAAAAAAGAGATGTCCATTTTGCTAATGGAATCAATACCCAAGCACCAAGAACAAACCCCACAAACTGAATGACTTGCACCCAATATGGGTACAACATTACCTGAGATGTGATGTTGGCCCAGTCGAACGATAAATTGAGAAAGCCCATTCCTCCCAATCCTGAGCCGATAAAATTGGCTGCGTGGCTGTTTGGAGCTGCATAACACAAAAGCGCTACCGAAGATGTCATTGGGAATAGGTACTCTGGCAACATTTGCCAGAGGCAGAGTGCCGATGCAAAAATGAAGAAGATTCTCATTTGAGAGCCGCCGTTTCTAGGACCATCTGCCTTCGCTTGGCTCTGTAGCAAAGCTGTCTGCATCAATGATTGTGGCCATTGGAACTGAGGGTCATAGCTCACCACTCTCTTCGCTATTGCTGCATATGAATACCCAACAAACACAATGGACCACATGAACGCCATGGCTACCCACGCAGGAACTTTCGTATCGAAATAAATCTCCACAAGTGCTAGGGCATTCGTGGCAAGGTTCCCTGTAGCTCCACTCTTTGCGGTGATGGTAACTAATGCTGTTTCTTTGATAGACCAGGGTCCGGGATTGAGACTGAAAGAAAAAACTCCCAAGTTGACTTTACGATCTGGAAGAGTTCTTGCCATCCACTTTCCGGCCCAATGTGCTGCGATCTGGACAAAGAAAATAGAGTATGCTGCGGAAGTGGTTCTGAAGGAATTCACTGTGTCAATGAAGGCCCCAGGTATAATAAATAGTGTGGAAAGCACAAAATATCTGAAAGTCAACACGGGAATGCTTGGATCGTCTGTCAAAGGTACAGTTTCCCGAACTGCTTTAGGTAGGTCGGCTAAGTCAGTACCGTCGAACTCCAGATCTGAACCGAGAGCCGCTTCTTCGGATTTGAGCGGCTCAATGTCACTGGAAGAAGAAACTGAGTCGGATTCTACCAAACTTCCATAATGTGTAGAATTGCGGCCTGGCAGCTGAGGTAGGAGCAGTTCAGCCTCCTCATCTTTTTGGTTGCAAATTGACATAGTCAGCAATGTGAAATTGGCCGGCCAGTGTGTTGACCTTTGAATATGCAAATAGTGTAAAGTAGCCTTGAACTTGAGGAATATGGAAGAAGAAAATGAAGCTAATTCGAAATCGTGGATCGAGGTACAGTCTTATCAATCTCCGGAATATTTGTAAGCATCGCTCCGATGATCTGATAGCACGTGACGTTATCATTGCGCAGATGCTTGCGGGTGCAGTCCCAAGATCACCGAGACCTCGACCTTGGAGTAATCAGTGCAGCAAAACTGAGATTGAAGAAGCATCAGCAGTAAGAAATATTGATAAATACACCAGTAGCATACATAGAACACGATTCTGATGCATTTTGGCCGGTGGCCGGATTTTCACTCACATCTTTATCTCTGCTTTACCTCCACAGTAAGCACGTTCGAAACTATATTCAAGATCTCATCATCATCACTCTGAGCCCTCTCAACTTCGGGATTAGACAATTTATTCTCAATCACCTTATCAAGAAGAAGTCTGAGACGCTTCAACAACACTCCATTCTTGCACCAAGTTCGGATAGGCATCCACAGATCAAGCACAATTCCTGGACATTTCTTGCCAGCAGTGAAAGTTCCCAAATCGTACAGTATATCACCTCCAAACAAAAGTGCAGCCAAGGTGCTTGTCGGAGTAATGTCTCTGAGAAACAATTTGGATGTTTGGTTGGAAGAAGTGTAGACAATAAACGGAGCTTTGTGCATGGCATTGGAGTTGAAGGCTGCAGAAGGTGATAAGTCAAAGTTTTCCCTAGCCTTCTGGTAATCAATAGTGCCGTCTTCGAGTGTAAGATTCTCTAGATCAGGAACACTAGCAGTGCCGGAGTTTGTCGAGAAGAGCATTGATGATGGATGAATAAAGGCTCTAGTTGCCGGAAGCTCCTCTATAGGTCCACTGCTATTGACTTGCTCGATGTACTTCTCGTTCCGGATCCAGAATTTCGTCAATTTAGCATCTGGATCGATTTCCACTGCTCCCACCAATGTTTGTGCATACTTGGGGTCAGGAAGTTGCACTCTTGCCAATTGGGGAGTAAATGACCCGGTGATGATGGCCCGCACAATGGTATAGTTGGAATTGTTAACGTTGTACCGGTCTTTTTTGTTTGGATTGTATCCAAATGCAACAAATCCAATTTCCTTCAATGTCAGCAAGTACTGCGCTCTGGTGGACTGAATATCTTGTAATGTCAAGTACGAGAGATGGTTCACAGTAATGAACTTCTTCCTGGACTCTCTTGGCAACGATTCCCATTCATGGTATGCAAATGCTGATGCGAGCAAGTCACCTTGATTCTTTCCAAGGGCAAATTTGGCCTGACTCACTTCGTCCTTAACGTCAAAATTCCTCAGGAACGGACTTCCACTCGAACAGACAGCGGCGATCGTCAAGCAAATCTCCACACATCCAAAAATGCATCCTAGAAGCAAGAGCTTACCAGACTGGAGATCTGTAGGGATAAATGACAAGTACTTACCCAAGTTGGTCAACTTTTCCGAAGTCTCGTCGATTGTCAATGCACCTATTTCTCCGAGCATGGACCTGGCTTTGCTCAAAGATTGAGCCTCGGGTGGATCCAACCCACTATTCAAGAAGTCATCCACCTTATTGATTCCCATAGCCTTTACAACCAAGAAAAGGTTTTCGAGACGAGTACGGCGAATTTCCGGAATAGGCTGAGCCAAAGTTTCAGTCTCTGTCTCCTTGGTGTACAAATGATAACATGTACCGTTCTGAATACGGCCCGAACGACCTCTCCTCTGTGCCATTTCGGCTCTAGAGCACCAATTCTCCACCAATCTAGTGGTGTTGGCCCTAGAGTCAAAGAACACACTTTTCGACCGTCCTCCATCAATGACCACCACACAGTCAGGGATCGTGATAGAGGTTTCTGCGATATTCGTGGAAACGACGATCTTTCTGGATCCTCTAGGAGGATTTCTGAAGACTTTAGTTTGGTCCTTCGAGGAAAGGGCAGAATGTAATGGCAAGCACCAACACTCCCTATCAGATTTCTGGAATTCTTTGTCGATGGCTCTAATGCACTTATTGATCTCCATAATTCCAGGCAAGAAGATCAAAATGGAGCCCGAATTGCGCTCACTCGTCAACTTGTCATCTACGTACACACATAGTTGAGAAATCAATTCATAGTTCAAGGTTCCTGTCTTGAAGAAATGAGAATCCGCTTTTGGTTTGATTATCTGGCCCTCGTATGTGGTGATTGAGTAGTCCAATTCTTCCAAAACAGAGTCGAGATAGTAGTCTTCAATAGGGAACGTTCTTCCCTCAATGTGGATATGGTTCACTGGGGTGGAAAAGAAGTTCATAAATGTTTCAGTGTTAATAGTAGCAGACATCAACACAATCTTCAACTTGGGAAACTTGTTCATAATCTTCTTGAGAATTATCAATAAGAAATCACTGTCAACAGATCTCTCGTGAACTTCGTCAATAAAAATGTACTCGAGATTGGTGAACAAGGTGTCGTTGTCGTCCTTAGATGCTAAAAATGATTGAAGCATACGAAGAAGAACTCCAGTAGTGACAAACAGAAGCCTTGTCTTCTTCAGTGTTTTGTTCTCACCTCTGATGATATATCCAACATCAGTTCCAACAGTCAGTGCACGTTCTTCGGAGATTCTCTCGGCCAATCCGATTGTGGAAATACGCCTTGGCTGAGTGCAAATTATGGTGCCGGTGAAATTGTCTCTCGAGTTCAAGTCGTCAAGAATAAATTGTACGATTTGAGTACTTTTACCAGAACCGGTTTCTCCGGTCACAAGAGTCACTTTGTTGGAGTTGATCACCTCCACTAGCTGCTCCCTTTTCTTCCAGGCCGGCAATTTTGCTCTTCTGGCAAGTGATTCCTTCATGGCCGAAGATTCCTTGCGGACATGGTATTCTTTGCGCATTGCATCGATTTCCGATTGCAGAATCACCATCGATCTTCCCTTCTGCTTCAGTTTGCTCAGTCTGAGATTTTTCGAAGCGCTCATATTCCCTTCCTTTTCGGTCGTTCCAAGCAATGAAAGTGGGCCCGGATGCTCGATTACTCGAGCAATATTTTGCTCTAGCCACTCTACCAACGAATAGAGAAAACATTCTCCCAACATGTTGTTGTCTACAACATATGTGAGCAACTGTCTAAGAATGGAGAGTTTGATGTAGTTGGCGAGCTTAAATGACTGATTGTTCACCACAAGGAAGATACCTGGCAAATTCATAGGGTAGGTGTCGGAAAATATTAACTTGACCAGAAGCATTCCCAGGGCGACTCCAGCCACATTCAACAGAACAGTTGCTATCTTCTTTGAACCATCTGCAAACTCTACATTGTTGCTTCCCACAGACTCGATTCCTTCAAGCTCCATGACCCACATATCAAATTCGTCTCCCTGAGGAGTCACTGACTGAGGACTATAGTCTATAATCTTATTGGTCAAGGCGATCGAAGTTAGCACCTCGTCACTTCCATTCTCAAGCAATGTGGACTGGATCTCATCTTTGTCGAACCCAGAAAGCGAAAGTCTCTGGAGAAGGTACTCCGTTTGGATATTAGTGGAGATTTTAAGCGAGACGCTTGAGTCTTCGTCTCTTTTCGTGAAAAACATAGGTAAGTCGTCCTCGGGAATGTGGAACAATAGCCATTCGAGAGCATCTGTAAACGTATGAGTGTAAGAAAGTGCTTCTTCAACATGCAACTGTCTGAAGCCGATGTCTACCAATTGGGACAGCCATTTCGATGCATTTTCAGGTTTCTCAGCGGACTCCTCCACCCATTTGATGTGGTGCTTGATTGAAGTCTCGATGGACGCTCTGACATCAGTTGGAAAATCTACAAAAGGAGCATTCTCCCATGCTTTTCTTCCAATGGTGGGAAATTGCTTAGCCAACTTCGGCTTGATCACTTTCAGTGCCGGTTGGTTCTTTTTACTTCCAGTCTCAGCTCCCACAATAGAAATGCTGGCACTCGGCTTTTTGAGTTTTGCCTCGTTATTCTCTCTGATGCGCCTTTCCTTTTCTCTGGCTTCTTTTTCTACTCTTTCGTCCAAAATCACCTGGAACGGATTGGAATTGTAGTATCTATCATGTTCAGCCTTGCTTCTTTTCAACGTTTCGAGTCTTTTTTTCTCGAGGTCTGACCAGTAATCTCTGAATATGATAGGAAGCACCATCTTCAAGTTCTTGACATGGTTCAATCTGTACATGGTGTACGTGGCAGCAAAGTGTCTGGCCTCGTTGGTGTTTTCTCTAGGAGGAAGCAAATCTGTCTCTGGAGACATCTTCACATGGATAACTTCCTTTGTCTTGGGATTCTCCCAGCTTAGATTGGCAATGCCAATGAACCCTTTGGATGTTTTCCTCATATCGAAAACGACTTTATTCCATTTCTGTTTCTGGCAATGTTCGTAGAGAAGTGTAGCGGGAAGTTTGCCTGTCCACCCAAAGTTGTCACCAATGGCCAAACCACGCTGGGGTTTTGCGGGGCCATCTTGAGCTGGAGGATCTTGCTTTGAATTTTTCTTTTTGGACTTGGTGTCTTTGGGCTCCGGAGTAGGAGCCTGATCCTTCTTTGGTTTTTTGGCCATGACTGAGTTAATAGAAGGAATGACAAAAAATTGCTTGATGAGTAGTTAGGATTTGCAAAAAAAGTTGACACGGACAGGAATCGAACCTGCAACCCTTTGATTTGGAATCAAAAGCTCTGCCATTGAGCCACCGCATCATACTCAAAGGCTAATAGGCAGGGAGATGGTGTAGTTGTTTTTCTGAAATAAAACCGCTGGATTCGTTGAAATATATTGTTTTGAGTATATATTCACGTTTATATGAATATTAATTACTATAATCCATACCTCTTTTAGCCCAAAAAAATCTCATTCGTAAAACAATAAGAATCTTACTCGTCATCAACAGAGGATTAATGCAATTGTAATATTGTTAGCTAGCGTTTTAAATCTTGAGCTGAAAAACCATGAAAAGAATGAAAGTAGTTGACCAGAAACATGCCAAATCCTTTTCATGACTCACGAACTTCCCTTAGCACTGCAGCAGTTTTAGTCGGTTATGTAATCCTGTAATAGTTTGACTAGTAGGCTCGTGACCAAAGATCGTAGTTATTATTATAAAAGTAAGGAAACGGGGCCTTTAAGTAGTCGGAGGAGAAGACAACGGTACCGACTGCGGGCAGGGGATATTGCTTACGGTATGATGATGACAAATGATCGTTCTCGGCTCGAGGACGGGTTGTGTGAATACACAGAGAAACCGTGGGAGAGCCTGGGTGGAGCGTTGTTTGTCATCAGCATCAAGTAAGCAACTCCTGAGGAAAAGACGAGCGAAAGGAACATTAACAAACAAAAACACTGATTGGTGTACAATCTATTACAAATCCTGATTCATAAACAAGGAACCATCGTGCAGTCAACATTCCTTTATATCGCTAATTGTTAGTGGATTTAGTCATAACCTCTGTTCTCACTTTGCAATTGGATTATTGCTAATTTGACATTTATGATGTTTTCAAAATTATTAGTGAGAGTAGTATTATTTCTTCTCGCAGTAGCAGCTGAACTATTGACCGAGACAGAGATAAGGCAATTTATGAATTGTGTGAATGCCGGTGTCAACAGATACAATTATACATTTGACATCTCAGGTGAATTGGTATTGCATCCGTATGAGGTGAGACCCATTGATGCTCGTGGTATTGATTATATTGTTACTCGCTGCTACATTAAGTTGAAAAACAATGCTAGCCTCGGTTTAAGTGGCAATGTAACATATGGAGAATATTTGGCAGACAGTATACTTTTCGTGGAAACGGAAATTCCAAATATCATGCTGGTTGGATGGCAAAGAAGGCGAAGAGTCACGACAATTGCTAAGAGAAGTGAGTAATTACGTAAAGGGAGTTCTATAAGTTTCTGGTTAAGGATTTTGACGACAACAAAAAGAAAATTTGTGAAGGACTCTATTATGGGGTGTTTTCTACTATTGACTCATCATTCAATGACAATGACAATGGCTACTGCAATACTTTTAAGCAACCATACTGCGAGTCCACTTTCGGCGCCCACTTTGAGATAAAACTAGTATTTGCCCCTGGAATCTGGGTACCAGCATCTCGGTTAAAAATAACTGCTCAATCGAGCCAATGTGTTTAACTATACAGAGATGAACCTGTGGATTCTTGACTCAATGGGTGCAACAATCGAAGACCTGGCTAGGTTGTCTGCAGTATCGGACTGGTGTCGATAGAGTTTCTCCGACTACTTCTCCACAAATTTTCTTACTTCGTTAATAGGTTGCCTACATATCTTATTGCCCGAATTAATCTCGAATTATTGTTCAATTCGATTGGGTCAATTGTCAATATTCTCTGCTTACTGAAATCTCCACCATCTTCTACATAGTCATCGAGAAGTCCATCAAAAATGCATCAAAAGACACAGAAATTCCACCAAAATTTCCCCACAAGCCCTCCATACTAGTCTTACCATATCCAGCTCATAAAACACCCAAATTCTCCAATTCTAACCCGTTTCGCCCGGGGGGTCTAAACCACTGACCAATCCTGGTGTACGGGTGTTTCGCACCAACCAATGAAGGCCAGGCATTTTCTAAGTCAAGTACGCACAACTTTTTTCTTCACTACCAAACCAATGTTTTCCATCAGAAACTTGGCCAGAGCCCAGCGGCCAGTGCGGTTCTTCTCACTGGCTTCTGTCCTCAGAGCAGGCGCCGCCACCGACTCGGTCAAGCCCTTCACCAATGCCATGGGAAAACCAGCACAGAGATATTCTACTGAAGGTGCAGTTTTGGGCAAAACTACCTTCACCGAAGCCATGGACGAGGTGGACATGGTGTGGGGCCACGAAGATGACCCAAAGAAGGTGGCCAAACAGAACACCAAGATCAGACATTTCACCATCAACTTTGGACCCCAACATCCAGCAGCCCACGGAGTGTTGAGATTGATTTTGGAATTACACGGAGAAGAGATTGTGCGGTCGGACCCCCACGTCGGATTGCTTCACAGAGGTACCGAGAAATTGATCGAGTCCAAGACATACATGCAAGCATTGCCGTACTTTGACCGGTTGGACTATGTTTCCATGATGACCAACGAGTTGGTTTTCGCTTTGGCAGTAGAGAAGTTGTTGAATGTAGAGGTTCCATTGCGTGCCAAGTACGTGAGAACGTTATTCGGCGAAATCACCCGTGTGTTGAACCACTGTATGTCGGTGTTGTCGCACATTATGGATGTGGGTGGATTGACTCCGTTCTTGTGGGGTTTCGAGGAAAGAGAGAAATTGATGGAGTTCTACGAGAGAGTTTCCGGAGCCAGATTGCACGCTGCCTACGTGAGACCCGGAGGTGTGTCGCAGGACTTGCCAGTGGGGCTCTTGGACGATATTTATATGTGGGCCACACAGTTTGGTGACAGAATCGATGAAACCGAGGAATTGGTCACTGACAACCGTATCTGGAAGGCTAGAACCCAGGACGTCGGTATTGTGACTGCCGACGACGCATTGAACTACGGATTGTCCGGTGTCATGCTCAGAGGTTCGGGAATTCCTTTCGACATCAGAAAGTCCCAACCTTACGACGCGTACGACTTGGTTGACTTCGAGGTGGCCGTTGGTGTCAACGGTGACTGTTACGACAGATACTTGTGCAGAATGGTCGAGTTCAGACAGTCGTTGAGAATCATCCAGCAGTGTATTAACGACATGCCAGAAGGACCTATTAAGGTGGAGGACTTTAAGATTGCTCCTCCATCCAGAGAGAGAATGAAGGAGGATATGGAGGCTTTGATTCACCACTTTTTGTTGTTCACCAAGGGTTACGCCGTTCCTCAAGGTGAGACATATACCGCCATTGAGGCACCAAAGGGAGAGATGGCTGTCTACGTTGTTTCGGACGGCTCGGAGAGACCATACAGATGTAAAATTAGAGCCCCTGGTTTCGCCCACTTGGGAGCATTTGACCACATTGCCAGAGGTAACTTGTTGGCCGATGCGGTTGCAATCATTGGTACCATGGACTTGGTGTTTGGCGAAGTCGACCGTTAATGGCCAAAGAAAACTTACATCCCTGCATTTGACTGGAGAGAACGCTTCGGTTCGTTGTCTCCCTCGTTGTTCGTTATATACTATAATACCGATGTATCGATCACCTTGGATATTTAGTAGTCACCTCGAGAATATGGAGTGTGTGATGACTATGGTAAGAGGTCAAGATTCCACTAATGTTCGTATCTCACTGGCTACAATCGACATCAGTCTTCATTAATCTTTGAAGTTCCATCTCCATTAATGTATGTGTCCTCAAATGTCTTCACATCCGCATTAAAACATGCGTCCCCACTTGTCCTCAAATGTCCACTAGTCCTCAAATCTCCACTAGTATACATAATTAATCTTGATATCTCGCTGATCCTCGACCTTTCCACCTTTCACCCCACCAAAGAGTGATACAATAAATACACCGATCCCGCTCCTCCCAACACTAAAACTGTTCTCATCCCCAAGCCACTATCTTCATCATGTGAATTTTCAGGTCGCCGGTAGATAAAATGGCTCTGTGTAGAAGTCCCCAGCGACGACGAGGTTCTTGGAGGTCCTGCTCTTGTAGCATGACGCATTAAGTGTTTAGTGATGAGCTCTTCACTCACATTCTCTACGTTTCCGTCCTTGGCAAGTTGCCGAATAATCGAATCTCGTTCAGCCTCCGTAAGATGTTTCCCATATATCCTCTGCTCAAACTTGAGATGTTTGGAGAGGTGCTCGTCATAGTCGAAATGGGGAACATCATTCCTGTCGGCGTAGTTTCTGTGTTCGCCAGAGAAATTCGACAGCTTCTCGGCCCCTGGCCCACTGTATGCATTGTAAACTCTCCTTCGTGCATTGTAGCCAGCAGAGGTGTGGCTAGTAGATGCTCTTCCTCGAGCATAGTACTTTGCTTCTCCATAGTACTTATTTTGCCAATCGGATGCGGCCGAGCGGGGCGAATGGTGGCCGTGCGATGTTCTCAGTCCCGATATGCTGGAGTCGTACTCGCGCTTCTTCTTGGCGTCCTTTAGCGTTTCATATGCTTGCAACATTTCCACATACTTCTCATTATTAGCAATCTTATCATCTTCCGTCAAATGTGCATTCTGGTCAGGATGAAACTTGATCAGAAGCTTCTTGAATTGCATCTTGATCTCCTTCAATGACGCATGCGGCAGCAACTGGAGCGTTTGGTAGTGAGTTTTTGTAGTGGAGGTGGATACTCGCCGTAGAGAGGTGAACATGCAGCTGTGGACGCAGGGATGCAAGCATTGGACAAGTACAGGCAGCACCATAGGTCATATAGTGAATATTTTCAATGGTGAGAGGAACCACGCGACAACAAGTTGAGTTCAGCCAAGATTATGTCAATTGGAACTGATAGATCTGGGATGTAGGGAGTGTATGTAGAAGGATGGTGATCCGAGTCGGCTTGTGGAATTATTGGGATCAGGTGAAGAAATTGGGGGCTGGGAGGAGAGAGTTGGGGGAGGAGAGAGTTGTGAGCTAATTTTTTGATTCGCTGGTTATTTTTTTATTTTTTTGTGTTTTGGATTTTTCGGTGGATCGTCAGTTTCTGAGAAATGATGCTCACAAGACAGAAGTGATGCACTGAAATGAGAATGAGAGAATGAGAAGCAGAAACGAAAAATAAAGAATAATCAAAATTCTTCAAAAATCATATGACATTCGTATTTGAAATTGTTGAAATTTTCCTGTGGGTGTGCTTAGACGAGGTCCACTATGGATCGTTCACCACTTGTAACAAACCTATATAATGTCGAAACCCAATATTCTCTCAAATGGTCACTTAATTATAACCTCAAAGTCTTTGTCAGTATTCAACAAATTTACCATCTCAAATGCATAGTTCGTGGTTTCGGGCCCGATTTCGGCTCTGTTAATCTGAGTTTATGGGCTCGAATACTGCAGATCTCTGAACATTTCATCTTGTTGGCTGCATTTCTTTCAGTGATTCCGGCATAACTATTCCAGGACCAATTCAGACTTGGGCCTGTGGAGCACCGCAGCAAATCGTCCACATCGGTGAAGATTTATGCCTGAACTTGATTAAAATCCCGTATCCCTAAATTATGACTCTGATAATTCAAATATTACGATGAACACTATGCCCAATTACAATTTGTTATCAACGGTACTAGCTCCACCATAGGTTAATAAGAAGTGGAAAACCCAAAGATACCGCCAGAAATAACGAAAATAGATTAAAAATGGTTCAAACGAAATAAGAGAATTTGAAAACTAGGTAGTACTCATTGCTCTAATATGGTTGTTGATTGTGCGTATATTCGTCTCAATGTCAAGCAGAACAGGAATCAACAGTAATTCATTGCAATTCAATTACGAGAGAATAAAAATGTAAATACTCAATTTATCAAATAGCTACAATATTTTCCTTTGTCACTTCACTTCCACTCATAATGAATGACCATTCATCTTCCTAATTTCACTAATTAGGTAATGTGAAGGAATGCTCCAGAAGCTCCACATGTCACCTCGCGACATTCCCCGCGACATGCGACATGGCCCTCGCCACTAAGAAAAAGTTTATATAAACGCCATGACATCCACCTCTTTCTTCACCAAAAAATGCCTAGACAAAGAAGATCCGCTCCCGTGAGAACGCAATCTAGATCCGCCCACACCGCCGCTGCTCCTGTTGCCGCTGCCCCACACCCTCACCCAACCGCTATTTCCCAGCCACAGACCCAACAACAAGGTCCTGGTTTGTTTGGCCAAATGGCCTCCACTGCCGCTGGTGTGGCAGTTGGATCCACCATTGGCCACACTTTGGGTGCTGGAATCACCTCTATGTTTGGCGGCTCTTCTGCTCCTGCAGCTCCTGCTGAGTCCCAGTTGGCTGCCCAGCAACAGAGTTACCAGCAAGAGCAGGGTAGATCATGTGAGGTTGACGCCAGATCGTTTACCAGATGTTTGGAGGAGAACGACGGCAGCATGCAAATCTGCGACTACTACTTGCAGCAATTGAAGGCATGCCAGGAGGCTGCTCGTCGCTACTAGACGTTCATGTAAATACAAAAGAATATTTATTGGTTAGAAAGAATGTAGCCGATGATCTTCATCTTCATCTTCATCTTCACCTACATCTACACTTCTGTTTCTCGTTCTGTATCTATTGAACAGGGTCTATTACTTCTTCTTCTCTGGAGCCCCAAACCAAAAATAGCCCGCAACTGCACCCAATCCCAAAACCCCAAAGAGCTTCCCGGCTCCGCTAGTCGTTGTTTCCGTGGACTTCTGTTGCTGCGTCTCGCTTTCATGCTCAACGTCGTCAATCACCTTATGATGATCAACATCCGAGGTCTTGTGGTCAACCTTCTTGTCGTGGTCGAGACTCACAACAGTGGATTGGTTGATGTCTGGGTTAATCGACGACTGGACGTAAGTGTCGTGGTTAGCAGTCTTTTTAGGACCACTTTCTCCTGATACCGTCTGCGGAGACGAATCCACAGGTTCAGATCCCTTGTCGCCAAGATACTCCACCTCGGCACCAACAGCTTCACCTCCGCGGACGACAGACGACTCATTGGCCTCCACTTTGACCGAAGAGTTAAATTCTCTGTTAGACAATTCTTTCTCCACCTCCTTCTTCTTGTTCTGAGCGATATCTTGCTTGACTGCCTCAGGACTCACTGGAGGAATCTTGGGCTCTGCCACTTTGGGCACAAAATCGTACTTGAACTCCCACTCGTTGATGGAAGTCTGTGAAGGAAGTTTAAACGAATCAATGGTTGAAGAGTCGTTTTTAGCAAGCACTTTAGTAGATGCGTGGAATGCCCGGATAGATGGCATGCAGACGGCTCTCAAGGGGACAATTGAAGTTCTCAACATGGCTATTGGATAACGGAAATGGTTGAAAAGATAGAATTGGTGAAAAGTAGAAGATTAATTTGGTAGGTAGTTAGTAATAATTCTTGTTGAATCTGGAAGAAAGGAGTGACGGGGGAATGCTGCATAGAGCATGCGCGGAAGGTAGAAATGTGGGGGCCGGGACTAGCCAATTCCGGGCCAGCAATATTACCGATGGTTGTGCGAAAGAATGGGGAAAGGTATATTTAGTAAGGTTGAGGTGTGAGAAAAATGAGTGACGTTGAGTTTCGAACATTTCAGCGAATGGGCTGGAAATTCCGAAGGAGTAGCAAATAGGATTGTAATTGACTGCCATTTTGGAATTATTTCACTCATCATTGGTAATAACACAGGCCACTAAGTGGAGCAAAAATGGGTGCAAATGCATGGGTATAATCTAGAGCGGGCGAGCTCCGGGATCCAATGTTAAATCGACCCCATCCAAAAGATCGTCGAGGAGCTGCGAAGGAGGTCTCTCCCGTCTGGATCCATTTCTTGATTCATTTCGTGAATCATTTCGTGATTCCGGAACCAGATCTGCGTAAACTGGCTTATCGAGCACGGAAGGTGCACCCAACAGGATCCGCAGCCCCATATCTTGCGAATGAAGCATGGGGAGTTCTCGCGAATGCAGAATTGGTATTTCTTGTGGATGCAGCGTAGTGTTTTCTTCTGCATGGAGCACGGTATCATAGATCATGGGAAGATCAACATTACGTGAACTAGTCATCATCAACTCAAGAACCGGTCCAATTGTCATAGACCCCCGTCTGTCCATATTCGCCAGCATATCTCTATAAGTGCGCCCTTGGCCACTGACATCCATGTTGATCGACAGTTTTTCAAGCATATTCGAGGAGCTCGAGCTCTTCTCGAGAAGCGAAGAACGCGACGATCCCAAAAGGAAGCTTGCAGAATCCACGCTGCTCCCCGATGAGAACTTGTGGTAAAAGTTATGGAAATACACCTCTTTGTCGGATTTTGCTTTGCTTCGACTGATGCACCAAGAAGCCATTCTGATAACCAATGCCGTAACCAAAATGGCCCCCACAACCGCTCCCACGGCAATAAACACGATGTTATTTGGAGCCAGCGAGTCCACCACAAACGGATTTCTTTGGTAGGAGCCGGTGTTCTGCGAGGGAGGAATCGTGATGGAGTACGAGTACGATTCGCTCGATGTGGAGGTGGCTTTGGTAATTTTAACCGTTGGCATGCCAGTGGAAGCTGTTGATGAAGGCATAGACGTGACACTGGGGTCGCTTGACGATTCGCTAGATGACAGCAGCGACGGCAGTGTAGACGACAGTAACGACATCAGTGTAGCCAGACTTGACAGTTTAGTCAGACTCGACAGTTTAGTCAGACTAGTCAGTTTAGACACATTGGGCATCGACGTCTTCAGATCAGCTGTCAGACTCGAATCGCCTCGAACCATAAGGTATCGTTCACCATGAGCGTGGTGATGATGTCCAATAGCACCTTTCTGAGGTAACGGTCCACATGAAGACACCGCTGCCCACGCAAGAACCACCAAGGAAAAGCGCATGGTATAGGAAGAGATTTCACTTAAAAGAGTGACAGAAATCTGAAAAGGCGAGTAATGTCAGTAAAACAAGAAGCAAGCGAAGGTCAATACTTAGAGCCTCACGCAGGTTATCACCGCGTTGTGGTGGTTTGTGGGTGCCTACAACGCGAAAGAACAATTCGATTGCCGGTGGTGCAGGATGTCGGTGTCTATAAAAGTCTACTCAGAGAGTCAAAACGAGGAGGGAACGCGCTTCTTATATACTTCGCGCCGGAAAAACTTCATGCAGCAGAAGCCTTTACAGCATTCTGCTGGTTCTACGCGTTCTAGTATCTGTTGTATGTGTTCCGTTGTAATTTGTCATTTGCAATCTGCCTCAACAATCGCTGCAACGCGCAAACTGAATCCTGCAATTGAAGGGCCCATCTCACAACCATTGCATTGCAAGCACAAGCAATACAGTGCGAATGAAAACCCTCTGTAAACTTCTTCTATAATACATGCCTAAAATCGCCAGTTTTCATCGGCCGACTCGATGGCCCAGTTGAACTTGTCTCGCAAAGTCTTCGTGAACAACTTCTCAATGGGAACGTTGAACTTCTTTGAAAACATCACCGTCAATCGTGGATCGATATAGTTCATCTTGGATGTGCCCAACGACACCTCACTGTTGTCCTCTTTGTCCTTCAACTGGAAGCTGGTGTTCAAGATCCGGTTCTCGAGCTTTTCTATCTGTGCTTTTAATTTGGCCACTGTCGACCCTCGAGGCACCTCGGGCTTCTCGGACTCCACTTCCTTCTCAAATTCCTTTTTTGTTTCTTCGATCTTGTCCAACTTCTCGTCCAAGTCATCTTCGCCCAACAACTCCTGTTTCTCTGCCTTTCTCTTCTCGTTATCTCGTGCCCATTTCTTCTGTGCCTGCTCCTTCTGCTTCTCAATCATTCTATGCACAATCATCATCAGATCTTCTTTGGTCAAGTCGTCGATTTCTTCAAAGTATTTGGGGTTCTTCTTTTTTTCGCTGGAGTCAACCTGCAAAATCATTCGCTTCATGCGGATCTTTTGCCATTCCATCTCCTTGATTTTATCCTGAATCTTCTCCACCGAACCTTGGTGGCCCTTGGTAACCGTACGCTGGTGATTACACAAGATTGCAACGGTTCGGTTGGCTGCATTGTACTTCATCACCTTCTCAGAAACAGTTCCCTCATTTGAAATCAAGTCCATCTGGTCTTGCATAGTTTTGGATGCATTGTAGGTACGAAACACCTTGGCTGTCAAGCCCTTCATGTATCCTTGCAAGTGCTTGTTCAAAGTCGAAGGCGAGATACGGTCAAACAAGTCGTCTCCTGGCTGTTTGGGTTCCTTCTTGAAGATTCGCAAGTTCTTGAACACTTGACGGTCAACCTCGACTTCCTGGTAGAATCTAATGGAATCCTTACCCAAGAAGTCAAAAATAACAGTGCTAGGAGGTTTCAACGTGACGTGCTCATACCTCAACGAACAGCATCCCACCGTGTCGGCTTCATCGTCACCTTTTTCTCCTCCTGCTCTCAAGGCAAAAACATCGATAAGATAAGTAGCAGTGGCAATCTGACGATTCTGCATGAACTGGTCCTTCAACATATTTCTGTAGTCTTTTCTGATTCCCTCGATATGATCCTTCAAACGCCTAGCAGTTTCAAACTTCTTCATGTCGGAGATTCCTTTAATGGAAGAATTGTGTGCCAACTTCACGTACTTGAATGAGTCCGAGATGTTTTCTTTCCACATGGCCAACCACACCACCGATTTGTCGTGTCTGACTTCTCCCCACGAGTGACCTACTGGAGCGGGAGGAACAGCAGCGTCTGGACCCAAGTTGAGTGTGATGTCCTCGGGAAAAACTCTCCGCTTCAACTTTCCAGTTTTGGGGTGAGCTCCACGACCACGAAAGAGTCCCGGAGGCTCCACCTTGAAGTTTCCGACATTTTCCTTCCGTCCGTTCAAAAGACAAGTTCTGAATGGCTCCTCTAAGGCGTCTCTCTCGTCCTTGATTCTCTTTTTCTCCTCCTTACTCATATTTTTCTTCTCCTCTCTTACCTTCTCGAAATAAGCATACATCTTGGAAAAATCACATTTGTCAAAGTCTTCAATCTGAATTCCACAGCCTCCGCTCTGTTCCAACACCTTCAAGAAGTCCTCAAAAAAATTCTTCTGGAACACAGGATTCTTGGCGTGGTCGGTCTCCAACATGGCACCGAAAAAGCCCGCAACTTCCTCTGCAGCATGAGGTAAATCTACAGCTCTCAGATCATAATACATCTTCACATAGGAGGGCAATGGCTCATATGGTGGAGGAAATATAACTCCGTTGTGTTCCAATGTCTGCCATCTTTCGGACCCTTCTCCAAATTTTTCATCTTCCCACCATTTGTAGTCGTCGCCATCCTCGGATTCTTCAGGTTTTGGAGTCGCCAACTCTTTGACCTCGGGAGAACCCTGAGAGGCATTTGCAACTTCCGAGATGGGCACCTCGATTTCGTCTTCTGGCTTCACCTTGGGCTTTTTCGACTTCGACTTCGATTTCTTTTTCTTTCTTTCACCATTGGCGTCTCCATTGGCTTTTCTCTTCTTACGAGAAGCCTTGATCAGGGCCAAGGGAGTTTCTTCGTTTTCTTCTTTCACTCCATTGCCATGTTCGGGCAATCTGGCGAGAGCAATCTCTTCAGAGTCACTCATGTCAGATAGAGAATGTTGAACCAAGCAGTCGAATGAGATACAATTTCACCACTAAATACTTTGGTGAAATTCACTATCAAGCAGCAGAGATGAAGATTGATGGAGGAAGTCGATGGGGTCATCTAAACTTTTATGTGAGGGGCACGTCCTGTGTTATATGAAGGAGGCAACGCGGACCAGCACACTTTGGCTGCATAAGTGAATAATTGGATTGAGTAAGCAGTTTTATTCTTGGGTTAGTATAGAACCTTACGCGGTTCTTGGAAAATGCTTCCTTCTTCGTAGAATTGTTACAAGGTCGGTAGCTTGCGCTGTGGAAAACCTTAAGGACAATGCAAACTGGGAAGAATCCATTATCATGAATGAAAATTTCGTGGTGATGAAGTTGATTGGGGCAAGCGTACCTAGCTCTTCTTTATTTTTTGGCAGAAGAGTATTCGAAGTGAGCTCGAAGTTAATTCCGGAACCTGGAGATCAGCGTTAGGCGCCGTTCAAGGTGGAGAATCAGGCAAGTCCTAAAGAAGGATAGTAGAGCACATATAGAAGTGAGAACTCCAGATGATTCCCTGGGTTCATATCCTTCATGAAGAATTTGATAGAAATTGTTCAACATCTATCTAGCTTTGAATATTGTTATCAAGCAGGAGAAATTAATTGTAGATGTATCAAGTAGACTCTTATTCGTCACAACTGTATATGGTCGGTCTACGAAGAAGAGGAAGCAATGGAATCTAGTGAAAATCTAAGTTAGTACATACACAAGAGAGAAAGAGTTAACTTTATTTTATCCTCTTAGGGGAAAAAATAGAACTCATTATTCTATTGTTACGTCTAAATCTCTTATAGCTGGGAACCTCCTTTGTAAGTACTGATTGATTCTTATGAAGAATGAGGGTTGCTTCTTCATCTGCATACGGCTTGTCTATTAGGGACAGTCAACAAAAATAGGATTGTATATCCAACCTGGACAGAGTGACCCAATCCAAGAATATGTCAAATCTGTCGAAAATCACCTTTATCTCAGATGTACTGGTGTATCGCCAGAGGTGCAAGGTGCATGCACATAATTCAACATACACTTCTTACTCATATCTGCCGAAGGAACTTGTATCTGGCAAGATATACTGACATTATTGGACTCTAGGTGTAGTCTCCTTGTTGGACCTCTTTCTTTGTCTTTCAAGAATAAGGAAAGTAGCACGACTCTATTGGTATTTCTCCTGAAGAGTCAGTGAAGTATTATGACACCTTCGAATTAGGAAAATCACATCGTTCGCCCATCTGCCAAGACTCTTAACTTTACAAGAGCTTCTCTTACGGCTTAAGCTTCCTATAGTAACTTCGGTGTGCATCTGGAAATTTTACGTGATATCCTGCGTTCTGCGTCCTTGTATTGACTTTGCTTCGCATGCTGTGTGAGTACATACTATGAAACTTCCTAAATGCCTCTGCTCCTGTATCATGATGCACCAGGAAGTAATGGCTGTATTTCATAAATAGTCGTGACTTCCCTTAAAATCGAATGTGACTTCGGTGACAATGCCCTACTACGCGGTGATAAGGGGTCATGTTCCAGGGGTGTATTCTGATCTTGACGATTCTATGCGAGTAGTAGAAGGTTTATCAAACCATGATTACCGAAAGTTCGATAGAAGATGGGAAGCAGAAGTATTCTTTATTACCAATCGAGAGGATCGAGTACCATCCAGAGGGACCTATTACGCGGTAATTAGAGGACGCAACCCTGGGGTCTATAGGAACTTTAGCGATTGTATGCGAGTAGTGGAAGGTTTCTCAGACTATTATTTCCGAAAGTTCGCATACAAGTCGGCAGCCCGGGTTTTTTTTCGTCACAATCGGGAAGATGAGTACCAAGAATATGATTCGCAGGAATTTGACTGGCTGGAATATTCCCTGGAATCCGAGTCTCCGGATGACGATTGCTAATAAGAATGTCTATGAATCGATGGAGCTCAAATTTATGAGAATATCAACATGCAGCATTCTAGTGGTCTCCTGATATTCAAATCAGTATCCAGGTTAGATTCTTCAAGTGTCTTGTTCACAGGCAATCAGAAATAGCTCCCTGTAGATATGTCCAATACAGACATTGTCGTCGCATTTTCTAGCTGGTAGCTGAAATTGATCTCGATGGTGATCGCAGCTCCATACTAGTTCTATTTGAAGTCGAAAAATTGGAGCCAGAATCTATTTCTAAGTCTCTGGTAATTTTTAGAAATGACTGCCTTTTCATTATTTCACTCTAACGTATAAGAAGTCGAACCTATAGGAAATCGCACTCTTTGGCCAAGGATATAAGCACTAGAGTCTGTGGGCCAACCCGAAGATTTTTTATGCTATATAAGGAGCAATTTGCTTTAATTCCTTTGCGAGATGAAGTCTCCTCAAGCTATTTCTCCTGATAATTCAGCCACCACATCTCTCTTGGTCACACTGATCCAACCGATGTCCTGTACAAGGTAAGAATTCCCCCCACACTAACAGTAACTAGATCGAGTGTGTGTACTGCATATTGGTGTTACATTTTCTTCGGGAGGAGTAGATAAGGCCGCTTCTTGAACTCTTGCAACTTCAGTGGTAATGCCGTACTACGCGGTAATAAGGGGACGCAACCCTGGGGTATATTCAGACTTTAAGGATTGCAAATGAGTAACAAGCGGCTTCTCAGACAATTATTACCGAAAATTCGATAGAAGATGGGAAGCGAAAATGTACTTTGATTATAATCGGGAAGATGAGTATCGCGTAGTCCCTTCCGAACATTCTTACTACGCAGTCATAAGAGGACGCAAACCTGGGGTATACTCTAGCTATGAAGATTGCAAGCGAGTAGTTCACGGTTTTTCTAGGCATTACTACCGAAAATTCGATAGCAAGCTGGCAGCCCGGCTTTATTTCCGCTACAACCGGGAAGACGAGTACCGGGAATACGATTCACAGGAGGAATACCTGGATTATGATTCCGAATATGACTCGGACTATGACTCTGACTTTGACTCTAACTATGACTCGCTGGACTACGAGGCAGAATACGATGCTTCAGAATACGACTCTCTGCATAAACTCCACTTTCTTGAAGAAGAATTATCTTCTCTCATATACAATTTTCTTAGATCGTGGGCTCAAAAAACAAATTGACAGAGTATCAAAATTTCTTGACTCTTTGCCATCTATCAATCCAATAAATTTCAATAAACGTACTTTCGCCATTTGCTCTAGTGCTAGTTGATTATCTGGATAATCAAACTTTCGGGAATGGACTTTGAGTCATGTCTGCTACTACAAGCATCGAGTCTAGGTCAAAGTTCTATAAACTACTAGTCGAGGCAATGACGGGCAAAACTACCAAATTTCTTATATTGAATGTAACTTACTGGCAGGATCGGATGTCACGAAAGAAATGTTCCAAGTATACTGACAGGAATCCTTTGAGCGTATTATCTTTCTTTAGAAGATGCGGAAAATGGCAACACCAGCTTCCGCAGTGAGGGGGTAGATCCATGATACTGGCAAACTTTTGCAGCACTTCATTTTTGGGTGTGAGGCGTGGGTGAACTTTCACATTCTACCAGGAATAAGCATCAAATACGACCAGATTCGCAACTAGAATCTCCCCAACTTGGAATCATGCGTTTGATAATTGTAGTGACGAGTAATGTGGTGGTGTTATCTTTTTCAATCGAATTATTCTGAAGTTGCAGCCGTTGTATCAGACACCAGTACATGGTCTACGACCAAATCATGAACTTTTTGAGTCCGAATGTCCTTTTCCATGCTTCATGTATGTGCGGAATCAAGTCAATGCTTATTATGAAACTTCTTTACCTTTCTTGCAGGCTGGAACACATTCTATTACAGAACCACCTTACAAACGGTCAATCGTGGGTGTGCAATGAATTCAGTCAAATGTTCTAACCATTTTCAAGCCATAAGTTGAACTTCAACAAATTTTCAGAAATAATGTTGATGGAAAAGATGGCGGATTTGTCTAAGGACTAGAGGGAGTGTTTCTTCACTGCTGCCAGGAAATTAACGGTGTAGTCGAAGCTGAGAAGCGGATGCAGATCTTTTGGAGAATTCCGAATCAATTGTCATGGTCCAGGTCAGGTTGTGAAATAATGAAGCCATTCATCCTGCGAGTTGGTCCTTGTGAATTAGCAGCGACGATACGGTTCTACTCTCTTGCACGGAATATTTGACCAGCGAATGTTCTCGTAAGAATTATCGTCCTCAATCGTTAATTCTGGGTTCCTTGTGGCTTCTGATCGCAATGACATAATCTCGTAAATAACATTGATGGCTCACAACCAAAAATTCCGGACTCAAGTTGGAATGACGATATCTAACACAACCCAATAACGAACAAGAAATCAAGCGAAACTTGTAACTCCCTAGTTAAAATTTCAACTTCTCGAAGCAATTCCCACTCGGCAATCAAAACGATCATTCCTGAGCAAAGATTCAAAATCTACTAGTATAATCTTCTCTACCAATTATCGGGCAGATATTCTTCCCGCAGATGATCTTCCATCCCCGAATCTACCTATCAGAAATTATCAATGACCCAACTTATTCTATTCCCCCATCCAGGTAGTTCCAATACGGCTCTACCTCTCCATGACGTGCGCGTACCTCATTAGGGTGTTTGTTTGTTGATATCCATAACTTTTCCTCATCGGGAGAGATTACATCCTGCAGACTAACGGTTCCATCACCACTGCTGTTGAATGAGCACACCACTTCGGCTATCCAATGGAATGAATAAAATGAAATCACAACTCATTGTGTCCATTCTATTAAGTTGCCCGATCGTTACCAATCTCACACTGGCTCGATACCAACGCCGATGTTTCTGGATCGATCTACATCCTGCAGAAACCCTCACTCGGTTCGATATGTAAATACCCATCGATCGAATTACTCAATGCGGTGGGTTTGTAAACACCTTGCACTAGCATAATGCTGGGGCCCATGCAAATTTTCTGTCCCCGACTACTGTTCTTTTTCTGCAAAACGAAAATACCTCCTAATTGCCCGTTTCGGTCAATTCGCCTAACCACATATATATAGGTTTTTGTCTCTCCAAAGGTAATTTCGCCTAGTTTGATCGACGTTGTTCATCAGTCTATCAATACCATGAACATGCGTTCCCAGCCATTACAGCCGCTCAACAATGGCCACCTCAATAGAGCTGCTGCTGTGACCCCCATCAAGTCCACCAGAAGAAAAGAGCCGGCTTTCGACTACTATCACCACAATCAGAACCATAACTACAACCAGAACCAAATCCACAATCAGAACCAACACCAGCAGTTCTACCACGACCAACATGCACAAGTGCAACACCAACAACAGCAACAGGAGAAACCCAAGAAGAAAAAGGAGAAGCTTTCAGCTCTTTGCAAGACTCCTCCATCGATTGTTAGAACTAGAAACGGAATCGACTACCGCAGAGGGAATTTCTTGGGCGAGGGCGGCTTCGCTCGTTGTTTCCAGATGAAGGATGCCAGCGGAAGAATATATGCGGCCAAAACCGTTGCTAAAGCGCTGATCAAGAATGAGAAGACAAAGACAAAGCTCTTGCTGGAAATCAAGATCCACAAGTCGCTCAAGCACTCCAACATCGTCAATTTCGTCGACTGTTTTGAAGACGACGTCAATGTATACATACTTTTGGAGATCTGTCCCAACCAGTCGCTCATGGAACTCTTGAAAACCAGAAAGAGAGTGTCGGAGCCAGAGGTACGCTTCTTCATGGTCCAGATCATCGGAGCCGTCAAATACTTGCATTCCCGCCGAGTCATCCACAGGGACTTGAAGCTCGGCAACATTTTCTTCGACCCTGACATGAACTTGAAGATCGGCGACTTTGGTTTGGCGTCAGTGTTGCCTTCCACAGACTCCAGAAAATACACCATTTGTGGCACTCCCAACTACATTGCACCAGAAGTATTGGGCGGAAAGACCACTGGTCACTCGTTTGAGGTCGACATCTGGGCCATCGGAATCATGTTATACGCCTTGTTGGTTGGAAAGCCTCCATTCCAGGCCAAGGACGTCAATGTCATTTACGAGAGAATCAAGAAGACCGAGTACCTGTTCCCTGCTGAGAAACCCATCTCCGAGGAAGCTATGACGTTGATCAAGGATTTGTTGAGCTTGAACCCGTTGAACAGACCCTCCATCAACGAGATCTTGGACTACCCATGGTTCAGAGGCCCATTCCCTTCGAAAACTTTGGAAGAGGCATTAACGGCCACTCCCACTGGCATTTCTGATTACTCGAAGGCCCAAAGTGTCCTCAACTTCACTAATGCAAAGAACAAGGCCGGAATCTACACTCCAAAGCTGAAGAATCCCGTCCAGATCTTGAAATCGGACTTACAATCCGACCAACCTCGTACGGTGTTACCACATTCGTTGTCTCCGGGCGATACCCGATCGAAGTACCAGGAAATCGCCGTACCTTCTGCGCTTGTGGGACAAAATGCTGGCAGATCACTCCGCAAGCTCAACTTCAACTCTAAGTTCACCAAGACTATCATCAAGTTGGACAGATGTCTTCGTGAAACTGCCCACAACATGAGACGTCTCCAGAATCTTGTCAGCTGTCAGGACAGTCTAGACTTAGATACCAAGGAGCTCCCTACATGTGAGAACCCTACGCTTATTTCAAAGTGGGTCGATTACTCAAACAAATATGGCTTCTCGTACCAGATGAATAACGACGACATTGGAGTGTTGTTCAACGACCAGAACACCATCTTGAAACTTCACAACAGCGATAAATTCTTGGAGTTGATCCACCACGAGAATGAGGGCTGGGCATGCATTGAGAACTCCACCGCCCATCCGCCTTCACAGGCTCGCAGACAGCTTGAGATTGTGGACTTCTTTGCCAAGTACATGAATAGCAACTTGTCAAAGGTTAGTGAGAACGAGGAGAGAAAGGAGACGGTATTCCTCCACCGGTACACCCGTAACAGCGACTACATCATGTTTGAGATGACCAATGGTACCTACCAGTTCAACTTCAAGGATCACCACAAGTTGTGCATTTCCAAGAACGGATTGGCCATCACCCATGTTTCGCCCAATAGAGTCATCCTGACACATCCATTGATCTTGGTGTTAGAGCAAGGCAATTTCTTGCACACCGAGGTTCCAGATTGCATGGCCAAGATTGCTGTGATAGAAGCAGCAGTGAGGGCCAAGATTACCAACTAAAAGTCCCCATATAAGTAATAGCCAGCAACGTCATGAAACATTAGTGTAGGCAAGTTGTAGGCAAGACATGAATACTTCGGTAGAACAGTCTATGTGACTGAAGTCAAATTGGCCATAAGCTACAGCCACAACCAGTAGACTAACTTTTATTATCCTCCTTGACTATGGTACAAACTATCTACAACTCATCATCATTGTTACTGAGCAACGACTTAAGGGCCCATTCATCCTTAAACTTTGTCTTGAGTACATCCAACTCGGAAATCAAGCTTGAGCATGCATTTTTCAACGCCTCCCGAGGCGTATAATCGTCTTCAGTCTGAATTCTCAATACGAAGTTGGCAAACAACGGATGCTCGACCTTGTAAGCAGCGAAGATAACCTTGTCATCCTTGGCCAACTGTGCACGCAACAAGTTGGCTAGCGTGTGATCTTCTCTTTCGATTCTGATGATGGCAGCATTGGGCACTTTGGTGTCAGGAACGATTTTTATCCTGGAGGTTAGTAACTGGGAGAACTTTGGGTTGGGTTTTGCTTGTTAAACACATACTTGTCCACGCCATCGGGCAAAATGAACAACTCGAATCTGTCTGGGGCGTTCATGGTGGCAGAGGAGAAGAGTAGTTAGTTGTGGTTCACTTGGAGTAGGTACTGCAGGAAAGCAGACTGACCAGAAAGAAGTTGTGGAAGAGAATTGGATTATTTTTGTATTTTGGAGATAATACAGTGGTCAGGGTGGATTGAACGGTGGGTATTTGTGGGGGGAGTTCAATTTAGGTTCATTTTTGTTTTTTTGTAAATTTCATGTCTCTGAGGCTGTTCATGATAATTACGAGAAAAAGAATGAGAACAGACTGATTAAGAGGGAATCCAATGAAAGTGAAAATGAAAGAAAAAATAAATGATAGAGAAAAAAAATAAAAAAATGAGAAAAATCGAGAAAAATCGAGAAACTAACTCAAATACTCCAACATTACTCCACAACATCAACAACTTCTGAACACAACAGCAACATCTCCCCGAATCTCTCGATTCTAATCAGACATCGAGCAAAATTTCCACGGCTCGAGTCGCTATCATGTCACGTGCGCTACCGGCCCAAGGTGCGCAACTTCCGGTCACCACTCTCCACAAACCCCCAATGGACCTCGACACACACGCTCTAAAAATAAAAACCAAACCCACCTCCCTACTAAACCCACCCATATATCCACCCTCCATTTTTCAAAATTCTCCCACCGCCAAAACTCATTGTTTTCACGGCCCCCTCTACCTCCTGGGGCAGCCACGACATTGTCGCACCACCACCTCGGCCGCGACATTCCGCCAACTCCCACCGATACCGTCCTGCAGAAAACCACCCTTCTCCGGTCGCCGTTACCCGGCCCACACCTTGATACCTGCTACCACCAATTTGAACTACATCAACCACCTTCAACTTTCACAGATTTCCATCTCTGCGTCTGGAATCCGTGTTTCCGCCAATAACCGCAGTGTTCCACGGCTCCTTGTTGCCCATTGCCGATTCTGTGAATTTCGAAAGAATTTCCTTTTCCAGTCATCTCCAATTGTTGAGCCTGACACTTTTGGCTGTTTTCAATGTCCAACCCTAACGATCACTGGACAAACCAGGGTATCCCGTTGGGCCAGCCGTTCAAGTATGTAATTTTTTTTTGTGGGAGGTCAGCGTCAATCTCGACGGTTGTCGTGTTCTTGCTTGGTGTTGATTTGCACCAATCATCGATCCGCCCGCCAGCTAGCCGCCCACGTTGTGTGTTTATTCCAAAACTAACGAATTTAGCCGCCAGAACCCGCCGGTTTTGCCACCCCCGGCTACGTTGGAGGCTGGAAACCAGCAGTTTCCGCCGTTCACGTCGCTCCCCGCGTTGGGAAACAGAGCTGGTAACTCCTCTGGTCACGCCTTCACCATCCCGTCAATCAACCTGTCGGATGATCGCAGACCCCATGTTCCGGGCTACCCACCGCTCGGGTCGCATCTGCCCACGTCGTCGATTTACCTGCTCACCAATCAGGAGCCTCCCCATGACCACCAGCAGTTACCCAAGCAGCAGCAGCAGCAGCAGCAGCAGCAACCGCCACAACCGCCGCAAGCCCCACAGCAACAACAACCGCCGCCACAACAGCAACAGCAGCAGCAACAACCTCCCCCACCTCAACTGCAGCAACAACAACCTCCTCCACCTCAACAGTCGCAGTCCCCAGTGCAAACTCACTCACAGCACAAGCTTCAGCATCAACCCCAGCCCCAGCTTGCTTCAAATGGTGAGAAAGAGGTGAAATCGGAGCCTCCAGCTGCACCAGACCTGTCTCTGCAAGAATCTCCAATAGTGGGAGGACCACAACGAGCTGCATCGATTCCTCAAGGGGTGATGAACAGAAGCTCCACTTCTAGTGCATACAGACCTTTGAATGTGAAAGACGCATTGTCCTACTTGGACCAGGTCAAGATTCAGTTCTACAACCAGGCTGATGTGTACAACAACTTTTTGGATATTATGAAGGACTTCAAGTCTCAGAGCATCGACACCCCGGGAGTCATCGACCGAGTTTCTTCGCTCTTCTGCGGCCATCCAAACTTGATCCAGGGGTTCAACACTTTCTTGCCTCCTGGTTACCGTATCGAGTGCTCGTTGGACCCTATGGACCCCAACCCTATTCGGGTCACCACTCCAACTGGAACTACCACCAGACCCGATATCTCCGGTGCCCCCTATGGTGCTCAATGGGGTGCAGAACAACCACCTGCTATTCCAGCTCCTCCGTTTCCAAGTGATCAGCAGCCTCCTCAGGGCCCAGGAGGCCAGATAGAGTTCAACCATGCGATCTCATACGTGAATAAAATCAAAACCCGTTTTGCAAATCAGCCAGATATCTACAAGCAGTTTTTGGAGATTTTGCAGACGTACCAGCGTGAACAAAAACCTATAGGTGAAGTCTACGAGCAGGTCACTCAGTTGTTTGCTAACTCTCCCGATCTCCTCAACGATTTCAAGCAGTTCTTGCCTGACAGTGGCTCTCAGCCCTATTTGCAACCTAGACCTCCACTCCAGGAGCAAATGATGCCTCAAGGTGGCCAACACATCCATGGTGAAAAACCTCCTTACTTTCAAGGCAATGGAAGTGCCCAACTTCCTCCATTGGGTAACTTCCAGCCCAATGCAGGTGGAGCTCCACTAGTGGGACAAGATCAGCAGTTCCGCACCAATTATCAATTACCTGTGGCCCAAGAAGTTGGTCTTGGTGGACAAATACTTCCAGACGGGCGCAAGAAGAGTGAGCATTTTGCATACGAGAACAACTGCAATGAAGAGGCACACTTCTCCAGTGTTCGTGGTGGAGCTCATCCAGTAGCTATTCCCAAGCAAAAGTCTGGTACTCCGGTCTTCTCTGGTGCAGTCAAGACTGGCGCAAAGATCAATCCAACGTTGGTGCCTGGAGTTCCTGAACCTGTTCCACCCACAGCTGTCGTGCAAACTACATCTTTGCTGGAGGAGCTTGGATTCTTTGACAAAGTTAAGAGGGCCATTGGAAACAAACAGACTTACAATGAGTTCTTGAAAATCTTGAACTTGTATTCCCAGGATATCATTGATAAAGATACTTTGGTTGAGAGAGTTGACTCTTTTCTTGGTGAGAACCACTCCGATTTGCTTAACTGGTTCAAGCAATTCGTGGGGTTCGAAGAGAAGACGCAGCATATTGAAGATATTACATTCAAGAAGCATCAGTTGGAACTTTCTTTATGTAAGGCTTACGGACCCTCTTACCGTCAACTTCCAAAAGTCGAAACCTACGCTCCTTGTTCTGGAAGAGACGAGATGTGTTGGGAGGTGTTAAACGATGAATGGGTTGGTCATCCAACTTGGGCATCGGAAGATTCTGGATTCATCTCTCACAGAAAAAACCAGTATGAGGAAATCTTATTCAAGATTGAAGAGGAGAGATTGGAGTTTGACTACCACATGGAAGCTAACTTGAGAACAATTCAAACATTGGAAACTATTGCCAACAGAATTGCCAACATGACGCCAGAACAGAAGGCAAGTTTCAAGCTTCCGCCTGGTTTGGGACACACTTCGCAAACCATCTACAAGAAGGTCATCCGTAAGATTTATGACAAGGATAGAGGCTTTGAAGTCATCGACGCTTTGCATGAAAACCCAGCCGTTGCTGTTCCAGTTGTTTTGAAGAGACTCAAACAGAAAGACGAAGAATGGAAGAGAGCTCAGCGAGAATGGAATAAGGTCTGGAGGGAAATGGAACAGAAAGTCTTTTACAAGTCCTTGGACCACTTGGGTTTGACCTTTAAGCAGGCTGATAAGAAGTTGTTGACAGCCAAGCAGCTAGTCAGTGAGATCAGTACTGTTAAGGTCGAGCAACAGAACAAGAGAGTTCACCCATTAACTCCTAGACCACAAGAACAATTGCATTATGCCTTCACCGATAATGACATTATCTTTGACATTTTGAAACTTTCGGAATTTTACATTCTCCATTCTTCCAATTACTCTGCCAATGACAGAGAGAAATTAGGAGCTTTCTTCAAACACTTTATTGGCTTGTTCTTCGGAATTTCGGGGGAGACTATTGAAGCTGCCTTGGCAAGAAGAAATGCAGACTCTGTCGCTACTGAACACTCGAAGAGCGAAGATTCAAATGGCTCGACGGAAACAAATGGCTCGGCTGAGACAATGCCATCCAAAAAACGTCACCGTGAAACAGACTTGTTACGCGATGTTTTGAAAAGGCAGTCTAAATCTAGAAAAGAACCAGATGGCTCTCCAGCCAGTGAAAGTGAGGAGCCAGATCTTGCAGACGAAGTCGAAAGATCTGGTGAATTGTGGATCCGTACCACTTCTTCCAACTTTTCCATTGCTGATGTGGGAAGAGAAGAGAGACGGGACAAGTTCAACTTTTTCTGCAATACCACCATTTATGTTTTCTTTCGCCACTTCAGAACACTTTATGAGCGTTTTGAAGAGATCAAGAGCATGAATGAAAATGTCGGGGAAGAGATCCGCTCGCGTCAAGTACCGCAATTTGCGAAAGATCTCAATTTGATCTCTCATCAATTGGAGGATATGGGCGTGGAAATTGATGGCTCTAAGGATTGCTACAAGCAGGTGCTCTCTTTGGCAGAGAGACTCTTAGACGGCGAAATTGAGCATCAGTGGTTCGAGGAGAGTTTGCGCCAAGCATACAGAAACAAGGCATACAAGTGCTACACTGTGGACAAGGTGGTGCAATCATTGGTGAAGCATATGCATACCATGGTGACCGATTCCAAGACCTCCGAGATGGTTGTTTTGTTCGAGCAAGACAGAAACAGTCCAGCATCGACTGCCAAGGATCAAATCTTATACCGTATGCAAGTGAGGGCATTGATGAGTAGTGACGAGAATATGTTCAAGATCTCTTTCAAGGAATCTGACAACACTGTGAACATCCAGTTTGTGAGCTTGGATGACTTGACGATCAGTGACCACGTTAACAGTGAAGAAAGTTACAACTATTATGTCACTTCTTATGTTATGTCGCATCCCACAGAAGGTGTACCTGCCTCTAAGATCAACATGCCATTCCACAAGGGATTCATCGAAGCCGTTGAGGAAGAACAGTGTGAAGGTAAGACTACTCCTGGCCTCAAGGTTTCCATCTGCGAGAACTCATACCGTTTATTTTTTGAGGCCAATGGTCAAGACGAATTCACTGCCAACTCGGTCTACTCAAAACAGAAAGAGCAGGCCGAGTCCAAGGAGGAAAAGCTTAACGAGCTTAAGACTTTATTGGATGATTCAGATGCTGGATGGAGTGCGCAATTAGATGAAGAAGCAAAAATCAAGGCCAATGAAAAGTTCCAGCTTCTATTGGAGAAAGGGGCTCTGGAATATAAGTCCTTGAATAACCAAGACCAAGAAAAGAAGGACGTAAGTTCCAATGAAGCAAATGCTGACGAAAATAATGGTGAGGGCGGAGTTGGCCAAAAAGCTGCTGACATGACTGTGGATGCCGATGCCACGGTGGTAAATGAACACAATGACACGACCATTCAACAGGAAGCCAATGACACAACTATGGAGGATGCATCCAACCAAGAAAACAGCGTTACTAGGGAATCGCAATCGGTTGCATCCGGACCTGTCTCAGAAGCAGCCAACTGAGGAGACAAAATATGAAGCTACTATTAACATATGTACGATTAATGCGTGAGTTATGTAATTTATACTATGATTTCGTAATTTATACTATGATGTCGTAGACTTTCTATCTGTACAACGTTCCTTCAGCAGCAGCTTTAGCTAATCTCTCGGTAGCAATGGTGTGAGCCAAACGTTCTCTTTGCTCCATTCTTTTAGCAACAAATTGCTTCTCATCTTTGACAAGAAGCAAACGAAGAATGATATTTTCAGCTGACATCTGTGCAATTAATGGATCTGACAGCAACTCTTTGGTTTCTTTAGCAGCTGCAGCCCTAGCTCTGGCTGTTGCGTTTGCACGAATCGTCAGACTTCTGGCAATCGAGCCAGCTCGGCTCCGAAGGTTGGCTGTGTTAGCATCGGGATGGACATAAAGGTTGTTTTTGTCCCGGAGAGTTTGAAGGAAAGCAGGAGAAAGTCTTTCAACTTCATGCTTGAGAAACTCGGATTCGGCATCGTAATAGACAGGGATCAAGAGAATTGACTGGTACTTTTCAGTCTTCAATTCTTGAACTGGTGGACCGTTGCCCTGATTGTGGAAGAAATCAAGACACAAGAAGTTGAGCCAACCAATCACCGTTTCAATCTCGTTGTTAGTCAATGTCTTTCCGAAACCAAAGTTGTTGATTGAATTAGTCACATTAGCAACCGCTGAACTAACTGCACTCTGCCAACCATTCTTGACGTTGGGGCCCAACAGATTACGATTCATGAACCCGGCCTTGAGCGCTCTAGAACTTGCAAGCTTTGGAAGTAAAAGCTCATCAGCACTAGAAACCACAATGTTCCATGCCTCAAGCATCACCAGAAGAAGAAGGTCTTTTGTCAAATATTGAGCCAAGACCAGCAAATTCATGTTAAGATAGTTGTACAATGGAGTCATGGCTTGGTCCATTTGGTCCTCTGTAGGTTTGAGGTTTCCATTATTTCCGCAAACTGATTTCAATGTCTGTCTGGACATAGACTGCTTGATATAGTTTGAAAACTTTGCCACAATCATCTTTGTGATTCTCTGCTGACTTCTCATCAATGAGCGATGCGCTCTTCCCATAGCAAAAATGGCATCATCACGCTCACTCTCGACAGCAATCTCAACTAGGATCCTCCCTTGAGTATCCAAATCAAGATAAATCTCCTGAGGAAGACCATCATGCTTGAATTTTCGAGGTTGTAATTGCATCAAGGCACGCCCACAAACTCCATGAGTACCAAATCGTTCCTCCCACACTGTCGCGGACAATGTGATAGTTGAATTTGCTGGCAAGGTGATTTCGAATTCCTCATCCCATTCGGGGTTCTCCGATTCCAATACTCGAGTCTTAGCGATCGTCTTTCTTGCCTGGGTATCAATAAGCGCTAAGTACGGACGAATATTGCTGTTGTCAGAAGACGATCTGAGATTTTCTGCCTTGACGACTCTAATGGAGAAAACGTGGCTCGTGTACGAGTTTCGAGAATTGGGATCGTATTTCGCCACTATTCCTGACACCTTCTCAGGGTCCAAACGTGTCTCCAAAATACTCAATTGTTTTGTCACAGCATGTAAGTTGTTAAGGCCGATGCAAGTGCTTGGAGCAAAATTGAAAGGTTCTTCCACGATTTGATTGTTGGAAGACTGAATGTTTGAGACCATATTCTTGACGTCAGCAAGCCAGCCACTTTGCGCTGGCACCGCCAAACTGGGCATTTTTGTGCTATCCTTAGTAAGGTCTTCACTGACTATATCCGAAATCAGCTGAGCATAGAAGAGACACGACTCACTAATTCCTTTGATCAAGTAGGTGTAGATTCTGGCAAGCTCGTATGAATCATCAGCACCCAAGTCCTTCAAGATGCTGAGATAATGCTTGATGAGCGTAAATATATCATGGACAGAGGAACTGTACTTCTTGGAGTCATCCTCAATGTCAATTGGTTCGAAATTGTCCTGCTCAACAGCCTGAACCACATACGATTTGATCTTCTCTGTACTTTCTTTCACCCACTCCTCAAGGTAAGGGAAGAAGAATTCTTCGAGATTGAAGGCAAATTTTGAGTCTGGGGACACTTGCATATGGATGCTTCTAATCTCCTTGAGAGATTTGTATGCCTCGAGTGTATCTCCATAATTCAAAAACTCGCCACGGGCTTTAGCGTGGGCTGCAATATGCTTCAAAATGTTCCTTGCGTCGGCAGCGAGCATCCCCGTAACAACGGCTGCATATGTTCTGCTGATATTGAGAAAGCCAAGCAATGGATTCTTGTATCTTTTCTGTAGCAAGCGAATATTCTCCACCAAAGTATCTGAAGTATCCAAAATATGGATGATGCTCAAGGTTTCATCTCGAGGCAATTTAGTCAAAAGCTCTGCGTAGGAGCCTTCTGCGGTCCTCATTAGCGTCTTGGTTAGCCTTCTCTCCCATTTAGCTGTGATTCCGCTTTCAGCTACACTCGGAAATAATATATCGCTCTCGAGATAGTCGCCGAGAAATGCCAAGTAAGGTCCGAACTTAGGTTTCAGGGTCTTGCTCAAGACAGATGTCAAACAGTCCTTGATGCTATGGAATGCCTCGCTGTAAGTGGAGCCCAAGTACTTGATCCAATCATTTTGGTCTTTCAAGCACCAGGAAAACTTGTCGTCCCAATCTAGCGACCCTTCTTCCACCCACCTCTTACATGTTTCAAATACACTGATGGCCGTGCTCAAGTCGATGGGGCCTAACTCGTTGTTGCCGTTGGAATAAAGGGGATCAACAAGGAGACCAGACAAATGGGCAGCATCCAATAGACTGACAGCACGTGTTGGGTAGTCGATTCTCCACACTTTAGCACAGAGATTGAGCAACTCTCGCGAGCGATTGGAGAATAGCAGCACATCGTTTGGAGTGTCGAAGCCCACATCAAGCTCCTTCCGATGGTTGAGAAGACAGAGCTTCAAGAGCATAACGTAGAAAGGCTGAATGTTCGAGTTGGACGGCATGATGTAGAACTCCTCCCCGGGAGGCATTGGAGGAGCAGGTAGGAGTTTTTGGGTAGGGAGAACGGTGTACTTTTTGGTGAGATGGTCGCACATTGCCGATTCTCTCAGTTTCCATTGATGATAAGCATCTTCCGAGGAAAATCTGTCGGGGGAATGCTTTCCTATATTCCTGCTCACGTAGAACATCACCTGCTCCACATCCTTTTGCAAGGATTTCTGGGTGACCACCGTCTTTAAGCGGTCCACATCACTCTGTATTTTGGCTGCATCATATCCAAAGAGGGTCTGGAGGTGGCCAATGTCGCCCTGGTCCATATCGGAGATACGGAAAGACGGCAGCGGATATTTTACGTTGGAGTCCGTCGCATTGGGCAGAAGCAACCCTGACGATACCAATGGAGCCAGAGGATTGAGAGACGAGATGTGATCATTCAATTTGGCCACCAACGTAGCAGAGTTTTTCTCTTTTTGCACCAACAGTATCATGATTTTTACAAACTGCTCCGCTTGCTGGAACACTACCGAGCTGACCTTTTCGTGGGGAACCAGGCCGTTTTTGATCACTTCCTTATTGGAGGCCGATACAAACTTCATCACCAACATGTCCAAGGAATTGACACGCTTGATCTCGTTCTCGGACTGGGGATCAAGCAATTCTCCATAGAACCGAAGTAACAGTCGCCGCGTGAGGTCGTCGTAAATTGTCTGCTTCATAGCCACCTGATTGAGTCTAATCTTCAAGTCATTTACGAGAGTTGGAGGAAGCAGCGAATCGAGTTCGACACGGGAAAGCCGTGATTTGCGAACATCACCTTTAGTTTGTGTGGGACGCAATCGGTTCGTATCTTCGGCTATAGGCTTGTAGAAGCGAGCTTCGGCTATGTAGTTGAGAATCACCAACTTGAGAACACTTAGGTATAGTTGCGATTCGTCCACCGAGGAGAGCAGCTTATCTTCGAGTACAGTGGAATTAATACTGTGAGAGCGGGACGTGGGGATAGCCGACTGGTGTCGAAGGTCTTTGGGGATAGCATTTGGTATCATGATAAAGAGTGTAGTTGATGGATGTGAGAGTGCACATGGCTGGAGCCACTTAACATAGATTAGAACATACTTTAATACACGGGGAGAAAGAGAGGAATTGAAGAGAAGGAAAGAGAAAGGGAGATAGGGAGCAATGTAATAGGGCGATAGGAAAGTAGATATGGGTTGCTGGCAAGACTCGAGGAAAGTTAATCTGGAGTAGACTGCGGAATGCGGAGAGCGTGGATGTGTCCAGGTGCGAGGAAGAATATGATGAAGGTGTCTAGAAGCGAAGAAAAAAGCAATCGTCGCAGAATCTTCCAAGGAGATGATTTCAAATGCGGAGGAGGGTCCGAGCTGGAGGCAAATTATACCGAGGGCTAGCTTGGTACAGACTTGGTTGGGAAGGTCAAAAGTCATAGGAACTTGTAATCATAGATCATCGCCAGTAATCAATAATAGATAACCCCGTCACAGATCTTCAGACCAGATGTCATACCATGATCCGTAGCAAGTAATCGCAGTTAAAATGAGCCAGTAATTACAGCCATTAGAAAGAGCCATCACAGCCAATAATCGCATCTAATAATCACATCCAATTCCAAACCAGAAATCATAGCCGTAACTGCAGTCACGGCAGCCAATGACATCTTAATCCCCACCCAAACCTTCAATCGCTCAATCCTCATCCACATCGCTCATCTCACTCAGCTCGTCATCCTCAGGCTTTACAACATCCTCTGTCTTGACCTTACCATTCCTCTTCTCTTTAACCAAAGGACTCTCACTCTTCACAACCTCCTTAGCCCCTCCCTTCTCTTCATCCACCAAATCCTCATCCTTATACAAATGATTACTTAGAAGCTTGTTCATCTCAAACATCCCCACCACCTGCTTCTTGAACAAAGCTTGGAGCTTTTCATCGCATTTAACTTTCCTCTTATCATTGGGGTCCTGGAGCCCGTGCTCCTTGATGTATACCCATATCTGCTTAACCACCTGAGGTCGGCTCATTCGAGCTTGGCCCACCACCGCCTGGAGTTGCTGCGAAAGGATGTGTTCGGCGTTGAATGCGGTGTTTGGGGTTGTTCGTTTGGATGTTTTCTTCTTCACCACCTTCGCAGGTCCGCCACGCCGCGTAATGGGTCCCATTGTTTCTGATTTCAGTAGCCGGATAGCCATGAGCTCATCCTGGCGCTCAATGTCTTCTTTTGTGGGTTCCTTTGGGGCTGCCCGTTCGTCCAAGAGCTTGTAATACCTCTTTAGGATCATGTCATTCATTTCTTTCTGGAGAGTTAGATATGCGAAGCTAGAACTACATAAGTATACGTACCTTGTGAGGAAGCAAGTCAATGGCAAAGAGCTCCAGTACAGCATTTCTGATGCGTTTGACTGTGATCTTCTCTAGATCTGCCACACTGAGAATGGCCTGATGTTAGATATTTTGGGCAACAGCGAATTTGGATTGCGGGTGGAATTCTTACATACGTCAATCATAGAGCCGTACAGCTTCGGGTCGTAGGCATCGGCCATTATGTGGGAATTGAGTTTCGAAAGATTAATTTTAGGTGCGCAAGTTTGAGGGTTCGGTGCATAGATCTGGGAAGCTGACAAGAAGGATAGAATGAGTAGAGATAGGAAGAGAACAAGAAAGAAAAGGAGAAAATCGGATAAATAAGGCGAAAGAAGAGTTAATGACTAGCATTCTGCTCTGTTTATCTATTCTGGAGCGGGTATACATTGGATGGGCCAGACAATAGAACGATCTGATAAGATGGCCAGATAAATGCGACTTAGGTTGTGAGACAAGTCATTATTTACAATCTACCACTCTCTATCACGGAATCTATCTATTTTCTAACTCCAACAAGTATTCTTCTCAGCCGATTTTAATTACAATCTATGTTCGTTTTCGTACAACTTATATACTTTCCACACCATCCATACGTAGCTCATTTAATCTTCTAGCAATAATCCCCAAGTCTTCAACTGCGCTCCCTCTCCTCTTCTTCTACTACTACTACTCTCCCTCTGCTACTCTTTCTTCTCATGTATTATTCGTTGTGTTTCCACTACCCTATTTTACATTAACCCTGGTTGCGCACGTTCCGCTTATGCTGGGCCTCGTTCTTCTTGATCAACCTCTTTCTTTCATCTCGGCTCAACTTCCGTGGGTCCACCAACTCGTCAGCCGTACCCTTCACCTTATCATCAACCTCCACCAACCACTGGTTGTCGAGCTCCTTGTTCTTACCCTTGTAACCCCACTTAGGCACCCACTCGCCAGTAGCTTCATCATAAACCATCTTGCCGTCCTTGGCCTTGGCTTTGATACCCTTTCTAGCAGCAAACTGCTCCCATTTGGTGGCCGCCTTGGCCTTTGGAATAGCCTTCTCTCTTGGCAAAGGCGTGGAAGGATCTGGCAATTGTATGAGAGTCATGGTGGAGTCCTGACCCGTGGATGAACCGTGTGTCTCTGTGGTGGTTTTAATAGGCAAGGATAACACCTGGTTGATTAGAAGTTGGAGATTGTCTCTAGTGACGGAAGCCAAGTATTCCTCTTTCTGTTGTGGGTCGTTCAACTTGTCATTCTCCAATGGGTTTGGGTCGAAGGTGGCCAAGTTTCCCAAATCGTAAGTGTTGGGGATCGGCTTCGATACCGTGACCGGCTTGAAATTCTGCTCTGACATTAGTAGATTGGAGATGGTTGAGATGCGCATCGAGAAAAAATGGAAATCTACTACAAGTCAGTCGTGTGAGACTCATCGCATCACTAACGTACCGTGCGTGCACCTCGCCAGATCCATACCGAAACCACAGCCATAACGGCGATGGCGCCTCCGGCTACGAAAAAATGCTTCAAATCCTCCATATTGGTGGAATCTGATTGTGTTTCGAGTCCTGGAGTGGCGGTGCTGGGGAGTTTCGCTGCGTCCACCAATTGGATGAAAAGTTCATGGAGAGAGGTCGTCCATGCACTGGAAATGTGAAGCGGAGAGCTTAGAAACAAGTCCCGGGTGTAAATCTCCGGGGATATGTCTGAACGCTGTTGCTGCTTATCTAAATCGGCCTTGAGTGCCACGAATACCGAGGGAATGTCGTCCAATAACTTGGAATACTTTTCACGTAGATCCACCAAGTACTGGAACAGATCGGGGTCTGCCGAGTCGTAAGTGTAGCATATGACATCGCATTGGTCGAGCCTCCGCTGATTCTCCAAAATTGCCGGCTCCAACTCTCCAAACTCCTCCAAAATGAGGTAGCATTGTTTTCCTCCTCGAAGTTCAATGTCCTTGACACAGATTCGAGGCTTGATGGTGGGCAGGTACACCTCGCTATATGTTCCACGAATGAACAGCTCAAGAAGCGAGGTTTTACCCGACTTGGGTGCTCCGAGCACAAAACAGTTGAAAACGTTACGGTCGTTGACGTTTCCTCGGTAAATTTTGCCTTGTTTCTGGCGGAGTTTTCTAGGCTTGGTCACTCGGATGGCTTTGAGGGAGTTCACATCGTCAAATCCGAGGTACGCTAAGTATTCGAGAGTAGTTCGGTGGTCTAGAAATGTTGTTAGGTTCCACTGTGCTAACCACCCTTGAAGCGAAACATAACCCTCTTCGTTCCGAACAATGGAGGATGGGAATTGCGATTCTTGCCAGAGTCTGGGGATTCCTGGCGTGGGAAGAAACAAATTGGCCAATTCGGAGTCGTTGAGGCCACCGTCGTTGTCTCGGTCGAATTTAATAAACAAATCAACTAGAAACTTATATCCTGCTGGGCTTAGCTCCACACTGGAGTTTCTGTTGACGTCCAACTTTGGAAAAAGAAACTTATCGTGGAGCGAGAGCGAATTTGTGTAGTGGAACGCCCGTAAGATGCCCCATATCGTTTCGTGGCGACCAGTCTCCGCGTAAATCTTGTTGAGAATGATAAATCCACTCTCGGAAATCCCCAAGCTTTCGCCATGATGGTCAGTATCGGGGAGTATCACCGAGTCTACTCTGTTGACGATTTCAGCATAGTCACTCTCAGAAATTCCTCTTCCAAAACATTTTTTATGCAACGCAGAAAGCTCTTTCATATTCAAATGACCATCCTGTTCTGCGTCACAGAGGAAGAAGATTCGTTTCAATGCCTTGACTGCGGCAGGCTTGAGATTGCCCTCTTTTGAGTCGAAAATGGGAGAAATCGGATGAGTGACCGCTCGCTGACAGAGGTAGAACGCCTCCACCACATTTGAATTGGACATGGCGCTGCAGCGCACACACGCCTCGATCTCTTTGAACTCGTTAATGAGAGGCATGAATTCCTCTGAATTCTGCTGACTGAAAGACGAAGATCCCACATTATCGGCGCCAGCTTTCAAGTCGCTTTTGGTGGCACACACAACCACGGGTAAATTGACACCTACAGCACGGAAAAAGGGCATCCAGTAAAGAGAAACCCGCTCGTACGTATAGTGGTCCAGGTACACCAATAGAATGACGTCTGCCTGCTTCAATTCTTTGTTGAGAGCAGCATGATCCGAAGCTAGAGTGTCGATGATCACGGTTGTATCGGGAAGAAACCTGGAGACGCTACGAGAGTCCAGTTTGTCGACGTCAGAGTCACCATCTGAAGATGAATCTCGGACGAAGTAGTCGTCTCTGGAGATGGTGACTGGGGGAACTATACCTTGGAGACCAGGGGCAAACTCCTCTTTGACGAAAGAGGCAACTAGCGACGATTTGCCTACTGCTTCGTCGCCACAAACGACGATTCGAAGCGAAGAAACCATTATCTGGGGTATGGAATGTATAGAAGTAGAGTAATGCGAGAAAGGTGGGAGAGGTGGGATAGGAGAATGAGAGATTGGACTTGAAAATATGAGAGCAGAATATGAGATATAAAAGAATGTGAGATTGCTTCGAAAATTGAGAAATTACTTTTGTAGAGTGTATCTGCTGGTTCTGGGAGACTGGTTCTGGGAGAGTTAATATACTACTGGGCACTGGATACAGGCAGAATCATGGATTTGATGTAGTTGGCAAATTGATCATTCTCAGAAAGTCAAGCACCGACTATTCTGAAAAATGCTCAGAATTTCAAATATTCAGCATCATCGCCTAAAAACCCCAAATTGTAAAAAAAATTATATTGCAGCATTTACGATTCAGTAGATTCTGGTTGTAGAAACTCGATTGGATTTGATACTGAGATTGGATATAGAGAATGAATATAGAGGCTAGATAGAGAATGTAGACACCATTTACGCTGAACCCATCTATAAATTCTCACAAACAGAAACCTCCTTAATATTCCCAGAAATCATTATCTATAAATATCCCAATTCCTCCACATATCTGATCCTTCATGTCCTCCGGCCTCACATCTTCATCACCGTTTTTGCCTACACACTCCCATTACTAACCTTCACCTTCATTTGTCAAGCTTCTTCATCCACCATGTTCGCCCAAGCACGCACACGTCTCATCCGAGGAGTCCGGCTATTGTCAGCTCCTCCCATGGAGCAGTACGAGCAGAAAATATACGATATGCTCCACCAGCATTTCAGTCCTTCCAATTTGGCCGTGAAGGACGTTTCTGGTGGTTGTGGATCCATGTTCGCCATTACGGTGGAGAGCCCACAGTTCAAGGGAATTCCCATGATAAAACAGCACCGTTTGGTCAACGAGGTGTTGAAGGATGAGATTGCAAAGTGGCATGGGCTCCAGTTGAAGACAAAGGCTGGCTAATGTATATAGACAATGGAAAGATTTAAGATTGTAAGGGTTTTGAACGATTTCAACAGAATGTAGATGCTGTAAATGGAGAAGCGAATGAATAGTACAACAGTGCTACTATAGTCTTCTATCATTGTTGATTCTCTATTCCTCAAATCATTCTACAATCAACCTTCTTTTCTCTTTCTTTCTTCTCTACTTAGTACCGTTCTTATTCTAACACCCCTACTCCACAATCTCCTCCTTCTCCTCAATAATCTCCTCCTTGATCTCCTCAACAATCTCAGCCTCCACCTTGTGGTCCTCGGACTGCACTCCAACATGCTTCGATCTGTAAGCCTTCCATTCCTCCAACAACTTACGACGCAACAAAATGGCTTCTCTAGTGGCAGCATCGGCTTCCATAGCATCGGTCTCATCGAACTGAGCGCTGTACTCACGAAGTTGCTTCTTGACCTTCTTTCTGTCACTACCACTGAGCAACGATTTAGGTCTAGGTCTCCAGATGAAATCCTTGAACTGGTCGGTCTGGTCGTCTCTCAAAATGGTACCAGTGAACTCAAACAACTTGTATCCGTTCTCGATGCTGTGAACCCACATCGACGACCATGCAGCAACAAATCTTCCGGATGGATCCCAAGCAATGTTGGTCATTCCTCCAAACTTCTCGGTTCTCAAGAGCTTCACCTCGGTCTTCTTAGGGTTCTTGTCGTCCTCAAACTGAGTGTCATAGAACTCCAATTCTCCTGAGGATTTGGCAATAGTAGCAACCACAACGTATCTGCCCTTTGGAGACCAGAAAAGCGTGTTGGAGTGCTTTCCCTCGACCTGGCTGACAACCTTGAACTTGTTATTCTTCCCCTTGTTGTTCAGCTCAGACGAGTAGAAAGAAACAGTGTTCTTAGGAATAGCAGGGTTGTTGTTGCCGTCGTCCAATCTGCTGATAGTAACAAATCTGTCCGACTTGGGCTCCCAGGCAAAGTTGATGCAAACGTCCTTCAACTCCAACTTCTCCACAGGAATAGCCTTCTCGGTGGTGCGGAAGAACTCCAAGTTCGAGAAAATCGTCTTCTTGGACTTGGTGTGACGGTCCACCTTAACACACAAGAGTTCTCCCTCATCTTGCCAGTGCATCTTACAGTCAGACACCTGGAACAAGTTCACGGTTCTGATCACTTCTCTAGAAGGAATCTGCATCAACGCAACTCTGGCCGTCTGGTTGGAGCTCTCTGGAGTCCAGTACGACAAAACGTGCTCACCCTCTTCCGATCTGGACCCAGCAAGATGAACTCCAGCAGGAGCCCACTCGAAGTCCACAACGCCCTCGATCTTCACCAACTTCTTGTCCAACAACTGGAACGTCGAAGTCTCGTAGATGGCCAAAGCATCTGGACCTTGACGACAACAGTATTTATCGTCGAAGGACCACTTGACCAATGGCCATGGCATCTCCTTCTGGCCCTCCAAATGTGGAGGCAAAGCAAAAGTTCTAGATGGCTCACCGGTGGCCAAGTCCCAGATCACCAACTTGTGGCCCTCAGACTCTGGTCCGAATGGGAAACCTTCCAATTCTGCTGGATTGGTAGGAAGCTCAATAGGCGAGGGAGACAACGTCACCATGTACTTTTCGCTGGGAGAAAAGTCGATCAAACGCACCTGGGGATGAACAAACTTCTCAAGACGCTCGAAGTTAGCGCCTCCCCACGACTGAACACCCTGTGGATGAATAGAGAACAAGAATGTACCCTTGGGGGAGAACTTGGCGTACTTAGAAGTGAAACCCTTTCTTGGCTCGGTGACAGCCTTAGAGTCATTCTTCTTGTTGGACCAGTAAACACCGACCGATTCCGAGAAGTGCAACGCCATTTGGTCTCTTCCTGCTTCATCCTGCAACCAAGACTTCAAGTATCCGTTGTCCTTCATTTCTGCCACTTCAGGCTCAACAAAAGTGGTTGGAACATTGCCGTCAGCACAGTACTTTTCGATATCCGAGAACCGGTTCACGTACAATCTGTGCTTGGCGTCCAAAGGCTTTCCGTTCAATTGTTGAACTGCAGCGGTAGCCATTTCAGGCGTTTTGAACTGCACGAAAAGATATCCCTTGGTCATGTTGTCCTCAATAGGAAGATATACACCAGCTTCACCTTCGACGACCTCTCCGGCCTTGCTCAAGAACTTTCTCAACACTTTTTCCAAGAGTGGAGCTTTAGACAGAGGTGCTTTTGGAGCTCCGTCCACAACAACGTAGTTCTCCAAGCCCAAGTCCGCATCGACGGCATACTTGGCTTCCAAGTCAGAGAAGTCAATGTCGTCCAACGAGATTTCTTTCTCGAGGTCAGCGTAATTTGGTTCAGCCATGTTAATGTAGAATCAGATGTTAGTATGAAAAATTTTCCTACATCGAGAATGGTGTGGTGTACGGGTGCACTTGGGGGGATATCGAGTATTGTGGAAGCATTGAAGTAGTAGCTTCCTTGTTTATGGGGGTAACTTCTTATTATATTGCTTCGTATTCTCTTTCTTGTTTCATTTTATTTTGCTCTTCATTGCTTTGCTTTTCTTTTTTTCTACTCTTTTTCTTTGACTTGGTCTAAGTTTATCAGAGAACTCATGCTCATGTGCCCCACTTCCGTCCAAACATTTCGATTGACACGAATTACTCTCATTCGCTACAGTATCAGCAAGCTTAAACTACTGTACAACCTTCTGGACAACTGAATGTGTAAAAACTCGATAGGAAAGGGATTAATTCTTTATGACTGCCATGTATGGAGGACTCTTCTTGGGTTAAAGGCTAGATAGTTGAGAGGAGAGCAGAAACAAATATAAGGCCAAGAGAAAAGCTGGACCGCTGAGCTGTTTATGATTATCTTATGACCGCTCGTGAGAATGAATGATAGGAACAGTATTTCACGATCAAGCAATAAGCAAACTACAAGCAACAAGTGTGAAAATTGTCTTCACAGAATCAGAAGTGAAGAACACTGAATTAGTTCAATCACCAAATTTCTTCAAATCTCCTACTCAATCCATATCGAAATTCTTTCACATTGTCTCATACAAGATCTTCACTGCTCATTTTCTAATACCACCATATACCTATCCTAGGCTGCGAAAACTTAGAGATCAACCATAATCTGCAAACAGAACTGAAAATGAATCGAGTTGGGAATGGAGACTCAAACTTAGGTAGATTCGAACAATGCAGTTAGGTCATGAGCTCAGGATCCATTGTCAACTGAACAAGAATTCAGGAGTTGGACCAAATACCTATCCCCCGCTCCGCAAACGCTCATTCTCTTCTTCTAACTGCTGAAGTCTTTTCTTCGCCTGCTGATTATCATGCACTCGTGCTTCTCTCTCGACTTTCCATCGATTGGTGAGCTCCTCAATTCGCAAGTTCAAACCAGTCATTTCCTTGGATTTCGGCTGGTGGAGCTGCCTTTCCAAATTAGAGATCTTCCGCTCAAGCTTGTGCACGTCTGGTCCCTTTTTCTCCATCTCGTTTTCCTTGAGAAGTAACCGTATGTGGTCATTCACGATCGTCTCCACGGCTCTAGCGAAATAATCAAATACCGACTTGTGGGTATCTCTGAGAGCGACGAAATCTTCAGAATTGTTCAACACAGCCTTCTTGGCTGCAGCCTCCGCAAGCGAGTTGATCTTCACCTTGGGACCTTCGAGAGAAGAATCATCAGCAATCTTATTGAACGAATTAAAAAGCCGCTGGAATTCCCATACATCCAAACGAAACATGCTCTCAAACTGATGGCGGCTGATATCACTTTGTGCGTTGCCAGAAATTTCCGCACCATTTGTAGAGAGCTTCTCTTTCATACGGTCAAGCGCAGATTGTAGTTCACTTTTATCCTTTGAGAGGGAATCCACCTGCCACGCAAGCTTCATTTTCTCCGAGGTGAGTATCCGCTGCTTTTCGATCGATACCTCAAGCTCATGCTGGATGTTGTCGAACCCAGTCTGCTCCGCTCGTAGACTGATGATATCTCTTTTCCGATTGTTGAGTTGGTTGGTCAACGACGAGATTGTGGTGGCCGAGGATTCCTTAAATCGCTCAAAATCATTGACCACATCGTCATGCAACCGTTGCAAATTGTCGTGATCTCTCTGCAACAATAAGTAGCGCTCTCTATCTCTCAGACTGGTAGACAACGGCGCATCGCTAAGATCTGACAATGAGCCTTTGCGACTTGAATCCTTGAACTCGTTCACCTCGCGCTGTAACTGGTTGATCATCATCTGGTATTCCTGGAGCTTGTCGTCCACTGCTTTGTTCAACGACGAGAGTCTATTATTTTCATTCTTGAGCTTATCATAATCGGAAGAAACAGAGTGGTGCTTAAGCTCATCATACTTATCTTTGAGAGAACCATAGTCGTTTTTCCACTTGGCAATTTCCTGTAGTTGTTCACGCAACATCTTCTCTGCGTTGAAGTTGTCATTTTTGTATGTTTCATACTGGGACTTGATATTCTCCACGGCTTTGAGGTGCTCCTCAGATTTCTCTTTACTCAATGCGTCAATACGGCTACGCAACGTAGGAAATGCTTTCGCAAGAAAAGCACCAGGCTCCATTGCTGGATCGATATCCATGGGTTTTCCCATTGAGCCAAGTAAATCAGAAACCTCGAAAGCCAACTCGTGGAGCGTATGGCCAAGGTCCATCACACGCTTATCTGAATCATGCCACTTACCCTGGAACTCTTCTAAGCTCGCGTACAAATCCTCCACCAATGTACACATGTCTGCGTGTTCTTGTTCAAGATTGGAGCGTGATTTCTGCGAGAAGCTTCCCAGGAATTGTGATAGTTGGCCCACGTCGATCTGGTTACGGTCTATTAGTTCCTGAAGAAACTTCTCGTATAGTTTGAGCTGGATCTTGCAGTTTGTAAGCTGCTTAGTCACTTCCTCCAACCTCTTAGCAGAAGAGGTTTCTACGACGGAGTTCTGGGACACTACGCGTTGGCTGAGCAAGCTAGTATGACGCAACGAGGACTGAGCAGCTCTAACCGAGAACTTGCGCCACGGCGAGAGTTTGGCTGACCCGGCAACCTCTTTTTTCTCGATAGAGATGTCCAAGTCAAATTGTGCCCTTGTATCGTCTGCAAACGACGAATCCTGGAAATCTGTGGTATTATCGTCAGTGGAGATCGTGTCGTTGAGGCGTGGGGGCGACTCGAATGGCGAATACTTGTTGGAAGTCGAGTTTTCGTGGCCTCCATGTAGATCCAACTGGGAAGTTTTGGATGGAGACGAAGAACCAGTTGGAGAAGACGAAAACCGCGAATAGCCAACACCAGAATCGCTTTGAAGAGATTCTCTGGAATGCTTCACTATATCACGCGTATGGGTGTCAAAATCAAGATTATCAGAACCTCTTGCAACTGAACGTGATGGATTGGTGATAAACAGCGAAGACTCGTTCAGGTTTGGGGAGAAAGAACTGGAATTATATAGGATCGATTGCGATGGCGAGTGTGGAGGCGAAGGAGGGGAAATCTCCTGAGAAGGCGACATTTCGCCTGAGGGTGGATCGGCCATGTGTTGATGGTGTTTTGGATTTGATTGAGTTGTATGTAGGTATGGAGTCTGGGGTAGTGACGTGAAAGAGAAATTGGGTAGAGAATACAGTGATCTAGTAGGTCAAGCAAGTAACCTGTTAATGAGGTGAATTTAAGCTTGTGATTTTGTAGTGGTGAAATTGTAGGTGAAGCGTAGGAGGACTTTATGGGTATGATATCGTGTAGTGTGCATCGTGTACCGTGGCACTTTGTATTGGGTATTGAGTCGAGCAGCTACATCTTAATCTGAGAAAAAAAGAGAGGGAAAAGGTAGAGTAGATAGACGGAGCAGATGGCATAGGTCGATAAAAATACTTGTTTATTGGAACAATTGATGGGAATTACAGTAACGAGAAAAGGCGGAAGAGAATGTCTTGCAGGACAGGTGAACGATTGAAATAATCGATGGCCATGCCGATCAACCTCTCGGCTATTGTTGGGAGAAACAATTGGGGCATAGAAATAAACGTTGTAATAAACGTAGATCGAAAGACAAATCTCTAGGCAGCTGGTACTAACCTTGCGGACAAGGATGCATGAAGCTGGTGGTCTTAAAATTGGGTATTTTTGCTATCACTTGTATTGGTTTAGAAAACTTTCATTTTCCGTTGGTGCCGTAATTTCTGTCAATAACTTCTGTCAATAATTTCTGTCAATAATTCTGTCAATAATTTCTGCCAATAGTTTCAGAGGCAGCGTTTACTCTGAGTAGTTTGCAACCAAATCTAAGATGTATCAGTAACATGCTAATCTCACCAACCCCAAATCTTCCGACTTATTCCAATCAAAGCTACAACTCCTACACACTCCACTTACACCACACTACCTACTCCATACATGGCATCTAACTTGTGCTCTTCGTTATGTATCTAGCTGGCCATCTCCGTGTCCTCTTCCTCCTCCTCTTCATCATCCTCTTGAGCATATTGAATAGCCTCCTGTAACAACTCCTCAGGAACAAACTCGTGTTTGCCTCCAGTCTCCTCGAGCGAACACCATGACATCTCCAACTCGTAATCCTTGTCCTTGTTATCCTCGTGCGCCTGGTGGATGATCTTGGCTGCCTGCTTGACCGCCTCCCTCACGGTCAACTCCTCGAAATTCAACTTCTCCAACTCAGATTTGGCCGTTTGTCTTCCCTTGCCTGTTGCTGCTCCCGTGTAGCCCCAGTACGCTCCGCTGGGCTCGATCATGTACAAATGGGGGCCGTTGTCGTCCACACCACCCACAATAGACACTACTCCAAACGGACGAACCGAATTGTAGCACGTGTAGTTCTGAACATAGAGCCCCAATCTATCCATAAGGTGGGGCACCGAAACGGGAGATTTGTAAGTGGATCTGAACGACAGAGCCTCATCTCGGCCCCGGTTGACAAAATGTCTTCCGTCGGGCAACAACCCCGAGTACGCCACTCCAATGTGTCTGTCGATGGTCTGTATTCTCTTATTTTTGCCTGGAACAAGCAACTTGGAGTTTATGATCTTCTCCACGGCCAACACCACGCCGTCTTTGGCTCTAATGCCGATGGATGTTCCGCCGTTCTCGACAGCTTTCATGGCATACTCCACCTGGAAGTTTCTGCCGTCTGAATGTTAGTATAGACTCGATTAGTTGCTGAGAATATGGACATTGTACATACCTGGAGAGAACACACTGTTGGATAAATCGTAACCGGTACCTATAGAAGTCTGGAGTTAGTAATAATTGGGGGGACGGGGATGCGGGGAACGTACCATTGGTGGAGAACGATGTGATTGAAGATGGATGTGTAGTGATAGTTTGAAGATCGCCACTTTGGTGTGGGGTCACGTGACGTGGATAGCTGGAACGATCAGTTGGGGGTTTAAAAATGGGAAGAAGGGTCGGAAGAAATCGACCGAAGGGATGATTTTATAGATAGGAAGAATTGAAGGTTTTAGAAATTTGAAAGTGTGTGGATTCTTCGTGATTGTTGACTATAATGAGGAAATGAGTAGTGGGGAATAGTGTAGAGGAAATAGCGTAGTAGTTCAGAGGAAATAGTGAGGTAGTGTAGAGGCATGTAAATACAGCAACTGATATAGGAATTCTCTGCTAACTGAAATAAGCATCTGGAGATGTAGATAGAACCGAATTATTTAAGCTTTTTCTCCTGAGGGAAACGATATAAGTTGCTGGCTTTCCCTGATGTTGTCCTGTACCACATTACTCTCTATAGTAGGGACGAATGAGGACAATTGTCAATTAGGTATGGAAGGTTGTAGTAATTGGAAATAAAGGAAATTAATGGAGTCCCAGGAATTGTTTTGGTTCCAATCAGGAATTCTCTAAATCACTCTCCCCTCTCTTTTCTCTCTTCTATCTTCACGTCACCTCGTCTTGTCTACCTCCACATTATCTCACCTGCAGTTCTACTCTCCAACAACTTCATCATGTGGGAATTCAAGTGGCCCTGGATTGGCGTGGCGGTATGTCCCATTTCCTATAAATCTCCTCCTATTCTCCTCTTTCTGCTTCCTCTATTCTTCTCCTTTCTCCACCTTTCTCCCCACTTCTACTAACTTCAGATTCCATGCCTATTGATCGCCGGAATAGGCTACCCATCCCACTACTTCGTCTTCAGCCACCACATGGACCCCGCATCCCAAATAAGGTATCAGATATACCTCACAATGGTGTGGATCTCCTACTACTTGGCCATTGTGGTATCGCCCGGACATCCACCGGCCAACTATAAGGTGCCCAAGCATCATTGGAAAAAATGGTGTAGAAAATGCCAGAATTACAAGCCCGAAAGAGCCCATCACTGTCGAAAATGTGAAACATGTGTATTGCAGATGGACCATCACTGCCCTTGGACCAACAATTGCGTTGGCCACGGCAACATGCCGCATTTCATGAGGTTTCTAGTGTGGGTGATTTTCACCACGGGTATCACCCTATACGAGTTGCTGAAAAGGGTCATGAACTACTATTACGATAGTGAGCTTCCCGCATACCTTATTCGGAGGTCGGAGATGGTGGCGGTGATTGTGTGCTGGCCGTTGGATGCGTTTGTCCTTGTTGCGATCTCGGTACTCTTTATCAAGTGCTTCATTCACCTTTGGAGCGGGAAAACTCAGATTGAGACATGGGAGATGGAGAGAATCGAGTCTCAGTTCTATACCGAGCGCTTCTGGATGAAACTCAGAAATAATTACAAAATGGTTCATGGAAAAGATATGCCCAAACTCACCTCGTGGAACCTCACCACTAAAGAGTATGAAGAACTCATAGAAATGGAAGGAATGCAGGAAGAAGGAGAAGAAATTGACCCATCGGAGCAGTTTCTGGACCCAGACGGGATTGTTCCGTTGACATTCACTCCCGATGATCTCATTTTTCCCTACGATATGGGGATCTGGGCCAACTTCACCAATGCACTCGGAAACCCATTGACTTGGATGTTTCCTTGGGGCTGGGCCAAAGGCAATGGATATGAGTATACGGTGAACGATGACGATGACCAATTGGGATTGCCATGGCCACCAGATGGAGGAAATGTGGAGTTCGAAGGAAGGGAGTTGAGTGACGAGGAATTGCGCCAAATGGATATAAAACTTGTACGGACTCATTTAGATCCACGGAGCAATATGGTACGGAGTGAGTGGATAAATGATATGGGGGAAACGCTTAATGACTATGGAGTGGATATGGAAGCAGACGAGGAGGGTGGGTTGGCAGAGTGAATAAGAGAGTGAACGAATGAGAGAATTAGAGAATACAAAATGAAAGTCAATCAGTGAATGAAAGATGTAGAATGTTATTCTGCCCACTCACTCACTCTACTCACCCTATTCACTCTACTCACTCTACTCACTCTACGCACTCTACACTGTGATTACTACTCTTGTCACTTCATCCATACCCGTTTAAACATTACAAACTTTAAACCTTCAACGCAGGGTCGCTTCCGTTATGGTCGTCGCTCGACGACACCATCAACTTTTCGTCATTCTCCACATGCTGCAGCTCAAGCTTTCTCTCCAATTGCTTGTCTGACAACAAAGGAATCGAAGGCTGCCAGTTGGAGGATTTCCATGCGGGAACACCCTCGTCCCAAATCTGGCCAATCTCCTCCAAACGTCTTCCTCTTGTCTCTGGGAAAAAGAAGAACACATGCACAAACATACAAGCACAGAACACGGCGTAGATGATATACGTCTTCCAGGTGATGCTCTTGAACGATGAAGGCGTGAACATGGCAATGGCAAAGTTGAAGATCCAGTTGGCAGCAGTGGCTACGGCAGCACCTCTCTGTCTGGATTGAGAGTCTCCCCATACTTCAGCACAGTACACCCAGATTCCTACACCCCAAGTGGAGGCAAATGATACCACGAAAAGGTAACAACAGGCAATCACACCCTTGGCAGCGCTCTTGTGTTCGGGAGGAATGGTGATGCGGACAGTTTCGTTACCCGGGTAAACGTGAGGAACCGAATAGGTGGCCAAGATTCCGGCAACACCAAATTGCCATGCCATCATGGATGCAGCTCCGAACAACAACAATTTTCTTCTTCCAACTTTGTCCAACAACCACAACGATGGCACCGTTACAGCACAATTAATGATGTACTGGATAAGGGAAGGAACCAAGTTGGTGTTTCCCTCGTAGCCTGCCATGTTGAAGATGTACACAATGTAGTACATCATGACGTTCATGCCGGTCAACTGCTGCCAGATCTGGGCGAAGATAGCGGTAATGGTTCTCTGTCTATACTTTTTGGAGAAGAGATCGGCGTAGGTGAAGTTTTTGGCGGACTCGTCAAGCATCAACTGCTCCTTGATCTCAGACATCTCGATCTGAACGTCTGGATTGGTTCTGTCTCCCTTGGCCTGGATTCGGGCTACGATTTCCTCGGCGTCTTCCCAGTATCCCTGCTTGGCCAACCATCTTGGAGACTCTGGGATGAAGAAAAGGCCAATAAGCATAATAAGTCCAGGCACGATCTGGATACCCCATGAAACTCTGAAGGAAGCCTTACCATCGACATGCGACATGCCAAAGCCTATGAGAAACATAATGAAAATACCAAACGTCACCGAAAACTGGAATAACCCACCGATGAAACCTCTGATTTTACGAGGGGCCATCTCCGACCCGTACACGGGACTGACCGACGATCCAAATCCAATACCAATACCCGAGATTAAACGGCCAATGATCAATTGAGCTCGGTTCTGCGAAGAGCACTGGATTGCTGCACCAATGCACCAAAGAATCGCACAGATGTACAAGGAAGCACGTCTGCCAAATGGTTCTGAGACGAATGAAGAGGCGATGGAGCCAAAGAAGGATCCCAAACTCATAGAGGCAGTGATGAAGCCTTGTATGGTGGAGCTGGGCAGGTTGAAGAATTCCAAGTAGGGTCTTTCGCCGATGAACACCGACATCGACGAGATGTCGAACCCGAACATCATACCGGAAATACACGAGATGGTAGCGATAAAGTAGACATTGTAGGTGTTGGGAGTTTTGTCAAGAAACTTTCTAAACTTTAGTGCCGGAAGGACACATTTGTCTTCGAATGCCATGGCTGCAAAAAGAGATGGAATAAAAACTATCCACCGGGAATTCAGCGCTCTTTATATTCTCGGGAATGTTGCATTGGGGCAAATATCCCCCATTGGTGTTCGGGTGAGTTTACCCTAGTCAACCCCATTTTGGCGCCTCTACCCCACCGTATGCAACCTATGTTGCATTGCTTCAGGGAGATTCGGCATATGAGGTTTACCCGGTGAAATATTTTCTACATAACGTAGTTATCGGCAGTTTCTGGTCTGCACAAAGCGAATCGTGCAGCTGAAACAGGATTAACTCGATGTACCGTTCTGGTTCGGCTCCGACCGCTTTTTGGGCCCTGTTGGAGCCGGGATGGACCATATAGTTATTTATCAAGTTATTACAATGGAGAGTGTAGCTGGAGACGATGGTCCATAGGCGAAAGGTGAAATCACTTCACAATTATAATCAGAAATCGTCTCGGATAAATGTTTCAAATTCTTACATTGTGAGCATCCCCGAGAATATATCATGTACGACACCATGTTATTCCCAGTTCTATATGCTCCCCGCATTCCCCACTTTTCTGTCAGTCAATCAGCAATGAGTGTTGTGCTAAGTTCATTTTGACAGGTTTCTATATTGGGATGCCGTTTCTGTATTGTCGCATTATTTTTTCAGATACAAGCGACATGCATGTGCTTACAATTACAACGTCATCCATTTTCTCCTTTAGATACTGATGATAACCCAATACTGGAAAAACTTCAGACCACAAACTTCCTGGGTCAGGCCTGAACTAAACAATAGCTTTATTCACTTCATCTGTAGTCACTCCGGGGAAGTGCATTTGGTAGTTAGAACGTCCACCGATTATGAGAACTGTTCCTTGAGGCAAGACGCACAATTGATCCGCAAAATCCTGCACTGATAACTCTGAATCGGGATGCACCATTTTTTTCCGCGATTGTGCATTTGTCTCCACACTCAGCTGCAGACCCCTTATTGTGGTCCTTGGATGCTAGCGATTCGTTCATAGGCTGAGCGACCAACTCAAGATGTTTTTCCGAATCACTTTGGGCAAACAGGATTACTTGATGTGCTTTCAATGAATCGGAATACACGTGTATTCATTGCTTGTAGAGGTTAAGTTTCATGAATCGGTCGGGGAACTTGGTGAGGAACGGAAAAATCCCTCACCGACAATCAATGACGGGCTGCGGCTCCTTCGGATATAATTCTAGTTTCCTCTTCTGGGTATAGATCTTGGGCCAATTTGATCATCCGAGTTAGATTCCTAACTCCAACTCCGATATCCTACCCACGCTGGTACCCTTCAACCCCGCAAGAACTTTACTTCAAGCGATCTACGTAATGTTGCAATTATCATGTTGGATCTTTCAACTTTCAGTCCAATTTTGGCTACAATATCCTCGGTTGCTAACGCAACCTCGACTACTCAAAAGTTGTCATTAGTAGAAGCAGTTTCCATACTTTTGGTACATTAGTAATAAGAAACTCGGCCACTGGCTTGGTTTTCGAAAGTCGAATGTGCTCCTTAGAGAAGAATGAATCTGCACCAAAAGAAACTCGGATGGCTCTCCCTTGGTCGAAACACATTCGTCGAATTCTCCATTGTTGAGCTCGGAAATAACTGTGATCCGAGTGAGATATCCGAGATTCCAATTAATTTCAAAATTGCTAGAATTGATGTGATGCACTATGCTACTGAAAAGATAGTCCGTCTCCTTTAGGCGCCTTCCCGTCAAAGAAAAGCCTTGAGACCCCGCAGTGACTTATTTCCGTGATCTATCTCGCCGCGATCCTCAAGAGTAAATTTAAGAGCAGCAATAACTACACACTTGATGTAATTCCCCAGCTCTGCTTCTCAAAATTAATATTCAACGAAAGAGCGATCCAGAGGATATTTATTCAGCATGTCTAGGAAGTTTGCATTAGTGTTCTTAATACTAATAGTGGAGTTAGGAGAAGCACAGACATCAGCAACCAACCGCAGCTACTTCTAAAGTCAAAGGTGATACAGAAAATTGCAGTTGTCTATGTGTTATTCTATAAAATGGTGGTGTTCATGGATTCTTACTGTAGTATGGTGCAGCCAATCCAGGACCGAGGATGGTGCTGAAACTGCGGAACAATGTGCTGCAGGGGCCCTGTCAATGAGCTAGCACGCGTACTGCTGCAGATTTCTCCGTTGCTGAACCAGTCAAATTCTTATAACTGGCAAATTCCTCCAATTTCCACATAACTTACGCTCTGTTGCTGTAAAGTAGTCCTGTGTTGGAATTGAAATACTTGGAGAGGCACAGAGAGACTGACTAATGAACATGCTGCTTCCTTCCTTGTGATTCAAGATAGAGATTTGAGCTTAAGTTAACAATAGATGATACAGTAGGAGAATGTCTCACCAAGATTACCTCCCTTCCGCGAGAGGAATATCACGATTAAACCTCTATTATTATTAATTAGTCAATTGGGCGGTCATTCTTCCAGCAATAGAACCAGACCCTGCGAACTTGTCAGCATGGTGAGTCTTTACTTGGTTAGCAAGAGTGCCTTCCTTACGAGCGCCATAGCCTCCACCACCAGGACTGTTGATGATAAACCGATCACCGATCTGTGCCATCACAGTGCCCTTTCCTCCAACATTCACCTCTCTGGTACCAATCACATTACCTTCACCATCTCTGAGTGCTCTGACCCACACATTCATTCCACGTTCTCCATCCTCACCACCTTCAATTCCGTGAGGAGGAACAACTCTTCTCTCGGACAAGATCGATGCAGAAACAGGAACTCGGAACTCAATGTCTCTCACAACTCCACATCCTCCCTTGTAAGCACCGTCACCTCCAGAATTTTCTCTGATGGAGAATTCACGAAGGATCACAGGATATCTCTTCTCAAAAATTTCTGCATCAGTGATTCGGGTGTTGGTCATGTTGGTGTGTACACCATCGACACCATTCCATGTTGGTCCTGCTCCGTGGCCACCAGCGATGGTTTCGTAGTAGCCAAAACCCTGGACATAATTGCCGTTTTCATCATTTCCACCCACTCCAAAGGTGAAGTTGTTACAGCAAGATTGGGAGTTGGCAGAGGCACGGAATGCACTGAGAATCACTCCCGTGATGATCTGGGAAGTACAGACGTTTCCAGCAACGACAGCACATCCCTCGTCTGGATTAAGGAGAGAAGATTTGGGAATAATCACCTCGATTGGCCGCAAACAACCCTGGTTGAGGGGAATTTCTTCATCGACTAAACATCTCAAACAGTAGATTATGGCCGAATAGGTGATCGCCATTGGAGCATTGCTGTTGGTGTAAGCTTGCATGCTGGTCCCCGTGAAATCAAACACAACTTTGCCGTCCTCTCTGGAGTTAATCTTCAAGGCGATTTTAGATCCGTCGTCCATATAGTCGACACACTCCAACTTGTCACCAAATCTTTCCAAGACAGAGTTCAACATCTTCTCGACAGTAGAAGCAGCATTGTCTTGGATAGCAGTCATGTATTTGGTAATGGTGGGCAAGCCAAACTCCAGAACCAACTTCTCAATCAACATAGTACCCTTCTTGTTAGCAGCAACCTGTGCCTTCAAGTCCGAAATATTGTCACTCAATCTTCTGGTTCCAGAGCAACCTGGCTCCTTAGCAGGCTCCACCAACAATAACTCCGTAATACGTTCCTCCTGAAACACGCCTCCCAGCACTAGCAATTCCGAGTGGATGGAAGCACCTTCTTGAATTAAAAACTTGGAGCTTGGAGGCATGGATCCAGGCAAAAGGCCACCAATATCAGAATGATGAGCTCTGGAGGCAACGTAGAAGATGATTTTATCACCATCAAACGCAGGAGAAATCACTGTGATATCTGGCAAGTGAGTTCCTCCAGCCGAAGGATGATTGGTGACAAGAACATCTCCAGGTTTCAATTTTCCTTTCCAGAGGTTGGCCTGGAAAGTGATGCATGTCGACATCGAGCCAAGGTGTACGGGAACGTGAGGAGCATTTGCAACCAAGTTACCTTCAGCATCGAAGAGCGCACACGAGAAATCCAATCTCTCCTTCACGTTGACGGAAACACTGGTCTTTTGAAGTGAAGTACCCATTTGTTCGGCAATATCCATAAAACGATGGCCAAAAATGGATAACAAAACCGGATCAACGGGCGAGGTGTCGATTTCGGAAGAAGAAATTTCAGCGGAACCTTCGTCTGAACAATTTTCCTTCTCAGTGTCTTTGACAGTGACAACCAAGTGGCTCTTGAGAAGCAAAGCTGAAGCCAACGGTGGAATGACATTGGTTTGCGTTCCATCGGCAATAATGGCTGGACCCACCACTTTTGTCCCGAGCTTCAAGTCCTCCAATCTGTAGACTGGAGTAGTGACCTTCCCATCGTCAAAAAATACTTGCTTGGTGAAGCTAACCTGGTCTTCAGAGGTAGCCAAAATCAAACCATTACTCTCAAGTTGCTCGATCTGGTCATCGATGTATGCCTCGCTCTCGACATGAGACTTGCCAATGCCTCTCACTCGGATATCATCCACCATTATATCCTTGCCAAAAATAAAGCCAAACTCACGCTTGTGCATCTGGAAGAAGTTTTCCTGGAAGTCCCAGCTGTCGCCCTTGTGCACCATAATGGCTGATTCGGTACCCTTGAATCTCATGTTCAAGTACTCTTCGTAGACAATGTCTTCATCGCTGAAGTCCTGCGCTTTCAACTTAGATCTGGCTTCTTCACGGAGAGCAGCCAACCTCAGCTCAAGATGTGCTTGTGAATTTTGTCCAAGCGTAACTGACGAAGGTTCTTGGACATCTTCAACGACGTCTGCCAATGCCATACCGTAGGCAGACAAAACAGACGAGTACCGATGAATCAAAACTGTGTTAATTCCCAACGATGCAGCAATAGCCACAGCATGCTGACCTCCAGCACCTCCAAATGAAACCAATCTATGGGAGGAAGTGACATGGCCCTTAGCTTCCGCCAACTGACGGATGGGTCTGGCCATAGTCTCATTTGCAACCTTAATGAAACCGAAAGCCACCTGTTCTGGAGTCATTGGGTTCTCGACATTCGACTTGTTAATTTCCTCAGTCAATTCGACGAACTTTGCTGTGGTAGCTTCGAGGTCCAATCCTTCGTCCTCGTTGGGGCCAAAGATCTTCGGAAAGTACTCAGGCAACAACCTACCTAAAAATAAATTGGCATCAGTAACTGTCAAAGGTCCGCCTTTTCTATAGCACGCTGGACCAGGCTCAGAAGTAGCAGATTCGGGCCCGACATAGAAAAGACCGTTTCTATAAGACAAAATCGATCCGCCGCCAGCTGCTACGGTGTTGATATCTAACTGCGGAGACTGGATCGTCACACCGGCAGTAACAGTCTCGAACACATGATAAAACTTTCCCTCACCGAATCTAGACACATCGGTTGAAGTTCCTCCCATATCAAAGCCAATGAGAGGTATTTCGTTGTTGGGGTTATAGCAAGTAGCAGAATAGCCAACTACACCACCAGCAGGGCCAGAAAGAATTGCACGAAGTCCAGAAAACGAAGAAGCATCAACTAGGCCTCCGTCGGATTGCATAAAGTGGCATCTGACACCTTCAGGCTTATCGTTGCCCAAGTAACCATTCTTCAATCCCGACTCAAAACTCGACAAATACTTTCTAATCTCAGGAGTCAAGTAGGCATCGACAATAGACGAGTTTGCTCTTGCAACAAACTTGATCATTGGAGACAAGCTGGAAGAAAGCGAGATATGAGTGAAGCCAATTTCCTTAGCGATTTCTCCCACAATTCTCTCATGCTCTGGATAAGTGTAAGCATGCATCAAGCATACACCAATGGATCTGATGCCGGTCGCATACAAAACCTGCAAAGTAGAACGAATACTGGAAACGTCAGGCTTCTTGAGCACTCTTACCACCTCACCAGAGGTACCTTTGATCAAATCAGCGCCATTGGCCTGCGAAATGTGTTGGAGTGGATCTTCCACATAATCCTCAAGGGTGACTCTCTCATCGATCTCAACCACAGTCTCGTACAAACTTTCTGGTTTTGAGATGGACAAATCGAAAATATGGGGTCTGGTCTGGTTTCCAATAGCCAATACGTCCTTGAATCCCTTGGTAGTCACGAGCGCACATCTCTGGCCCTTTCTTTCCAATAATGCATTAGTTGCAACCGTTGTACCCATTCGAAGATACTCAATGTTAGAAGTATCCAACGGCTGACCTCTAGGAAATTTTTCTCCAGTTAACTTTTCAAGCAAACGACGAATTCCTTCCAAGGGTGCGTCAGGGTAATTTGCTGGATCCACAGAAAGCAATTTCAAGATAACATCGTCCTCCTGTCTTCCAGTGCCAGGGTTACCAACACAGTCGGTGAATGTTCCACCACGCTAATGTTAGAACAAGTCTTTAAACGAAAATATCAACAATACATACGTCAATTGCAATGCGGTAGCCCATGTTTGGTTGAGTTGTAGCTCATCGTGGAGAAGCAGGTGCATTATAAGCATGATATCTCGGCATGGATTTCCGGGTTGGAAGCCATAAGCAGGAGATGGATGCACTACGTGCGGAATACTATTTCCGCACTGAACCAAGCCAAAACCACGGAAACCCAATTCCGTCACAACGAGCACTGTTGGAGAATTCAACCAGTGAAGAATAATTGTTGGAGAGTTACATTGTTGGAGAGTGACATTGTTGGAGAGTGACCCTTGGAAGTAGGCATTCGAGGGTTGTGCTTGAAGTTCCCAAGAGGTTAATAGGTGTACTGATTCTCAATATATCGATTCCTAAGTCCTAATTCCTAATTCTAAATGTAGATATCAAATCCCATCACTATATTACCTCGTTACTTCAAGGCAATTACATCCTCATCCTTGATGTCAAGCACCAACATATGACCAGGAGCGTGGCCAAATGTCAACCCATCGATCTTATCAGCAACAGTCAGCGCAGCGACTTGAGCAGTAACTCCACAGCCCCAGAAAACAGGAATCTCATCGTCCTTGATCTCGGTGGGCTCACCAAAATCTGGTTTCGACAAATCAGAAATTCCCAATCTCTTTAAAGCATCGTAACCCCAATCGATTGGCTCACCATGAGTTTTACGGAATTTTCCTGTAATCTCACGGACCTTCTCCAAATCAGACTTCTTGTATGGTCTCATACTCACCACATAGTATACGCCAGTGAAAATGCCTGCTGGATCCAACAGTCTGGAGGTCAAAAACATAGAAACACTAATATTCTCCACCGAGTTTCTGGCTGGCAACCCGGCCTTGGCAAGTGCATTTTCAAACGAATAAGAGCACCCAATCAAAAATCCCACATGTGACTCGGTCCAGTAGCTCTTGATGTCTTGGACAGTATCAATGAGCTTTCCTTTCTCAAAAACAGTGTACTTAGGGAAATCGGTGGTGATGTCGAATTCCTCGTCATCCAAGATTTGAATGTTGTCGATCTTGGAAGAATCACCTATTGGAGTCATTCCGAGAAGCGGCAATGGCACCGGATTCCGGAAACAAAGATCAGCAAAATCTGCTGCTGCTTGAGCTGGAAGAACAACCAAGTTGGCCTGGGCATATCCGGGACAATGACCACCCGTCAGAGTGGTCATGTTTCCAAGTTTACAGAGGCGTCTGAATTCCGAAGGGGTAGAGTAAGTCATAGTTGGGGCATTGAAAAGAGAGAGGCTTCCATATGTATTTATCCACTGCGATGAGATAACGGAAAACTACTTGCGTGTCACTCTGCAGTCTGGTGGAGCTCCCAAAGATAAGCTGATTCGGCTGATTGCAGCGATCTCCTTCCGATAAACGTAAAACCGCATTCAAGACACAGGTTATTCCGTATATCGGCCACTTGTGCTGTGATTGATTGTATCGCTTTGGCGTAAATTTCAGGACTGGGATAATGTTCGCTGCAATTGATAACAGATGCGATTTACAGACAAGACTAAGTATTTATCGAGCATTGGCCAGATTCGACATCAATATTACTCTCGTAAAAAAAATAGTTTACTTCTCTCTTCTAATTTCTAAGCCTGGTCATGGCCTTTGAGCCTGCTCAAATAAGAAATACAAACTCAGGCGAGTCATCACCGGTTTTTCTCGACTGCTTCCGATCATCCACACCAGTCTCTAAGATTCTCTTGTGAATCTTGTTTTTCTTTGCCAAGTACAACGAGCAGATAAATGAAACAATCGTCGCCAAACATAAGCATCCCAACGTAAAGCAGTGCCCCAACTTGTACGCTGGAGGATGAATGTACACTTGAGGACTTATAGCACCAGCGATATTTCCAAAAGTTTGGTTCATGGCAATCGAAGTGCCTCTCTTGAAAGATGGCGCAGTATTACTGGCGATCCAGGACTCGTTTAGGCCAACTCCAATGTAAAGTGCAAAACAGATGAGGTAACATGCAAAATACTTCACACCCGCAGCCTTTACCGACAATAGCAAGATGTATCCCACAATGGCAACTATGTTAGACACCACGATAAGTGGTCCACGAATGCGTTTTTTGTCGGAGATCTCGGCAAATACAAGATAAATGAGACCAGCAAACAAATACACCGGAACCGTCATGTACTGAGCCTTCAAGGAATTGTAGCCCAACCCGGATTTCAAGATTGAAGGCAAGAATGTGGAAAATCCGTACAAACAAATATCCTGACAAAATTGGATGACTATCGAGCATGCAATTTTAAACCCGAACACAGACTGGAATTCTTTCTTGTCGAATTTGGTGCTCCCCTGGAAGATTTTTCTTCGGATCACACGATTCTCATAGACGGCTCTCTCTGCTTCGGTATGGATCATCTGATGGGGGCCATCTGGCAACAAAAAGAACACACACAATCCGCAAATCAATGACAAGATTCCCTCGATCAAATAAAGATAATGCCAGGGCTTGAGAGCTCCGCTGTGGATGTTGGTGATGCCAGTGGCTATCAATCCTCCAAAAGAACTTGACAATGCCGACGCAACAAAATAGTAGGCGGTTCTACGTCCCAATTCAACCGGCAAGTAGTAGTCAGTAGCAATAAGCGTCATACAGCTGAAAAATGCACCTTCAAAGAAACCAAGAAGCACTCTCACGGCAACAAGGGAGCCGTAACTGCGTACGAAAAGCGTGAAAATCGAAACAAGCGACCAGCAGATAACCATGCTGCCCATGTACAATCTGGGCTTCTTGAAGAGTCTCAATGCCCAAACTCCAGGAAGCATCACTGGAAGGTAGGAAGCATAGACTATACTTACGGCGTTGGAGAATTGCTTTGCTGTGAGCGACAAATCTTCGCCCATCCCGGCCACTTTAGCATTTCCAATGTTGGATCTGTCCAACGCAGAAAAGAAGTAAGCTGAGCAGAACAACGGCATAATTAAACAGTCGAACTTGTGCACAAGTTTCTTCTCGTCATGAGGATCGCACGGTGGAACCTGCTCGATGTCCCACAATTTTGTGTCTGCGCTCTCGACGATCACCTCAGTGTTAATTTCCTTTTCGTTCATGGTTTCTGATCAAAGATCATGTTGAAGTTGGTTTATATAGAGAGAGTGCATGCGGAATTGGGTTTCCGCCGGCGTTATCTTTGGCTGCGCAGAATCTGGGGTGCCGCTTAATACTCGGTATTTCGGTACAAATCTTATGCAGGGGAGGCGCACGAACGTGGATTATCATTATTAATGGAGGGCTGAATAACTTAATTGCGTACCGTATTGATAGTGATTTTTTATCATTCTATAGATATTAATCAGAATTTTTTCTATGTACGGATATGAACAGAAGGTGACCCAGGATAGTACTGATAACCGCTATTAGAGGTAGGACCTTGCAATAATATCGGACAATAGATCCCACACGATTATGCACGTATATGGTAGACAACGAATATCTCACACGATAACGGATGTAGTTATCCGCGGACGGTTTTGACCATAATTAGCAAGGTTGAACACTCCCGATTTCTAAAATAAGTCATCATCTGGGCCCCGCCTCGCCTTGGCCAAGCCCCAGAAAGAAAGTCTCCCATTCAGATAAATCTCCATTCATAAACACCGGCGGTCCGCCAAACCCTCCAAACTCCATGAGATTTGCAAACTCGTTATCCAATACACTATCAGAATACGCTGGCGAAACCCTCTCACCTGGTTCTCCAGAAACAGATATAATGGAGTTCCCAGGAACAAGGAAACTGCTGTTCTGGTCCTGTTTCCTCTGCAAAAAATTGGAAAGCTCGGTCTCATAACTGCGCTTGAATTCCGAGTGGAATGTCGATCTGATCTTCAAGTAGGATCTTTCACTGAGTTTCCAGGTCGGTGAAGAAAGTTTGAGAAGAGTCATGAAATCAAAAAAACACTCCTCAAACATGGGATTGCCACTCATGTCTCCACCCGTTGTAGACAAAAGAATAATAGAAATACAGATAATGCTCGAGTAGACGACGAGAATTGAACAGTGGCGGAATCCGTGATGTGTGACAAAGCACAAAATAGCTTGATGAATCTCATCGATGGCAGTTTCGCAGATCTTGAGCGCATTGGTAGTATCCTTCAGAGCAGCAGCATTCGACACCTCGATAAACGGCCGGTTAAGACAAAGAAGGACAATGTAGTAGAAATACCTCATGAACATCTTGGTGGGGTCATGCCCGTGGTTGGTCAAGGTTGTTCTGTCCCATTGGACAATGGATGGTAGTTTCTGTCTCCAGTCGATAATCTTCTCGTTGTACATTTCCAACAACTCTAGCTTTCTCTCCACATCAGAATCTTTCGAGAAAAGCTCGTGTAGCATAGCGTCTGAGATCTCCACAAGTTTCATGATGCTTTTCAACGGGTTGGAAATGTCAATATAACTTGCACGTTCATAGCCTGAAGTTCCGGGATAAGTATATTCGTCGATGGTTTCAATTGCAGGCATATTAAACGATGCTGGGATGGTGGACTCATCCATTTTTAAGAACGATAATCTTCCCAAGATAAGGCCGAGAAACCGATCGGCCATGAACGATCCCCAATAGATTCTTGATCTCACCGATATTGTGATCGGATTCACTTCCTCATTCTTGCCCACCAACCAGTTTTCCGGACTCAAATGAAATCCAATGCCAAACCCCATGCGCAACCCATCTCCCGTAAGCATCCAACCCGAGTTATTCCGTCCGTTGTAGACGTCGTATAGTCCCAAAAGCAAATACGCTTGAAGTGAGCTTATGGACGGGGAATCGAGTTTTGTGCTCAACGAATCAAGGGAAATTTTGTAGAATTGTGGAGACAGTGACCTTATTTCGTCCGACTCAGAAACCAGCGAGCCAATGGCGCAGATTGCATAAACGAGTTCTTTAGAAGCATAGACTCCGGTGGAGGCTGGATTAAAGAAATCCAATAGAAATGCCTCCCGAAACACAAACAGGTGCATGTCAGGATATTGCCAACGGAAAAAGAGCTTGATGCAGTGGACAATTGTCGGATCATCGTGGAGATTGCCAGATTGGGCATCGGTTTCGCCCGAGCGACTAGGAATGGACTCTGTGTTGAAGATACTAGTGGGTCCATAAACGGAAACAGAGTACTTTCCGTCATTTTTGAAATTGTTCGTGCTCAATATGCCTTTGACATTGGTAGGCAATGGCAAATCTCTTTCTGAGCCACGTTGTGAGGGGGTTCCAAAAGTTGTAGTGGGCGATTCGGTAGTGGTTCGACTAGATGGAGAATTTTGGTTGGCTAATGCAGCTGGCACGCCTATGGTGTTGGAGTTGGGACCATTGTAGAAGTCTTCACCCAAAGATTCCACACATTGAACTGAACTCTTGATATTGTTGGAGAGTTGACGAATGATGGATTCGTATCGGGCGACTTTAGCCTCGAGAGTTGCCACATGCTCGATCCGGTAGCGCTCTTTTCGTTTATCCATGGAATCGAGCACACATTGCAAGTTGAGTTTCTGGCAGTGGGCACACGGAAGTGAGTTTCCGAGAATGCATTTGATCTTTCGTTTACGGCAGTTGACGCACGCTAGCGATGCCTTTTTGCGTGGAGCAGATGTGGACATAAAAATGTGTAAATGTGGCCGATCCAGCGAGGAGATGAAATGAAATTTTTGAGATAAGATAAGGTTTGTGAAGATTCGCGAGCTGCGAATAGTGGGAGGTATGGGTAATGTGAGGATGATTTTGGTGATGAAGATTCTGGTAATTTGGTAATTTGGAAATTTTGGATTGTGATGATTTTGGGGATTGTGGTGGTTTTGATGATTTTGGTGACTTTCATGAGCTTTAGGTCCTGTGGAGTTGGTGAGAGATCAAGAATGGGCATTAATGAAAGATGGGTGAAGGATGAGAATAAATGCGTGGAAAGATAACGCAAGATTGAAAGGCATAGAAGAATGAGATACATGAATGAAATACAATATGGAGGGTAATAATCTGGGACAAAACAATACCTTGGACATCATTAGAAAACATTTGTAGAGAGAAAAATGCGGAGAAGAGATTGTGAAAACCAATGCCAAGAGGTAGAGACCATACCGAGCCAAGAAATGAAATATCTCAATGGAGAATAGAATGAAATGCAAATACCGAGAGTGTAGACATATAAAAGCATAGTGAACGGAGAAAAATGAAAATAGAAAAAAAAAAAAAAAATACGAAATAAAAAAAGACACTTCTTGAGAACTAAAAAATCTGAAAAACCGGCATGCTAATCTGAAAAACGGGCATGCTAAATGCGACCACCTACCACATCTAACCACCACAAGATGACCAAACATCTCTATAACTACCATATTCTTCCCACATTGGCCTAGAATACTGGGATGCACGGATCCGTCCTAAGTTCCGTGCACCGATGGAATCCACCCAAACCACCTTAAAAAAATTGTCCATAAACCTCCACTGAACCGTTCTACGATTACTAATATTACATAGTGTGCACGGAAAGTGAGTAAAACGCTACTCATGCTCACACCAGAATCACCGGGCCGCGCGTCACGTGACCTCCGGCTGCCCACCATTTGGTCCGAAATCCAGGTCCATTTGTCAACCACATTCTCCTTATATTCCCTAGTACACCCGAGGGAGAAAGTTGAAAATTTGAAAAAACCTTCCCAAACCGTTTGCATTCTGCCTTCATTGCCACCATGCAGTCCGTCGAAGCTCCCGTGGCTACCTCCACCAGAAGAGAAATCTTCCGAAACATGCCGCTAGTTTCTCCAGCATTGACCCCTTCGATTCCGCTCTCAGAAACCCCCCAGATCCCGCAGCCGCTCTCACAGGAAGAAAGAGATATGCTTCCGATCCACGACAAATTGCCCTACGTCAAGTGCATAGCGCGGGCCCGTATTCCCACCGTTCAGGGTCCAGAGATCTTTCTACATCTTTATGAGAACAATTTGGACAACAAAGAACATTTGGCCATTGTATTTGGCGAAGATATCCGCTCGAAAACGTTGTTTAAGGTGAATCCCGGCGAAACTCAGCAGGATAGAATGACCCGAGGAGCATATGTGGGGAAATTGTTCCCTGGACGAGAATTGGCGGATATCGACGAGACCTCCGGCAAGCAGCTCTATTTTGACGACGAGGGAAATTTGATCCGCGACGCTGCGACCACGTTCAGCGAGCAGGTTTTGTCCAGAATCCATTCCGAGTGCTACACAGGCGAAACTGCGTGGTCAGCCAGATGTGACTGCGGCGAGCAGTTCAACGAAGCCGGAAGACTCATGGGAGAAAACGGCCATGGATGCATAGTGTACCTCCGACAGGAGGGCCGTGGAATCGGGCTCGGAGAGAAATTGAAGGCATACAATTTACAGGATTTGGGTGCCGATACCGTCCAGGCCAACTTGATGTTAAGACATCCCGCCGATGGAAGGTCGTTCTCATTGGCAACTGCCATTTTGGTGGACTTGGGTCTTGTGGATATTCGGTTGTTGACCAATAACCCGGATAAGATTGTGGCCGTGGAGGGAAGAAACCGAGACGTGAGAGTTGTGGAGCGGGTGCCGATGGTTCCATTGGCATGGAGAACGAACGATGGCATCAAGTCGAAGGAAATCGAGGGGTATTTGAGTACCAAGATCGAGCGTATGGGTCATTTGCTTGAGAAGCCCATCAAAATATGATGACCCTCGCAGCCTCTTTGCATTCCCTCCATTCTACATGTGGTTCATTTCTTCCCATTCTTCACTAAATAATACATTAATCGTTAAATACCTGAGGGCTTCTCTGGAACCGTGGTGTCCGTAGCAACTGGAGTGGAGCCACCGCTGGTAGCTTCGCCAGATTCGGCTTTCTTCAAATTGTATAACCGAGTGGCTTCAGCGTGCACGTCCTTGACCTCGCGTGCTACTTGCTGGTAGAATTGGTTGATCTTCACTCCATATGGATGGGCAGAGGCCTTGTCGAAGTAGTGTTGCAACTTCTGCAGATAACTCAGCTTAGACAAAGAAGCAGCAAACGAATTGAACTGGCCCTGGGCCTTGTTCAAGTTCTTCGAAGTTGACGACTGTGGATCCTGCGTGTGCAAGTATTTCGAGTCCAAATCCGACAAAAACGACTTGAATTTACCGGAAATACCCTGCTGCTTGTCAATAGCAATGGCACGATCGATCAAATCGTCAGACAACTTATACCCCAGGGCCAAGAGTTGAGCCAAGATGGCCAGTTTGGGTTTCTCCTCCTGGGAAATGTCATCATATTGGCTGTCGCCAGTCTTGGTGAATTCGCTCTGCACCTTATTATCTCCAATCTTCTGGCCCGGAACATCATGGTATTCTGGCAACTTCTCCTCGGTGACGGTAATGGCCTGGCCGTCTAACTCGGCATCGTTCAATAATAACGCAGTATCAAGAGCCTTTTCCGAGGTAAAAACTACCTGGAAACTGCTGGAATCACCACTGGTGCTACCCAAGTCATTGACGTAGTTGATGGAGCCACAGAAGGCAAAAAACTCTTCCACCTTAGCAGCAGAGACAGATTTTGGAACGTTGGAGACGATCACTGAAGACATTAGTGGCAATTGAGGGAAATTGATATGGAAAAAACTGTTTAGAGTGTCTTTGAATAGTGGAGCAATCTCACTTTATATGGAAGTGATGGTACGTTGCGCCTGTATGTTGCATTGACATGCATACAAGCTGCATCTGATAGGAGAGAACTACTCTGTGTAAATCTTGAAATTCGATCAGAGGTCTTGGAGTGCGGTTTGAAAAGCAGCAGCCGTAGGTCAGAATGTTTTCCAGGAGGTTTTGGTCCGTATAACACTCGAAAGGAGCGATAATCTGTGTGGATCCAATACGGGGACCACGATGAAATGGAATGTGCGGTGTACAGGTGTTTTGCCCGGTGGTGACCTTTTTGCACCCAGGGCTGTGCAGGCCATGACAGATGCATGGAAGAAAGTAGTGGCGAAGGCAGTGTCGATTACGAGCATGTGAAAATGGAAATCGATGGACGAATTGTTGAAGGAATTTTCGATGATCGGCAGGAGGCAGATATCACGTGGTTTGGGTGTAATCAGGATAGAATTGGGTGTGGAATACATAGCAATATCCAATAGCAAGCCTCGCAATATTTGAACTCATAATGAAGAGAGCTGAGCACCAAAAATGCATTCAGGTTGCAAGAAAGTTGAATCTAAATGACTGCAATGTAAGCAATACTTATTCTTAGTTGTCATCCAGGTCTAGTCCTCCCACGATTGTTGTAGTTACCCCGTTATAGGATTCTCGTACTGTCTCATGGCAACACCGTCAACGGAATCAGAAATTTGAATTCTGAAGACTTGTTCTCCACCTTGTACTCTTGAATGTAATCCAAGTACCGACTCGGATCCTCGTCAATAGTGACCACCCCCTCAGACTCCTCGAAATCATTGAGAACAAACCGACAAACCAAAAAGTACTTCAAGTCCATGAACGTGGACAGCTGGAACTGCTGAGTCAAGAATCGCGGTAAGTTCACCACCCCTGCCGCAACTCCACTCGAGCTCTGGTGGTATGCATCGGCCATAGCAATAGCAAACGTATTGAGCTTGATGGTGGGAGTAACTTTATAGAAATTGACCGCCTTTCTGTTGGTTTCAGACTCCAAATTGAAGATCTCATGCGCCTCTATATGACTGGTGGCCCCAACAACCCGAGTAGACACTGCGGAGTCCGGAAATAGCTCGAGAAAAAAGTGGATATCGTCACCAACATGGTAGAACGGCTTCGATACCGTCAACTTACAGAGTGATTGGTTATTCACCCGGATCTGGTACAGAACCTTAAGCTTTTGAGGAACCTGGTGGATGTAGCCTGGTTGTTCCAATAGTTGTAGAGAAACCGAGCTTTTCCTACGCTCGTTGGCTGCAACAACGTGGACACTGCTCTCGATAAGCGTATTGAGGTCCCGAAGGAACTTCTTCTGTGTGCGGCCCGTTCCATTGACTCCGTTTGGTTCGTCACTACTGCTTCCGTTCGTTCCATTGGCAATTGCCCCACTGCCGCTCTCCAAAGTCTGTGGCTTCCAATCCTTATCAACCACTGCATCCTGGAGAAAGTCTCGCTGAAGCCACCCACGATCCCACCCTCTTCTTCCTGGCTTTAACTCCATAGGAAAATACACCGATCGTGGCTTCATCGAATCACTCAGTGGCTCCAGAACTCCTACAATGAAGGAATAACAGATCGAAACTGCACCTCCATCGCCTGCTGCGCCCGTCAGCCTTGTGTTGTACGATGGAGGCAATGTTCCTGGAGGTCTAGCCATGCGGATTTTATAGGTCTTGGTCCGTTTATCAGCCAAACGGACCGAGGAAAAGAGAAGATGCTGCGCAGTCACGTAGAATGGCACAATGCAGCTCGAGAGTTCTTCGGCCAATGTCTGGTGGTCAGACTCGGCGAGTTCGGGAGCATTTCGTTCGGGCATCTGCATGGTGTTGAACGGATGAACCAAATCGTGGAGCAAATATGCGACGGTACCATCGAATCTCCGCAACTTCAAGTCACTAATGCCGCCAATTCGGCTTTTCCTGGGGTTCTCGGTCCCGTGATCTTTGAAGAACGGAGTGGTTAATATTTCATCATAGATGTCGTCGTTCTTCACCGAATAATTTGCCAAATAATCTGGGTTCTTCCAGTAAATGTCGGTACCAGCATCTAGACCGCCGTCACCGCCATTGTGGCGATTTACACGTAGATATCCCACCATCTGGATGTAGCCTAAAAACAACGGAAGATCATCCAGGGGAGCGGGCGCCAACGGAGCCTTTTCGCCCGACCAAAAGCTTCGGAACCAACCTTCATTGGCCGTTTCACCGGTTTGACGCGAGTCGTCGGCATCTGGAGTTCCAGATAGAGAATTTGGAGTGGTGGAGTTGGTGTTGATGAATTCAATCGAAACGTCGAGAGTTTCGGGGTGAGACGAATCCTCAGTGTAGGTGACAGCCACCAGAAGCGAGCGGTTGATTTTCTTAGTTAGTCGGCAGTTGCATGGGGAGATTGTTGGCATAGTTGTGAATGAAGTGTCGTTGGTGTGCAGACTGGAGAAGTTGAGGAAGTGATTGAGTATGGAGGAAATGGTGGAGAGGAAGAAGTTGATTGGGAATCAAGAAAGGTGTGTTTATGGGAAAAGAAGAAAAGGTGTGATAAAATAAGAAGGAAATGAAGTAGATAGAATATGAAATTGAGAGGAGGTGGAGAAATTGGGGGAGGTAGATATTGGTGAGAATTGTGAGGAATAGGTAATTGTGGAGGAACTGGTGAGAATTGTAGATAATTGGCGAATTGTGGATATTTGGAGAATTGTAGAAAATGAGAGACTTGGTAACAATTGAAGAATTGTTGAAAATTAGAGAATTGGTGACAATTGGTGAGAAGTTGGAACGAAGGTGTAAAGAAACGGGAGACAAAATGACTGGAGTAGGAGAAGTCGATGAGGCGTGGTAGATAGTGGGGAGATATCGACTACGGAGCCCAATAGAATATTGGAACAATCTTCAAGTAATAGCTAGCATTGAAAAAGCTGAAGATAGTGGCAAGGTTCACTATTGGCTACTATTCTGGACATGTATGAGTAATAAGACATCTTTGGGTTATAGAGAACCTACGAGAAAGCACGGAGCTACTATTATAATGAAATTAAGCAGAAATTGAAGCTACTCACTGCAACTCGAACATATACAAATATACCATAGGTAGATCCTAGCTACTAGTACCGCTGCATCATACAATTATCTACTTCTAGTGAGCAAGAGCACATCTTAACACCAGTTCTCCACTACATTCCTACCCAGTAAAACATTATTGATTCAGCTCTACACGCTGCCAACCTTCCCTATCTCCATTTCTAAGCAACCTCCGTAGGCACCTGATCTTGTTCAGGTAACCCTTGTGGTTGGTCCGCACCGTTCATCTGGTGGAAGTCTAGAATCTCGCTGTACATCATCACCCGCCACGTGTCCACGGGCAAATCAGCATCGTTGAAGCTCCAGTCGAATTTAGTGTCACAAACCGGTTCGTCAGATGGATCGTGATATGGCTCCATATAGTGGTGTGTCAAGGCGTCTGCTGCCGAAATACGCTTCTTCGGATCGAAAACAAGCAACTTGGCAAGCAAGTCAATTGCCTCGGGCTCCACCTGCGTGCACTGAGCAAATCTTTCACTGAATGGAACCGGCTCCTTGTGTGGCAACAGCTGCACGAACCGCAAAGTGTTCTCCGAGCAAATGGTGTCAATGACGTCGGCGGGAGGCAGGCCCAAAAGCTCGGTGATGATGGAGAACTGGTGAACATGATCTTTCCCCGGGAAAAGCGGCTTTCCCTCGATCATCTCCGCCAAAATACACCCCACCGACCACAAGTCCACCTCGGTGTCGTATTTTTGCCACGTCAACATGATTTCCGGCGCACGGTAGTATCTTGTCGACACGTAGCCTGTCATTTGGGGATCCTGGATTCTGGCCAACCCAAAATCGCAAATCTTGAGGTCACAGTTCTCGTTGATGAGAATGTTGCTGGGCTTCAAGTCGCGATGGATCACTCCGGCCAGATGAACGTACTTCAATCCCCGCAAGATCTGGTACGTGAAATACTGGATAAACTGCTTCTCCAACGGTCTGGAGGTGAGCAACCTATGCAAGTCTGTTCCCTGCAACTCAGTAACAAAATATATGTCCTCCAACGGCGACAAAAAAATGTCGTCCAACGTGATCAAGTTCTCGTGGCGCAAGTGCTTCAACAACTTCAACTCTCGGTACGTTCTCTTGGCCAAAACGGAGGTTGAGAACGGCTTCATGATCTTCTTAACGGCAACGTTTTGGCCGGTGAGTTTATCCAACGCAGAACATACAAGGCCAAAGGCGCCCATTCCGACGGGATTCAAATCGCCGTATCTGGCGGTGGTCTCGAACACCGTGCCGAAAATTTGCGTACGGGTGAATTCGCCTGAGGTAGCCATGATGGGGTTTTTGGAGATGAATCCATTTGCTGACGTAGGTGAGGGCCGTGGGAGGTACTGGTTTATTGTCAACGGCCAGGAGAATATTTTTGGAACGACGGGAGGAGACTGCGGTTTATTTATTTGGTGGTTTGGGCATTTTTTATTGGCTGGGTTCGGTTGTTTTTTAACTGACTATTTTTGTGGCCGTAGTTGCTGACTTTTTGGGACACTTTTCAATCTTCGCAATCATAGCGGATTTCCGTTCTGGTGCGAATCGGGCATCTATGTTTACTCAAGAAAATAAATGAAAGAGAAAGTGTGAAAGAGTACACATGACCCTTTTGCTGCGATCTGGAAGATCAAAGAATATTGGCAATACGGATTCGGGGTGGCCTGCTAATTCAGATTTCGATTCTTCTATTGATATCATGTTTCCACGGAGGAGATTTAAAATGACGTCATTTGTGGTGATAAGTTCAAGCCTTAGATAATATTCGCAGTCAGAACAGATGAAGTGGGATTGAGACTTGATTGAGGGCTGAAGATCTCAATATAAGTTTGGCCAACGTGATTTTGGCCTGATCATCTTGTGGCAAATGCCTGTGGTATGTAGAATTTTGCTTCTAATCTCCGCATCTTCTACTCTCCGCAGCTTCTAATTTCCGCAACTTATGGTCTAATCATCTAGCCTTTATCTTCCAGTTTTATTATCCAGTGAGAAAATGCACCCGAGTTTCAGGATCTCTAGTTCTCTCTTGCTCAGGCTTAGTGAATTCGTAAAGTATCACCAATTCCCTCATCACACAATACAGAGTGAAATTAGACGGTGTAGTGCTTACAACCCAGTTTCCAAACATAATTTTATACTTCGTTCACCTACTTATCTTTGGAGTTACTTTCTCAATTCTTTCCGACTACCTCGGTACTTCTATGACTTTGTCGTCATATACATCCCCATTTTTGTGAGGATCTTCAAGTAACCAACCTGGGATACCACATCGTCGATATCTGAATGATTCCGAAGTCCATCCAACCACTTAAAGTCACTGTTCCTCTATTCTTTAAGGAAATTCTAGCTCACTAGTCAAACTGTTTCAAGGGCTCATGCCACTACAAAGTATCAACCATATACTTTGCTATTTACTCTTCGATCATATGCTGTTACACTATCAAAAATATATCCATCCTTGTAGGTATCCAATTTCTGATTTGGTTTTTCCCTCGTTCTTAATAGTTATTTATGACTATTGGGTGCAATTCAATTCGTAGAGAAGTTAACTCTTCTTGCTACCTCATTTTAAAGTCTTACACGGACAAACAAGCTCAAATTCTTGTCAACTCGGCCTTTTTCTTTTCATTTCTGTATTGAAATGAGTTTCAAAAATTTATTTTCCTCCCTTACTAACGATCTCTCAGCATGCCTATAAGTTTCTTCCTCAGTATGTAAATTCAGCTCGAATTCCACTCGTTTCAAAACCAGAATTCGATAGGTTATCTCCTGTAACTATCTGAATTGATTGGTCATGTCGGGTACTGGGAGACGGGAATTACACTTGCTGACTAACCCCAACTGTCATGGTCAAGAATCTAGAATGAGTCGATTTGATGTGTGAATCTTCTGACTTGGGTATATCACACAATCTCATACTTCCTCTTCACCAATCTTTATCTCTACTCCCCTAATCGGTCTAAACTCACAAAAAGTTCTACAATTCACCTTTCCTATGCGTCTATTAATGCTAACGGATGTTCATGAGCTTCTTGATGTGCTTTGTGTCGTTGTTGGCGATCTCGACTTCGTCCCCTCCCACTTGTTTGTATGTATCGAAAAGTGACCAAAACTTGAGATTCTCATCGCCAGCTACTGTGGCGAGGGTAGTTGCATCGGGACTAAGGCACCCGTTGAGAATACGGGAATCGTGTGCATGTGTTATCTCGCCTGTTTTCTGTAATGTAGGATAGTGGAACAACGATATACTATTGGATGGATATCCATGGGTGGCCACTACCTCGTAGCCGGTGCCCTTGGTGTATCCCCAGTTAAGAGAAGAAATTTGGGACTCTGTTTCGATCAGATTGACTCTGGCACCAGTGGATGTATTCCAAAAGTGGATACATTTATCACTGGTTCCTCCTCCAGTAGCCAACAACAGGCTTTGAAATGGACACCATGCCATCGCCTTCACGGCTGCTCTATGATTATTTTTCAGGAATATGGGATCTCCACCCATGTTTCTGGCATCCCAAATTGCAACCACGTTGTCGTTTCCTCCGCTGGAAAACTGCTGGCCGTCTGCTCGATATTCTATTCCGCAGACCTCAGCAACATGAGCGTTTTCACGTTTTCCCACAAAATGATTAGAAACCCTCACGTCGCTATGGCTAATGATTCCTTCCTTGGATCCAGCTGTGAGAAGGTGCAGCAGCCACGCATGAGAGGCGATTCTGCCTGCGGAAGAGTATGCAAGAGTACGAAGTCTAGAGTTTGTTTCGATATCCCAGATTTCCACCGTTCCGTCGTCTTTTCCAAGAGAAATGTACGAGCCGTCGTCCGACCATTTGAGCGACGTGACAACTTTTCCTGGAACCTCACAGAGGAGTCCAACAGATCCGGTCAGAGCATTCCACACATACACGGCATCTTCAAGACCAATCACAATGAGATTGGTCAGTGACCACGCTACGAGGTTGAGGTAGAAATCGTCAACGATATTGGGTGCATCAAGCACTCTTTCTGGCGCCGTGGGGATTTTTTTGGCTCGTGCTGATGCTACTGATGGACGTAGCAGCTTAGACATCGAAGATGCCACAGAAAGATGCGAGAACAAGTTGATGGGCTTAGTTCTCTCTGGCGGTGGAGGCCTGTAGCTCAAGATTCTGGAATTCACGTCGAGTCCACATGCCTCTGCCACATGGTGCTGGTAAATTTTTGAAGTTTGTGCCTTAATATGCGTTTGAGGCAGCGCATTCGGATGAGGAGGGGAATTGGCACAAGTCAACTTTCCCGAGGTGGAGTTTCGATGGCTTGGAATAAATCTATCTGCCGAAACCTCCGCCAGCGTAAGCAACGATGTTGATCTACGGAGCTTTCCTGGTCTTGGTGGAGATAATGTCACGGGTTTAGGTGGAGGCCCAGGCAACTCCGTCGGCAGCGTACGAGCAAAATCGGCCATCAGCGACTTGGCCCGAACGCCATGGGCCAGCAAAAGCGGTGGAGGGGGTCTGTTGAGGTTTGTTCTCTTCTTTTGTGGAGAGCTCCCGTCTATGGACCTTTTCGTCGACACCGAGTACTTGAGGTTGTCGAGAACAAATGTCGAGTCGTGAAAGGGAGATTTCTGAGTCTTTAGTGGAGACTCGAGAGATGCAGACATTCCAGAATGGAGGAATTGTTGATGTTGAATTAGTGGATGAAGTTTGGGTCACAAAGCTGACACCACGAGCAGAGAGCGTTAGGGCTTGGTGCGGTGGGCAGTGAGAAAAGCAACTTCGACAATTTTCGAGGTTGCTTATTAACTTTCCCGATTGGGATGAGCCTGAGAGTGGGAAGTCAGAACAGTTGGAAGAAGATGTTGATGAAATGGCCGCATTGGGTAAGGTTATTGACTTTGTGTGTGCAGGGCGATGGAATGGTAGGGTTTGCATTGACCGCGGAGAACGGAGTTTAGAAATAAATTTTCTATTGAATGGGGCTTGTCAAATGTGGCTTGTGAGCTGAGGCTTGTTAAATCCTACTTAGGAGGTCGATCTCATAATATATGGCTCATTAGTGTTGGATTGGTTGTTGTTGGTACTGCACATAATCCCTGGAACCATATGAATGGACACACAATGGCAGTAGGCAACAAAGAATTCTCTTTTCTTTTTTTGCTTTCCCTTTTCTTATTATCTCTTCTCCTGCGTCACATTCTGTCTCTTCTCCATAAATATCCCCTTCACTGGGAGTGTTTCCGGTCACGTGCCCGTCCCGCAGTCATAACCTATCTATCTATCCTCTATCTTCCTGAATCTCTACCAAATGGGCCAGCAGACGTCACAGCCCAAGATCACCGCCCAAGATAGGGCGATTTTCCAGCTTAAGCGTCAACGCGACAACTTGAAACAGTACCAGCGCAAGCTCAACACCGTAATTGATAGACAAACAGAATTGGCCAAACTGGCCCTTAAAGATGGGAAACCCGATAGAGCCAAGGTATTGTTGAGGCTGAAAAAGCATCAGCAGAGTGTGATCAACACGACTTACGAACAACTCGGTAATTTGGAGAATCTAATAGGAACCATCGAGTTCAAACTAATTGAGAAGGATGTGATCTATGGATTGAGTCAGGGTAACGAAGTATTGAAGAAGCTCAACAGTGAGATGAGTGTAGAGAAGATTGATAAGGTGTTGGACGATTTGGAGGATGAACGGTTGAAAGTGGATGAGGTGAGTGACATGCTTGGGTCTGGACTCAGTAATCTGGATGAGAATGAGGTGGAGGAGGAGCTCCAGAGATTGGAGGAGGAAGTTTTGGGGAAGAAGGTGGAAGAGCCGAAGAAAAAGGTGAAGGAGGCGACGGAAGAGGTCGAGGAACTCAACGGAAAGGTGGAGGTCAACTTGCCGGATGCTCCTACATCAGAATTGAAAGATGCTCAGAAGGAAGAGGAAGAGGAAGAGGAAGAACATTCTCCGGTGCTTCAGGAGCCACTAGCTGCATAGTGAGAATCAGATTATATTGAGGAGATATGGAATGGGCTGATTTCTAGTCTAAATCGGGCTATTTTTCCTGATTTCTCATGGGATTTCTGGGTTCCTTTTCATGATTTCTGGTATCTTCTCCAAGATTGCAGAATCTTCTCCGATCCCTGGTTTTATCTACATGATTCCTGATTTCTTCTCTGATTCCTAATTTATTCTGTGATTCTCCCTCATTCCAGCCCACTACATCCCCATTTCTACTATCTACATTAATACATCTTTATACACGTTAGAAACCTCACACTTCTCAAATATCAAGCCACTCCAAAAACTCCGGCGTAAAGTAACTGATCATCAACCGGGCCCCCGCCCTCAAAAATCCATGATGACTCTCAAATGCAATGGCCTTTAAATCCACAACTCCCTTCTCTGCAGCAGCATGCAACATAGCATACTCGCCACTGACCTGATACACGCAAAGAGGGAAATCCTTGCAGATGATGGCGGCTTCCTTCACCACATCAAGGTAGAATGTGGAAGGTTTGACGATAAATGCATCGGCACCCTCGTCGATATCTCTCTCCAAAGCCCGGCGAGCTAAACCCGAGCCTCCACTAGGCAATTGGTACAGTTTTCTATCACCGTGGCTAGGAGCACTGCCGGCAATGTCTCTGAATGGTCCGTACAACGATCCGCTAAACTTGGCGGAGTAACTCATCACGAGAACTTTATTCTCTAACCCAGCATCCATAAGGCCTATCTTGATTTCTTTGATTCGTCCGTCCATCATATCGGAAGGTGCTACACAATTAGCGCCCGCCTTAGCGTAGTTTACGGCCACTGCACCGATTCTACGAACAGATGGCTTTCTCTTGATCAGACCATCTTCATTCAAAATTCCACAGTGGCCGTGACTGGTATATTCACACAAGCACACGTCACACATAATGTAGAGGTCGGGGAAGTTTTTCTTAAGCAATTTGATTGCCTGGATCACCGGTCCCTCCGGATCGTCGGCAGAAGTTCCTTCCGGATCTTTAACTCCTTCCTTCAAGATTACTCCAAAGAGAATAACGGCCCGTAAGCCCTTGGCAACCAACGGAGTGACATAGTCCAATAACTTGCCGAGTCCGTGTCTTTTGATGTTGGGTAAAGCGGCGATTTCCGTTTCTTCGTCGTAAATGTCCGATACGAAGAGCGGAAAGATGAACATGGATTTGGTGAGTTGCCTTTCACTCTGCCACTCACGTGCAAGCGGGTGGTTGTAGCCACCTTGCAAGACGGAAGAGATGTCTGAGGGGGTGTCGGCGAGATATTGGGCGGTGTGGACCATGGAGGAAGAGTAGAATTTGGTGAATCTTGTGAAGATTCCTGGGAATAGTGTATCGTGCAGGAATGGAGTCGATAGAGGTTACTCGAGATAAGGGCATTACTATATGAAAATCGGACATGTCGAGCCATGAGCAATGTACTTGAAGTATTGGTACTGGTTATATAATTTGGGAATTTTTTTTATTTGATTTGTGGGAGGATGTGGTGATTTTTAGTGGTGATGTTGTGAGTCACTGGGAGACGGAAATTGAAGTACAAGCGAACGGACTTGAGGTGCGTAACGGAATTTACAACAGATGCATGTTTAATCAATATTGTAAGCTTTAGAAGTGGAAACGGTCTGTGATAACCAAATATTGCTATTTCCATTCGTAGGCACTGGTGCTAATTGTATGCTTTTCCATTGATTTGTTAACTTTCAGAATTGAAAGTGACCCTCAATGTTGAAGGAGTCTGCCTAGTGACTAGTTACATGATTTCTGTAACAGAGAGCATTTTAACATTTTCTGATATCTTGTGTTCCGATCCCCCTTTGGTTGTTCATTCTCCACTATCAATATCTATTTCGTTGTTTGAGATCCACTTCGTTTCGTACCTAGCAATTTCGTCATATCGTATGTCTATTCATATACCTACTTCTCCTCTTCACACTCATATTGAATCAACCACATTACTTGGTGTGATATGGATTGCCTATTCCATCCAAATTTCTTGGTGTGATATGGGTCGCCTATTCCTTCAACATTCTTAAGCTTCGATATTAGAACTCACATTTTTTTCCACTTCGAATTTCCAACTATCTACTAAATAGGAATCTCTCTTGGACTTTTTCAATACATTATCCTTTCCTCTGTTGTCGCTTCCCTCACTCCCTCGCTCCCTCACTCCCTAGCTCCCTCACTCCTTCTTCTCCTTCTTCCCATACTTCAACATCTGACCCGCAAGCACAGCATTCAATGCCAAAGATGTCAGGTACCCAGCAAGCAAGACAGAGTCCCTTCTTCCTGGCCGGAAATTAACAAGTGTAGTATACACGCGGATCAACGACCCAATCACATTGGCCCCAATGGTCACCTCCGACAAATGAGCAGTTGACTTGATCTCTTCATTTCTTCGAATCTGAGGAATCTTGGCTGCTATACCAATGGGGATGATAAGGACCTGCAATGCTGCAATCAATGAAGTTGGCGCAATCTTGGTAAGGAAGATAACTGCCGCAATGACTTTAACAACAGGTTTGACCGCTTCTTTCAAGGATTCTTTCACCTGAGCATCTTCTGGCAATGTGCTCCACTGGCGAAGCTCTCTTCTTGCACGATAAAACTCCAAAACGGCAAGAAGAGCAATGTTCTGGAGGCCGAGCAAGAATGACTCGCCATAGTTAAGGAAGGAATTGCCCTGTTGCTTATTGAATGTCACATGAATAAACTGGGCCAAAGTTTCCAATTTGATGGAGTCTTTGGAAAGCCCCTCGGCCAACTTGATTCTCTGCTCAGCCTCTTTTGGCTTCAAGATCTTGCGAATTTGCGGGATCTTGATCACTGAAGACCCTCCAACCATCAACAATCCGAGGATAAGAGAAGCTACCTTGCCATAACCCATCACTTTAATTTGAGCTTTCAACTGGCGAAAGATGAACTTGATAAGGACTTTTTTGTCGATATCAGGATTAGAAAGTAATTTAGCAACACCGACAACACCAGACATTTTGGACGGGCGGTTCATGTTGGGAAACTTGTGGTTATATATCAACTATCATATGCATATGTGGGGCAAGGTAAGTACTTGGGTATATGAAGGAAACGTTGGGCAGACATCTCCATTCCCCAGAAAGGAATTTTTTTTTCTCTTTTGCACTTAAACCTTCATTCCGTCATGCCATTGGTACAGGTAATAATTAGGTCCGTAGGAGAATATGGTTGTGATAGTGTCTCGAGTGCATAGCGAAATGTGTAGGTCGCATGAAGATTAGAAATCTTCTGTTAAGGAATAATCAATTGTTGAATCAATTGCTCTAAAATAGCCTTTGGCACTCGGAAAGAGAGGAATGCACTGATTCCACTCACTTTCTTTTTCTAAAAAAGGTAAAGTCAAGCATCTTCAGGGTATTGAGCCGTAGTAGACGAGATGACTCAGGCCAAGTGACTCATTTCCAATCGATTCCTAAAACGGTCAGTTTCCATTGATAACTTCACCACTTATCTGCTTCTCCTTTCTTGCTGGCTAGATGAGTCACAGATAGTGTTATTTGGTTGTCACAAGATATCCTTCGAATAATTTATACTTCGGATTTCGCAGCATTTTATCCGTGTCGAATCACCAACCAAAATTACCAACATGACATTCGGCCACGAGTTCAAGAAGAAGCATTTCCCGCTCTCCGACAACTCATTCAATCCCGTCAACCACGGTTCCTTCGGGTTGCCTCCCCAATGCGTCGTAGACAAATTCTACCAGGAAATATGCCGTGACTTGGCAAGTCCAGATACTTACATTCTCAAGAATGAGCCATCGGAGTACGTGGATACCCTCAAGGCGGTTGCCAAATTCTTGAACTGCTCGTATCAGAGATTGGCATTCGTGGACAATGCAACCACAGCCGTCAACACTGTGTTGAGGTCGTATCCGTTCAAGAAAGGTGACAAGATAGCTATGCCCACCACCACCTACGGAGCTTGTGCCAACACCGTGCGGTTTTTAGAACAAACAATTGGCATTGAGGTGGTTGTAATCGACCTCGTGTACCCGCTTTCTGATGCCGATGTTGTCAATGCGTTCAAGAAGGCATTCGATGCCAATAACGTCAAATTGGCTCTTTTCGATGCCGTGGTGTCGATGCCGGCGGTGAAAATGCCGTTCAAAGAGTTGGTTTCGTTGTGCAAGGAGTACGGTGTTTTGTCGTTGATCGACGGAGCCCACAGTGTGGGGTTGATTCCGGTGGACTTCGGAGATTTCGAGCCCGACTACTTCGTTTCGAACCTCCACAAGTGGCTTGGAGTTCCTCGTGCAAATGCCGTCATGTACGTGGATCCGAAACATTTCCGGACCATTCAGTCGCTCCCCATCAGAAACTTGTACCTGAGTCTTGAGCTTTCTACCGAGGAATTGGACAACCTTCTTGTCCTGAAGTTCATGTTCACGAAATCCAAATGTTTTGCATCGGTTGCAACCATCAAAGAGGCTCTCAGATTCCGTTCCGAGGAGTGTGGTGGAGAGGATGCCATTCGTGACTACTGCTTTGGACTTGCTCGAGAAGTTGGTGGCTTGGCAGAGGAAAAATGGCCGGGATTAGTGGTGATCGAGAATGACGACAACACCTTGACGACTGCCATGGTCACAGCGTACGTGCCATTCGAGAACTACTCCAAAACATTTGATGTCTCCAATGGTGACATGTTGAAGGCATTTCTCAAATTCGCTACTGATTTCCAGCTCGATACCTTCAAGACGTATGTGCCCTTTGCAACCCACGGAGGGAAGATGATCTTGAGATTCTCGTGCCAGGTGTACAATGAGCTTAGTGACTACGAATATGCAATTGAAAGTGCCCGCCAGACGGTGGAGGCTTTCTTTTTGAGTGAATTTGACAAGCTTCTGCTCTAGGCGAAATGCATACGATAAAATTTTCATGGATTTGTTTGAATACAAACAGTCCAGAGTAGTGGTCGTTAAATAATTATTGTCACAAGTGTATCGTGGTAGAAAATAGAATGAGATGTACTAGATGAGGTTTATAGAGTTCGGAAAAGGTGACAAAAGGTCTCTTCAAACTTGATCAATGGAATATGTGCTCTAATCTTAAAGGCCGTCGTTCATGTTTTATTTCTTTATGTGGAGGTACAATTTATGGATCCATCACCTTCACAAATGTACCATGGAGCAGTTAACGCAGACACCGCTTGCTCTCTTCCTCTTCATCATTACCTTCTTGATCATACACCCGATGAACTTTTCACCGCATTTTCTTTTGCAAGGTCCCAACTACCCCGCCTTGATTACTGAAGTCGCTTAGGATTCTGTAGCTTCTTCACCTTCTCCTCTAGCTGGTCTTTGGTGGTCTCGATATACCTCAAGTTGTCCAAATGGAGATTCAACAACCTCACAATCTCCTCAATGGAGTTGCCGCTATCTGTCGACCCTTCGCTATCGGCAATGTTCTTCATGAGCGATTTGTTGAACACATCGCTGACTGAATTGATCTCCTCCACCAAAGATGACAAGTTGTCACCTAATGTGTCCAAACGCTCATCCAACAACTCTGCATTGTGGTATGCCTTCTCACGCAACTTATCGGTGACGTTCAAGCCGGAAGCGGTGTTTCTGTTGGATGTCAGTGCCACTAATGCTGACGATGACACATCCGAACCGTTCAAGTCAATGGAATTGAGCAAGATGTCTGCTTGCAGCTCATAGCTATCCAAAATCTGGTCGAGCTCATCTTGTTGACTCTCTACGAAGAATAATTGCTGGTCAATGCGCTGTTGTAAACTCTCCACCTCGCTGGCGTTCTTGTGTAATTTGGAAATCTCTTCCGAGCTGGTTGTAAGCTGTTGGTCCCACGTCTTCACCTTCGTAGTATAGCCATCGAAAATGCTCTTCGTCTGTGTTAACTGCTTAGACCATGTAATGATCAAGTCTTCCAAAGTCTTGTTGTCTAAGGAAATGGCACGTGGCTCAAGCGTGGTAGGCTTCAACGTAGGGGCATTCTTGTCTGGTTGTATCTTCTTCTCTTCTGGCTTGGCGGTCTTGTCATCTGGTTTGGCTCCGAATGAAAGAGTAGGCTTGTCATCCTTCTTTTCGGTACCATCCTTTTTTTCTGCCGTATTTCCAAATGAGAATGCTGGGGTGGTACTTGCTGGTTTAGTCTCAGCAGGCTTAGCACCAAAGCTGAATGCTGGCTTATCGTCCTTCTTTTCAGAAGATGGTGCATCCTTCTTCTCAGCGGGCTTTCCAAAAGAAAGGCCAGTTGAGGCAGCGGCAGCTGGCTTGGATTCGTCGCTCTTAGCTCCAAAACTGAAGGCAGGGGTAGGCTTGGAATCAGCTGGCTTACTACCAAAAGCGAATGCTGCTGGCTTCTCACTAGATGCATCCTTCAGCTCAGCTGGTTTGGCGCCGCCAAAAGATAATCCTGCTGGTTTATCGGAAGGCTTGGCACCAAAAGAGAATCCCGATGGTTTTTCTGCTGATTTCTCTTCAGGCTTCTCGCTTGGTTTGGCTCCGAAAGAAAAAGAAGGAGTTGGGGCTGCTGCTGCTGTGTCATCTTTTGGCTTTTCTGGTGCACTTTTGCCAAACGAAAAGGCTGGAGTTGCTGGAGTTGCAGCAGTTGAGTCAGGCTTAGCATCGGGTTTGGCCCCGAATGAGAACGCAGGGGTGGAAGCAGGTTTATCTTCGGGCTTTGAAGCACCAAAATTGAATGCTGGCTTGGTTTGAGATGTGGGTGTTTTCGTTTCTTGGCCAGAGCCCACGCCTGCACTGGCCAGACTGCCGAAAAGTCCTCCAGTGGGTGCAGGGGTGGAAGAGCTCAGGTTCAATGAAAAGGGAGTAGCACCCTTCAGCTCGGCGGGTTTAGCTCCAAAAAGACTAGGACCTCCAGCGGCTGGCTTGGCGCCGAAAAGCCCACCTTCAGCTGGTTTAGCACCAAAAAGCCCACCTTCCGCCGGTTTAGCGGCAGGTGTGGCTGGTTTTGTGGACAATGAAAAGGCAGGCGTCGTTTCTTTCGAACCACCTGCTGAATTCATATCAACAGAGCTAACAGGCTTATTTTCTGCTGGTTTGGCGCCAAAACTGAGTACAGGAGTTGCTTCTTTGGAGCCGATTGTGCTGGCACCAAAAAGACCCCCCGAAGGTGTCGTTGCTGACGCTGGTGTGGCACCAAACGCGCTAGTTGTTGAAGATTGGCCAAAAAGACCACCTGAGGCAGGAGCAGTGGTAGATGAAGGGGCCGGTTTTGCTCCAAACAAACTGCCGGCGGGTGGCGTTGTGGTGGAGCTGGAATTTGCGCCAAGCAATCCTCCTGATGGAGCAGAGGGGGCGTTGTTTGTAGATCCAAACGCATTTGCGGCTGGAACGGAGTTCAGCAGAGCGTTCGCGCCAAAAGAAAATGAAGGTGGTGTCGAATTTGCTGGAGCACCAAACGCAGAAGGTGCTGGGGCTGGAGCAGAAGAATCCTGTTGCTTAGTGCCAAAAAGTCCAGTTGAAGTAGCACCAAATGCAGAAGCAGCAGGCGCCGCAGAGCCAAAAGGCGCAGCGGCCGAGGCAGAATTGGCCGGCTGACCAAAGGCAGAAGTGGCCGACGAACCAAAGGCAGAATTGGACCCAAAACCAGTGGTAGAAGGATTGGAGGTGGTATTTGAGGCATTGGCACCAAAAGCCGATGGGGCCGAGGGGTTTTGGGCGGTGCCAGTGTTCCCAAACAGGAAATTGGGCGCCGAGGAGCCCGAGTTTGCTCCAGAACCGAACATTTTGGATGTGTGGGTAGATGAGAGGAGTGAATTCGTTTATAGAAAAAGTTGATGGTGGTTGTATTTAGGTTGTGTGCAGGAGGGATCGCTTGGATGAGTAGGGTAAGAATGGGAATTGTTAGTTGAAAGTACTGTAATAGGAGTCTAGAAGAGAATTTACAGTAGAAGAGTTTATAGTAGAAAATTTGCAGCAGAAGAATTTGTACTAGAAGAATTTGTACTAGAAGAATTTGTACTAGAAGAATTTGTACTAGAAGAATTTGTACTAGAAGAATTTGTACTAGAAGAATTTGTACTAGAAGAATTTGTACTAGAAGAATTTGTACTAGAATTCATAGCAGAAGAATTCGTAGTAGAAGAATTACAGTAGAAGAATTTACGGTAGAAGAATTTATAGTAGAAGAATTTCCAGTAGAATGTATCTTGGTATTAGCAGTATCTCATTCAAGTAAGAAAGCTGACTTCCAACAATGGGCTACTCTAGGTTCCAATGTTCTCCAAATTCCAACCTAGTCAGCAAATCCAATGCCAAACTAACCGAATTCATCCGATTTGCTCTCCATCTCCACTACTTCCTTACACCTGTATCCTATAATCGTATACTTCCTCTCTACTTCTTACCCTGGGCAGCAACGGCAGCAGCACCGGCAGCAGCAGCCTCTGGGTCCAAATAGTAAGCTGGCTTGGTTGGCTTCAAAGTCTCATCCAACTCGTAAACCAATGGGATACCAGTAGGAATGTTCAAGCCAGCAATGTCCTCGTCGGAAATGTTGTCCAAGTGCTTCACCAAAGCTCTCAAAGAGTTACCGTGGGCAGCAATAAGAACAGTCTTGCCCTGCAACAAGTCGCCGGCAATCTCGTCCTGGTAGTATGGCAACAATCTGTCAATAACCAACTTCAAAGACTCGGTCTTTGGAACCACTGCTGGATCAATGTCCTTGTAACGAACATCGCCAACCTGGGTGAACTCGGAGTCGTCCTCGATCACTGGAGGAGGAATGTCGAAAGATCTTCTCCAGGTCTGGAACTGCTCAGCTCCGTACTCCTCCAAAGTCTGGGCCTTGTCCTTACCTTGCAAAGCACCGTAGTGTCTCTCGTTCAATCTCCACGATCTCTTGACTGGCACGTACAACTGGTCGGCAGAGTCCAACGCGAGGTTAGCGGTCTGGATGGCTCTAGACAACTTAGAGGTGTACAAAATGTCGGCGACAATTCCAGCGTCCTTGATGAGCTCTCCGGCTCTCTTGGCTTCCTTCTGGCCAATTTCCGACAAACGAACGTCCACCCATCCGGTGAACAAGTTCTTTTCGTTCCATTCGGATTGTCCGTGTCTGACCAAAACAAGCTTAGGCATTATTATCTATGAGTAGTGTAAATGGAAGAAAATGGAGTGGGTGGGGCTGCGGGCCTTTATATATTTCGCGGCGGACAAAGTGTGGAGGATTGAAGTCCGAGGCTCACCTGATGTGGAAGAGAAATTTGGAAGGGGATTTGAAAAGGGACTTGGAAAACGTTGGCGAATGATACGGAGTGGGTATGGAATTGGAGATTTGTTTGGATTTTGGCGGCGATATTGGTATCAGCAAATTAACGAGTTCGGAGCCTTTTTGGCCCCGAGAATACTCTTAGTGCATTGTTGAGAAAAGGGCTAGATGCACAATTCATTCTTGAAAGTAATACGCAACCATGGAATGGTATGTCGGGGAAAATCAGAATTGCTGTCAATCCGCATGATGGAATAGTCCGGGAGATCACCATATTGCTTGCCCAAAATCACCATGGTCCACAGTTTGGAACCCTAATAGAAAGCAATGCGCTTAGAAGTGCAGATGGGCCGGTCCAAAGGATAGAGATGATTAGAAAAGGTAGAAGTAAGGGGAAAAAAGACAAATGAGGGAATGTAAGGTTGGCTTTTGACATGTAGGAGTGAAGTGTGTGGAATTTCTTGATGGTTTCGAATATTGTATGCTCGTTGGAGAACACTTTCTCAGAATAGTGGTCTGAACAATTAGTGGTCTTTTGTTCAGGTCTGGTGAGTTGGCTGTAAAATATGCGAGTGTAGGGCCAAATATTAACGGACCAAGATACTACTTATGAAGATGGTAATTGGAGAGTATACTGCTACCTTTGAATGGTGAGATTAATGGATTGGGCATTGTGGGGAACCTGGTGACGAGCTAGATTGGGTAGATTTAGTATTTTGGGAAATGTGGTTGTCGAGTAGTTAGATGAATTCGGAACAGTGGAAACTATTCGAATCTACTGCCAGCTTCGTGTATTACAGATAATGATTGGACTTACCAATTCCAAATACTTCAATGCACTTACCATTTGGCAGTGTTTGCATTGCCAGCTGGCCAATCAGAATGAGCTCAAACTCATGTTAATGAACGTACATCCATATTGATCTTTCATGTCATCAGTAACCTCTCTGACTCAGTTTCTCGCTTGACGGAGTTCAAAGTTCTTTCCAAGAGTTGCGAATAGTATCCGATTCGTTTGCTCTCTCATCTTTCTGACCATACGCAATCAAGAATGGCAATTCCAAATTGCGTCTATAATTGGGATAGCTGATGTAGGAAGTTTATTGATAGAGGAAAATCTAGACGATTTCTATCTTGTGCTAGACGATTCTTGTTCTCCGTGATACTCAAGAATCTCTCACTATTTTAGTATTTCCTTCCCATGTTTTGTTCTACGTTGCTCTACTGTCGTATCTTCTGAGCCTCTGTCTTGATCACTATCTGGCAATTGTCCTTGTTTGTAATTCTGCAACGGTCGGCCATCCTGTCAATTAGACCTGGAATCATTCTCCAAGCTAGTAGTTAAGCATGGACAGCTATGAAGATCACTCATAGTTGGTCCTCTCCATACTCACTGACTATTGCTTGTCTACATATCGTTCTGGCAATTTCCACCTCTCCATTTCACTGGTGACTTCACATTACCTTATGGCTAAATTGCTTATGATCGACGATACCATGGATATATCTGTCTCTGCTTGCGTTACGTTTATGGTATAGTGAGTTCAACAAACTATTCATTTCCATTCAAAGAACCAGCGAGACGGTATACTTAGACGAGAGATGGAGTAAATAATCTTCATCACTCTCATCGAATTCGCCAAAGTTTTGTTTCAGAATCCAACTCCCACCACTATTCCGCCAAAATCCTTCTCTTCGTTTCACCAACATTTTGCTTGTAAATTACTCACATCACAATTAATCATCCCCAGATTGACATTCCCTTAACTCCCAGTGGCTACAATATCTAAGTCGTAAATTCATTAATGCCAATGCAATCTAATCTCAACTTCATAACTAATCATATCTCATGGGGTCCCATTTAGCTCATCCACTCAGCTCTAATTCATGCTCATTTGGAAATTCGCCGCCTCCACCCTCTTATGATCTGCTGGGTTCGCAGCCGCTTCGTAGATGGTAATCACTGGGTCTTTCGTCAACTCGGTGAACTCCCCACGCAACTCGATCGAATGAATATGGCACTCCTCTTCATCACCATAAATATCCTTGAAAAACATCGTAAGGTGTTGTACGCCAGTGAAGAGGTGTCTGGGAAGGTGATGCTCTACGAAATCGGCGTCGGATTCCAAAAAGTCTGGAACATTTTCGTCGCCCTCGTCGTCATTGAATGCCACACCTACATGTGGATGGGTGACCTTAAAATTCGGCTTGAACTGCTCCACGCTATCGAAATCAATGCCTCGGTTGTTCTTCCATAACTCTATTGTCCGAGGACAGTACTTGTCTCCATTGGTCCGGAGAATTACCAGATGTAACTTTACGCTTCCATTGAGAAACGGAATGTGGAGAATGATTTGCTCATCAGCGTCCGACTTGATGATCGGCTTCAACAGATACCTACTTTCAGCGTTTTTGAACATTTTAGCCAAGTCCTCCTGCTCATTTTGGATATTGAATGCTGTTACCAGAGGTAAGTTGATTTTAGAGTTCAACAGTTGCGCAACCGAGGTGGGTACGGGTGCGATGTGGTCATGGTCGTGGTTGTGGTCGTCGCCGTTGCCGTTGCCGTGGTTATGGTCACCATGCAGATGAAAATGTTCGTTTTCACAGGACATGGAGGAATAACTGTCGGTTCGGCTGTTAACTATGAGAGGCAAAGGTGTAGTGGCGATGTTTGCTTGTCTGCAGGACTGACTATTTTATTGCTTTTGTGGGTCCCACTAACCACACGCCGGTGTGAAACGGAAACGGGCTAATTGGCCACGTGAACCAGTGGTAGCCCTCCCTAGAACATTCCACCGGAACGGAAAAGGGCATCGAATCTGGACGGTTTGGGTTGTGTCCTGCACATAACTGGGGAAGTCCCAACCATTCCAGCTGGAGGGTAGATGAAAACAGAAATTCCACCACAAAAGAAACAACCCGGATCAATTGTCCGGCTCGTTATGGTCGCAACTACCAACCCAGTTTGGTCTTGGAACTGCTATATGGCGAATTCCTGCACCCAATGATGTCATCTTGCTTCCGACGATTTAGCTGGACTACAGTTATCATTTAGGCTACGTCATATTGACGTAGCAGCACACGGTCTGGCCCACCCATCGGCAGAATGCATAGGGCGGTGGCTGGTGAGAAGCGGCTGGTGACTGTAGCGATAAACACCAACACCTCTCCCACATTCACTCCCCATCACGCAATCCCTACGAGAAGGAATAAAAATCACCTCAGAGAAAAAGGAACGAGTCTGGTGATGGAAACAGAGTGCATGCAGGTGGAGCCTGCACAGTCTGCAGGCACAACCCTATTAATCCGGTGAGGTACATCATGAGATAGTGATGGTACAGTCCGTCTATAGGGATAGTACAGGAAAAAGAAAAGGCCAACACTATATAAGACGATGTTTCCGCCTTCCACAGATGTTCCTTTATCAACAACAATCACAATGACCATTCAGAATCAGCCAGCTATTTTCCACATCAACGCCGCTCTTTTCGATTGCGACGGTACCTTAGTCAACTCTACTGGTGCCATCTCGGAGTTTTGGAGAGATTTCGGCAAGACTAGACCTCATGTTAACCCTGAGGAAATCATCAGAACCTCCCACGGATGCAGAACGTTTGACGTGATCGCCAAGTGGTCTCCTGAAGATGCTATTGAGGAGCAAGTTACTGCATGGGAAGCTTCTATTCCAGATACTTTTGGCGACCGTGCCAAGCCAATTCCCGGTGCCGTGGAGTTGGTGAAATCGTTCGACAAGTTCTCCAGAGAAGAGACTGCCGACAAGAAGCAAAGATGGGCCATTGTTACCTCGGGAACTTTGCCTTTGGCTACCAAGTGGTTGAAGCTTTTGACCATCGAACAGCCAGACACTTTTATCACCGCCGAGAAGGTCACCAAGGGTAAGCCACACCCTATGGGCTACCAAACTGCCAGAAACAACTTGGGATACGAAAACCCAGCCAAGAAGGTTGCAGTTTTCGAAGATGCCCCTGCCGGTATCGCTGCTGGTAAGGGAGCCGGAGCCATGGTTGTTGGAATCTGCTCCACATACGATGCTCAGAAGGTGAGAGACGCCGGAGCTGACATTGTGGTGGACGACTTGTCTTCTTTTGAGATTATTGGCTACAACAAGGAGACTGACGAGTTCAAGGTGAGAGTCAACGACTTCCACTTCGCCAACGACGAGTATTTGGAAACGGTATAAGGGAACTGATAGAGTGTATAATAGATCAACAAAGATAAGATAGAAGATGCTTGTAGAGGGGGAGGTAGGTATTCTACTAAGGTTGCGAATGCAGTTGGTATTCAATTTCCAGTGTCGGGTTCGGACTTTCGATTTCGACAAATGGGAGACTAGATAAAGAGGGAAAACAAGCGAAAGGATCGACTATTTTCCTTGGCAGTCCACATTTTCAGTTAGGCAAGTTCTGTAGGGCGAACTCTCAGGTTCGGGTTTGTGCGCATATCTCCATCATCATATTCTCGAACAATTCCCATTATAAGAGCACCATTATGCAAAAGGGCCGCCAGAGCTTCTGGCGACTTCCCTTCCGGCTTCCATGGCAACTTGTTCTCTCCCGAATCCTATGCCGAATTCTAGGATGGGCCGTGGATTTCCTCTGTTGACCATTGTTCCCAATTAGGCAATCATCTTTAAATTACTATACCCAAAATCTTCAACCAGCTACCCACCTCTACCTTACTATCTCCAACTTCAATTTAGATCCTCTATGGACAAGGAAAACTCCGGGGTGTTGACTCCCAGAAACCGTGTTATATCGGAGTCAACTGGACTTTTCAAGCTTCAGCTCTCTCCCCAAAGAAATCTCCCACAATCCTCTCCAACAAGATCCAAGGGCTTGAACGTCAAGGTGCCTATAGTAGAGCAGACCCGCCAGCCTTCTCCCACCAAATCCGAACTTCTAGCGAAATATGCCTCCAAACAGGCCAAGTTGATGGAAGTAGAGAAACAGGCCGAGGTGCTCCGGTTTGAACTCTTGGAGCTCCAAGCACAACTTCATCTGGAGATCAATAAGGATCATCCATTGGAGAATATCAGGGCGCGAGCCAACGAGGAGGTCACCATGTTGAAGAAGAAAGTCAGCACGATATTCCTGGCCAACTGGCCGGTGGGAAACGACAAAGTGGAGGATATTCCTCCAGAGCGGAGTCCAAATCGGCCACAGAAGTCTACTACAACATTGTTGCCTGGTCCAGAGTTGACGAAAAAGGCATCTGAGGTATTTGTGGCCAACCACCAGTTGATGAAGAAGAAAGCTTCAACCATATTCAATAAACCAGAAACCATGAGAAAGGCATCGACGATATTCTCTACTAACCAAGAAATGGTAAAGAAAAAGGCCTCCACCATGTTTAGTTCTACATTTCTTGCCGATGTTCGTGATCGCATGGATCTCCAGCAGGCTGAAATTGACAAGTTTGCCAAACGAGGCTCGGATCTCGCCAAGGATTTCTTGACCTCGTTGTCTCCCAAGAAAGAGAAGGTGGTGGCAGGGGTCGATTCGTCTTTTGTATTTGAAAACGTGGAAACTCCATCTGTGGATTCCTATGGTGATATTCTTAACCACTCGATTTTATTGAGTGAAGATGAAACAGTGGAGTTGGATATCGATGAGTATAGTAGCTCGGAGGAATAATAAAGGTATGTATAACACACTATCAGGACCGATTTCTGTGTCTCAAGTAGGCCACCTCTATTATCTGTCTCTAGTGTCAACACCTCTCAATTATCTCGACTCTCAATTATCGTTCTCTAATATATCAATCTCTAACAATTGCTCTCTAATAATGGATCTCTAAATCTACTCTAACCATCACAAGGTATCGTCTATACTCTAAAACCTACTCCTCGTCCAACCAGCCCTTGGCTCGGTCAACGGCACGTTCCCATCGTTTCCAGTTCTTTCTTCTATCCTCATCAGGAAGATTAGCGCTGAAATTGTTGTTTTGAGCGTTGCTGCTAGAAAGACTGGCAATCACGTCGTCAAAGTCCTTCCACACTCTCTCGTTTTCATCCTTGAATGCCAATCCAGCAGCAATAGCCGCTCCCAACGCCGTACACTCGGCGTTATCGGCTCTCTTGACTGTCACACATGGCCCCAAAATGTCGGCCTGGATCTGCAACACCTCGTCGGCCTTGGACATGCCTCCATCTACTGCCAATGTCGACAAAAGCTTATCCTCGTGCTGAGTACTAAGTGCTTCCTCCAAAAAGTCTTGGGAACCTCCGGCATCTTCTGCCATGGCACGCAAAATTCCTCTAACTTGGAAGCAGACACCTTCCAATGCTGCGCGAGCAATGTGGGCTGCGGTAGTATACTGGGTCATACCAAAGATAGTTCCACGGGCACCACGGTCCCAGTAGGGAGCGTAAAGTCCCGAGAAGGCAGGAATGAACACCACGCCACCAGAATTATCAGCCTGCGACGCCAAGGGCCCGATATCTTTGGCGCTCTCAATAAGCTTCAAATTATCACGCAACCATTGGATGATGGAACCAGCCACCGCAACTGAACCTTCTAAAGCAAAGTGGGGTTTTCCGTCGTCGCCATCGAGTGTCGGAAACCAAAACCCGAGGGTAGTAAGCGTTCCGTGATGCGAGATCAATTTCTTCACTCCCGTGTTGTACAAGAGGAAACATCCCGTACCGTAAGTGCATTTTGCGGAGCCCGAAGCAAACGCCATTTGGCCAACTAAAGACGCCGACTGATCTCCGAGGCAGCCGCAGATGGGAACATTGTAGATAGTTTTCAACATGTCGTAGGCCTCCTGGGTGATTTTATTGTGGAAACCCAAATTGGACAAGTTGGGAGCAACAAACAGGCCGTAGAACTCGGAGCTTGACACAATGGTGGGAAAGCTGATGCGCTCAGGATCAATATCCCAGAATTCAAGCAACTCTTCGTCGTACTCATGGGTTTCCAAATTCATGAACGATGTTCTAGAGGCATTGGTGACATCGGTCACATAGGCTTTTTCCTTGGTCAAGTGATAGATGAGCCACGTATCCACCGTTCCAAACATGAGGTTTTCACCCTTTTCGTATTCCTCGCGGATCACATCGTCGTTATCCAAGAGCCATCTCAACTTGGCAGCACTGAAATAGGTGGATAACGGCAATCCAGTTTTCTGGCGCATCTGGTCCTTCAATTCCGGGTCAGTCATGTTCTCCAAGTGCTGCACAATCTCCGCCGTTCTGGTATCGGTCCATGTGATACCGTTGCTCAACGGTTTTCCCGTTTTTCTGTGCCAAACGATGGTGGTCTCACGCATATTGGCAATTCCAATGCACTTCACCCGGTACTTGATCTTTAAGTCGGGATTCTGGTTGATTTTGCGCAACGTGATGAGACATCCCACAAGACACTGCACGGCGTTGGCCAAGATGTGCACCGGCATGCATTCTACCCATCCCGGTTGAGGAAACCTTAACGTTGGACCAACTGAAGCAGCATTATTCTCGATTTCGATGTTGTCGGAAATCAGAATGGCAATACCTTCTGCGGTGAAAATGGGCTCGTTTTGGCGAGCAAGCGAGCTTCGACGACGAAACTGCGCCGTGTTGAGCGATTCGGCAGGAGCTTCCGACGCCGAAGTGGAATACTCGATCTGGTGCTTGGCCACTTCTGTTCCGTCCTTGGAAAATAAAATGCAACGGGCGGAAGTAGTTCCGATGTCGATGGTAGCCACAACGGGCAATGAGGGGGCGGTCGACGAGCGGCGGGGCATGTTGGTTAGATGGTGGGGGTATAATTAGAAGTGAAGAGTGTTGGTGAAGCTAGAGAATAGGCGAGCTCGATGGGCGGAGCCAAAGAGATTTTCAAAGAGGAATTCCGAGAAAAAGACGATGTTTGAGCAAGCAGGAATTCCGAGAAATCGACCACCTGCGAGAAATTTAAGTCGTGGCTAAGAAGATGTTGGAGTCGAGTGTGGAGTGGGCTCTTGTGCTGCCGCATGCAGTAGAAGTAGACGAGGGTCCGGACGAGGAAGAAAGGGCAAAAAAAACAGGACCATCTAGGGTTGAGTGGAGAGAATTCGTCTTGATTGGGGCGTTCTATAGTGTGATTTTTAACCATTTTCTAGTGGCTGAGGTGTGTGTCTATATTTGAAGTTGATATATTTGGTAACCACCTCAGTGGTTTGCTCCATTGGTCGCACCGATTGCTCGCAACACCTACAAGATTATCTTTAACCCAACAGAAACTCTATCTTCAAAAATTCTGTCGTCGGATATTCTCCAATTGCTTGTAGAATCCTCTCTAGATTACATCACCATCTTGGAACGTCTGACCCTTCACAAATCCCAAGTCCTCTCCACTGTAACTAGTAAGACTCGAAACCTCCACCAACGCATTATCTCCAACGATTCCGCCATTTTTCTTTACCCAGCTGGTTCCCAACTCCAAGTAGGCTTTACGACAAGTGTTTGCGTTGTCGTTGGCTGCAGTCACGGCGTTCTTCAACGGACTAAACTCTTCGTTTCTGTCCACCTCCAAGCATCCAAACTTGGCAAGTTCCACCGATGGGAAAACATCGAAAATGAACTGTTCCAACTTGATCCCGTTGGGCTCAGTTGGCTTCACCTGCTCGCCGGTGACCAAATCAACGCATGCGATCTTCTTTTTGGCAATGTGGAAAGGCAAGTACTCCTGGGATGAAATCCACTTGGACAACATCCGATCGAGAAGCGAAACAGAATAGTAGTGGTTCACAATATTGGCCGAACGCAAGTACAACTTGGAGGGATCTATCGGATCGGTTTTCTCCGCCAACTCCTTCAGAATCTCGCTGTACTCAATCACACACGGTTTACCGGTATTCTCTTCCAACACAATTAGTCCCACCAGTTCACTGGCGTCTCTCTTTCTCACCACCTTGGTGGCCAACTCGAATTGTCTGTCAATGGCAAACCCTACAAACACGGGATCAGCCACCTTTACAAGACAGTTGTCAACACAGTACATGTGAAGGTGCTTGATTCCGTGGTGGTGAAGGTCCTCCAAAATGTTGGCCCTGCTGAGCGCCTTGTACAAGCCTCCATTTCCATCTGGCGACTGGCAGAGCGTGGAGGGGGTCTCCATCAAAATCTTATCGCCGGCCAAGTTGAAACAGGGCAAAGTTCCCTGATCGAAAAAGACTATCTGGCCTTTGGTCAAGCCAAAGTAGTCATTGGTGATAAAGTACTGCTCGGTAGCGTTTCTGGTGGGTCCAGATGTCATGATGTACCAGCGGATAGTGGTTTCGTTTCCGTTCTGGCCTGCAACCTTCTGGATCTTTCTGATTTTCTCAGCCTGGATCTGGAACAATGATTTGCCCGATGGTAACCCCACGTTGAAGCAGCCCTTGGGGTCCAGCGACCCCAAACGAGTACCCTGACCACCAGCCAATAGCAACACTGCCACTTCGTTTCTGGAAATGGCATCCAAGCCGATTTGGGCCCATCTGGCTACTTCAGCAGAGTCATCCAAGGTAGAAGCCGTAGAAGTGGATGGAAGCTGGGAGAAAGCCTTTGAGGTAGCGGCCGCAGAGTGCTGGATGGCGTTTTTGACCGTTTGGACGAGCTTGACGGGGTCGTCGATCTGGGAAAGTTGCTCCAAAAGCTTGGTTTTGTCTTCATCCAGCAACTTTTCATACGCGTGGACAATGTGGTCCTGGTGAGCGGAGTTGAAAGCGTCCATGATGATATGAGGTGAGGGGAGAAAGAGGAGTTTAAGAATTGCACTTTTTTTTTGTTCGGGCAGTTTCTCTTGGAGTCTAGAGTGTTTTCACGATAATAGTGTCGGGTGGGCAGCGTAGGCCAGTAATTTATCGAATCGGGAAGTGCATCATATTGGACCTGCATGTGGCTGCAGCAGAGTTTGTAGTTTCCACGGGGAATATTTCCTGCCGAAGTCTTAATTGGTAAATAACAGAGGCGAGGGAGGCTGAGGTGTATTTGGGGCTTGTGATTGGACGAGATGGGGCTTGTGATTAGACGAGATGGGGACGTGATGGTGAAGGCTTGTGGCGAAATGGTGGATTCGGCGTAGAAGCCCTGTGTGCCCGAGATATTTTTAGGCTGTGGGTCGCAGCGAAGGTCCATCATATTGTTATTTGGCTAGCTGCTAGCGAGTTATATGATGGAATGTGAATCAAATCAGAAAATAACGCTTGTATGAGAACAAGGGAAACAGCTAGACAATATTAGTGTATAGGCTGTTATTGTATTTCAGGGTGTCAATGACATGATGTAGTTCCTTCATGATTCGCTTGAAAATAGTCGTTCTGGCGTTCCTCTTGGGCTTGACCAGAATGCCCCATGTCAACTGAAGACTTCATTCCATGGCTTCTTTATTGCCATATTTACTGTCTTTGTTCCTCATTAACCTTTATTTCTTATAATGCATCCTTCTATCATTCCTTTCCAAACCTTCATTGTTCCTCATTGATATTAGACATTCTTCCGTGGTACCTTTCAATACACTACGGGCACGCCTGATCTTATACCTACAATCAGCTACAGCTTCCCTTCTACACTGTGCAAACCAAACATTATTATTACTTACATCACAAGAGCAAAAGCAGCACCAATCACGGTCGAGAGCAACATGCCTGGAGTCAAGTATCCAACCGAACCAGAAGCCCTGGTGGAAGAAGAAGAGCCGGAAGAGGCAGAAGATCCAGAAGTGGCAGACGAAGAACCGGAAGTTGTGGAGCTTCCGGAAGAACTAGTAGCAGTAGAAGATCCAGAAGAAATAACCGACGACGATGGCGACGAACAGTTATAGTTGTGGCCCTTGATCTTCTTGTTATCGTGCAACTTGTTGAATGCGTCACAGGAAAAGTCCTCCGAGGTGGACGAGATAGAAAAGTCACCATCAACCTCGGTCAAGTCTGGCAAGGTGAAATTGCCAAAGTCTCCCGACATCGACATGGCACCCTTGATAACCAGCAAGCTGTCGAGAGAAATCTCCTGCAACAAAGAGTTGTTGAACACACGGAACTCACCGTTGACATTGGTCAAGTTGGCCAAAGACAACGACTCCAAGTTGTCGTTAGCAAACACCTGGAAAGAGGAACCCACGGTGGTCAACGAGTCAAACTCCACCGAGTCGAATCCGTTGTATCCCAAGATGAACGAGCCGTTGACGGCCTCCAAAGACGAGATGGAGACATCGCCAACATCCTGAATCGTCAAGTTAGATGCCCAGATCAAGTTCTCCAACTTGACGGTAGCATTATCGTGGTTGAACGACAACGTCAACCCTTCGGTAACGGTGTGCAACGACGACAAGTCGATGGACGTGATATTCTTGTTGTTGTTGACGTTCAACACTCCAATGGTTTGGAAGTTTAAGAGCTTGTCGATGGTAGTCAATGCGGTGTCAGACAAGGTGAGCGACGAAACGTTGGCCAAGCCCGAGTTCAAGTTGAGTTGGGCCAACGATGGCAACGAGATGAACGACAACTCCTCGGCCGAGGTCAACTTGGAGAAATCGATGTTGTTCAATTGGGTCAATGCACTGAATCCCAAAGATCCGGTAACGTTTTGCAAACCGGCGAGATTAATAGCCTGAATAGAAGAAGAATTGAAGATGGACAAGTCGGCGCCAATCACTTCCACTCCGCTCAAGTCCAAGTTGGAGACTTGATCTCCGGTAATTTCGATAGTACCTTCCAAAGTTGGGCACGAGTTCAAGTTTTGAACAGCAGAAGCGGCAGAAAGGGTGGTGGAAAGAGAGCAAGCGTTGGAGGAAGAAGAGGCAGCGACGACAATCCTGGCGAAGATCGCCAACACGAGGGAGTTGAGCAACATAACGAGTGAATGTACTTAGACCAGAAAAAAAGAAGGTGGAAGAAAAAAACCAGACAATGAAGATTTTGTTAATCAAATCTAGTGAAGTATTAGCCTTGCAACAAAATTTCTGCCTGCATGTACGCCGCGGGTATGCGTAAACACTCCGGGTGTATGCAGGGGTGTGCGCGTGTCGTGCCCTCGGTATGTTTTGTCAACACGGACATTTCAGGCACGACAAGGAGGATGTCGTGGCCACAGTTCCGGCGCACCAGGAGCGCTGGCCCAAACGAGGCCGGATGTTCCGAGGGTTGCTCAGGGCACTGCCACTGGGCGGAGCAGAGACATGGAATGAAGAGTATAAAGCGATTAATTGGGTGAGATATAGGAGCAGTGGATTTGTTAAAAAAGAACATCAAGCGGTTCGTGAATCAGGGGAGTGGATACCGGGGGCGCGCAGAAGCGAGCAATGGGACGCAGTACCGAGGTTGAATTAACGTCAAGTCTGGGATGTCAACGTGCTGAGGATGTGGTGAATGTCGCATTATCTACTCGTGTTAGGGGCCCTTCACATTCTATCCGCGTCAGACAGAAGAATGGACAGCAGGGGAGAATTGTAAGCATGTGATCTGTGGTCACGTGGAGAACCAATGAATGGTTCGGCTATTCGGTGATTTGACAGTCTTTGATTTTCTTTGTGACGCGTCAAGTCGATTTTCTCATTACATACATTAACTGAGTGATTCTGTATTTTGATCTCGTGGCCTCAGCAACACTTCCATCTACTCCCGATAACTTCCCATTACATTCTCAAGTTTCTCTCCGCAACTATTCTCTAATCTGTTCTAATCCACTTTTGCAATTCTATGTAATCCATTATCTGTCATCGAGAACTGCCAAGAATGTATTTAGTGCCCTGATTTTCCATTTTGTACGTTCTTTGGAATGTCGGCTGGCTCTATGCTCCGAACATTGCTGCATTAGGGCATCCAATGCGGTAGATTAGTGCATAGCCCGGCTGAAGTAGTTCAGGTAGATAATTTGAGAATCTGTAGGATTGCAAAACTTGTAATAGAATGACATCCTGGCCCATTGTGTATGTCACTTTGATCCAGTCAATATGTTTACGCTAGAACATCTCTAAACTGCTCAAAACTTGCACTAATATTTCAGATAGTAACACTTCCAAATATGGTCACCAATGGCAATCCATGTCAGCACTTAGAGTTGAGGCTCTATTCTGGATGCGGAAAGCTATTGATACAAACAGGGCAAGCCCTCAGCTACTATTACCAGTGATGAGAAATTGGATCACTTAGAAATCTCAAGGGTCTAGTGACTGTGTCAGCTTCTCCGAAAATAATTGTGGTCTTAGGAAGATATTGATTTCCCCACTTGAGCTTTGTCTATTCACAAAATATTATTGCTACCTGGGTCCTACAGCTATGCCTCAATGAATTCTCATGACCAACGACATTTCTACAATAAGCACTTCGGTCAATGATCTTGACGTCGTTAGCTATGTTGGTGGAGATATAGTAGAGATATGATAGAAAGTCGAGGATAGAAAGTCGAAGATAGAAAGTCGAGATGATGAGAAAATTGATTAGTATACTAGAATGGTAGAAAACTGAGGAATGGTTGATTCTGGAATGCCATATAAATGTCCGAATCTCACCAAATTGTCCCCCTCATGTTTTTGCTTGGCTTGGTAACAGTCAAAAAACCTAGTCTTGGCAAATGGATGCCCCCGTTAGAATATACATTCGATGCTGACTCTCAATATAACCTAATATACAATTGGAATCCATGTACTTCCATTTCAATGTATAGTTCTAAATCACTCTTAATCCTTCCAATCCACTACGGCATGCACCCAAATCATCCAAATAATCCAATTATCCATTGTCACCTCTACAACTGGCCGAAATCCAATGTATGGTCCATTCTACTATTCCTCGCCACCTTTTCTTCCTTCTTTTTTTTCCATTATTTTTTTGATACTCTTTTTCTTTGTTCATTTTCACTTCTTCTCATTCTCGCGAATCCAATACTTAATGCGTCTCACCTTCCATCTGAATGTTCTCATCAAATTGAAAACCCGTCCCCAAAAATCGAAAACACCACCAAAACTTCCCAAATCACTTAACCCACTTCTTCACCACTTCCACTTCAGCTTCCGCCCCTCCTCACCAAATTTCCATATCTCCATCTCCATATTCCCTTCCCCATTATTCGGTTCCCCATCGCAGATCGTCCTGCAGACAAGCCTGTTTATCTTTCCTCCTCTTGAGGAAACCAAAACAACTTCTCTTTAACGAGGTAAATATCCAACTACATCTCCAGTTCATTCTGTTGTTCTCCCACGTCGCTGCAATGGATCCCAGCGACATCTTTAAACACGAAAATGGTATGCATCTTCCGGTGGCACAATGTCAATATTTGGTACTAACCTCCATAGATTCAGTGGACTTACTTCTTAAGGAAATGAGAACGCTGGCGCTTGAAGATCCAGCAAACTCCACAAACATATCAGATCTGCTTCTGAACGTGCCGTCGCCCACCAAGCCGCTTGCTTTCGCCCACAAAAAGGGCAATTTCGACCGTGATTGTAACTCCAGTTCTGATACCTATGTTTCTGACCACGAGGCGGGAGGAAATCCCCACCAGACGTCGTTTGAGCGTAATTTCGAGGCCAGCGAAGCTTCTGCCAGCGATTTGGCCACCAATTTCTGGATAGACTCTCCTCATGGGACGCTGGAACCCCACATTATCGCCGATTCTGAATCAAACTCTATGGACGCGGCGCCCACCACCACTGCGCTGCCCGCAAAGTCCATAATGAAACCGTTGGGCACTCCGTCAACTTCTCCGAAGAAATCGGTGGCGTTTCCCGAAGAGAAAAACTTGGAAACCCTCCATCATTACAGCCCTACTTCAGAACAAGAACCTTCTCCCACCGTGGAGATGGCCGCCGGAATTGCCCACTTGTGGTCCGAAATGGACAAGGACGACCAAGTTATAGACAGTGCCGGCGCCTCTCCGCCTCCAGTTCCGCCTCCACATACCTCTAGCACCATCACCGGACTATTAGCTCCGCAAGAGGACGACAACGAGGCAGAAAACGATGAGATCGACATTTCCGTGTTAAGTGCATACCGCTTGAGCCACACCAACTACAGCAACATTTCGTTGAACGAGAAATTGGACATTTTCCTCAGCAACAACTCCCATGCGGCCAACGACGATCTTGACGACCACTTGGAGAAGTTGGATTTGGCCAAGAAGGAGGAGACAGACCTAAATATCCACCACTTGTCGTTCCAGTTGGAAGAGCCCCACGAGAAGATCGAAAATCCTTTGAATGTGTTGCATAGGACCCAAGAAGTCCGTTTGAGATCGGCTGGCTCGTCCCAGTCGTCTCTACAGTCACTCATGGACAGCAACCGACAATTGGATTTCAACAACATTGCAACTCTGTCCACAGGGATTCAGCTAAATGATGGAATTAAGGGTTTTCCTGATTCAATTGCTGATCTGATTATTCCAACGACAGACATCCACGATTCAGAACATGACTCTAGCCACGATGTGCTTACGTTTAGTGCGAGAAAGACGCCAAAGGTTGGATCCGATTCGGAGGAGATGTTCCAAGATTCTTTCGACCAATCGTATCATATTACCGAGAAGTCCATATTGAATCTTCTCAATTCGACCTCTCAGGTGAATCTTCCGTCTGATGACACTCAGGAAAGCAGAAAGATTCAAACTTCTAGGGAAGATTTTACGCCCGAGAATGCTCCAGAAGAGCTGGAAGTCAAGTTGGAACCTGAAGTATTCCAAGAGGGATCCAAACAGGAGAGCACTCCCGCAGATTTAGACCAGTTACTGGCATTGCAACTACAACCACCTAATATCCATGTTAAAATAGAGCCCAAGGAAGTGTTGATGAAGACAGAGCCCGAAGATGCTTTAGGAATGCAAGACAGTGATCTGGTTGCCAAGTACCGTGTCAAGGAGGAACCCAACGAAGATGTGGCGAAGGAAGAAAGTGAAGTTGAGTATGACCACCAAATCAAGGAGGAGGAAAATGAAGGCATTTTGAAGATGGAATCCCAGATATCATTCAGCGCGGATGACGACCTTCCAGTTGTCAAGACCGAAATCGACAGCAAATTTAATGAAAGTCCCGCTGGTTTTGTCAAATCTGAATCTCCTGCTCTCGAAGCTCCCCCATCTCCAAAGTTAACGAACCCTGAAACCGACGAAGATTCTAAGGATAACGACATCAATAATTCTGAGGATAATGATTCCCATGACTCTGAGGGTATTCACAACAGGGAAGACGTGCACAATTTAATGGAGGCCTCAAAGACCATTCCCAAGATCAAAGGCGAAGACGACACAAAGACTCTTGATGAACCGCCAAACACCGACCCGTCTGATAATGATTTGGTTCAGAATCCTTTTGCAGCATTGGCGCATTCCGATGGGAGCTCTTCTGGTCTTGAGATTTCTGACAGCACAACGATACATGTCGTGAGGGCGGATGTGGCATACATATCTACAACAGAAGCAAGACTTGTCTCTTCTTCTCTTCCAAGTCCAAAGAGCGTCGAAGCTCTGATGAAATCTCAAGAGATAGATTATTCGAATGATGGTGATATTGACGAGGACACTGGCAACCTGATTCGTGTGAAGCTCGAGACTATTCATCATTCTGCCAACGTTATTCCAGACGCTGCTCAATCTGCTGAAAGCAGCAGCGGATCGGAAATATTCGAAGATACCTCTGAAGTACTTCTTGGAATGACATTGGCCCCTTCTAAAAGTGACGATTTGTCTCATAATCTTATCCAGTTGAAATCTACGCTTCATAACGAACGCGTGGTGCCCGATGTTCAGCCTGTGGCTACGATTGCTGCACATCCCAGAGTTGACTCAATCACACATGAAGAAGAAATCGACAACAGTGTATTGGCGAACTCGTCAAACATTCTTCCTCCGCTGCACTTAATGCCCCCACCTTCGGCTTCTGTTAGCAGATTTTTGGACCCAGCTTCCACTTTTGAAGAGTCATTGTCAGCAGAGCACGACAAGGAAAAGAAGAATAATACCGACTTCATCTCCATCTGGCACTCGCAGCTGCAAATGCGCAAACATGAGCTTCCTAGCGCCCCACTGTCGTACCAAGTTCCTGATATTCAGAACTACAACACCTCAGATTTGGCTATGGGTAAGAGATACAAGATTCCAACTACATTGACCCTGACCAAGTTCAAGGAAGTGAATGTTGTGTCCAAAAGAGTGGTGAGCCCAGGATTCGATGACTTTCAGATTTCTGGCTTTTTACCAGAAATCTCTCAGACTTCAGGATTGGAGGAACACTTCAAGAGCCTCATGCATAGCCAATCCATTCAGCCAGACCTGAGTGCAAGTTCTTCGTTCTACAAAGTTCAGAGAGCTGGTTTGGAAACCCATAATTTGTTGTCTCAAATCGATCACTCTAGAGTCGAAGAACCACCAGCGCCGGGCCCACTTCCTAGGAGGAACCATTCAGCCCGCAACACTTTGAGACCCGTCTCAGTGAACACACAAGATATTCCAAGATCAAAGACGGAAAAGAGATCAAAGTTCCACGTCCCTTCGTTTGAAATCAAGAGATCGAATTCAAGATTATCTCCCAAGAACTTCTACAATGACATTTTTGAGGATACTGCCATTTCTCGCCCAACTATCAAGGCTTCTGGAATGAAGACATTACCAAGTATGGATAGAGAAGATGTGAAGCGGATCTTGCAGATGAAGCAAGCTATGAGCCAAGAAGAATATTCGAACTTGAAACTTGTTGGTCCAAGAAAACGTTCAGTGGTTCAAGAGCCAGCAGACAAATATGACAATATCCAACAGCTGGCTTCTGTACATTGTGCCTCGTTAACTTCGTCCGCAATGTCTCAAGTAACGAAGAAGCAATTACAATTGTCTCATGTTATTGGTGAACTCCTGTCTATGCCCGTTGCCATCGAGTCCAAGGACCAGATTTTGAATGATCTCAGCATATTTCAAATCAAGGCTGACAAGACTCTTGACCCCCCAAAGGTGGCCGAGGTGATTTCCACTCCTATTCCCGACAATTTCGAGAATGTCAGGAGGCTTGAGCAGTTGAATTTCCCAGAACCGGATCCAGAATTGATCAGCATTATTGACTCTTCTCCACAAGCTATCCATGACAATAAGGGTAAGCCTGCTGCGAAGGAAGAAATGCAGAAAGTTACACTTTCAAAATGTGCTGATGCTGTTCCTGTCGAGTCAACTATTGAGTCACATGGCCTGCTTCATCCTCAGCGCCGTCCAAGTTTGCCACAGCTTGCTCCCGGATTTGAAATCGCCGAAGGAGTTGGTGAGATATTTGATACACCGCTTAGTGAACCAATGGAAATCCCAGAGGGCAGCATTCACGAAAGTGTTACAAAATTAACTCAAGAAAGTGAACCAAAAACCCAGAACATGGACATGGGTGCTTCTTTCCCCGTGAAATCACCTGGAAAGATTCATGTTGTCAAAGCAGTTGCTGCAACACCACAGAAGTCCACTCCCAAGCAGTCTCCAATTAAGATTAACTCGTCTCCAGTGAGACTTGTGAAGTCTGGTGACGCAGTAACTGGAATCGTCCTTGAGGCTAAACCACCAAAATTGAGAAAGGAGTTTGGAGATAATGAGATCACCAATGAGAAAATCAGAGTCCAACGTCCAAAGCATGAACCAGGTCTTAGTACTGTCTCAGTTCCTTCCAATGTCACCGATGATACTCTACTTTCTGGGAAAAATTCTCAAGACAGAGTTATTTCCAACTCTCAAGGTTCTAGCGCTCCGCTGTCCATAGAAACAGACAGAGGCAGGCTCTTCCTCAGGGTTGTAGGCTTGAAGAACATCTCATTGCCAGATATCAAGTCAAGAAAGGGATCATTTTCTGTCACACTTGACAACGGTGTACATTGCATCAAAACGCCAAACTACAAACTCGATTCTCTGAATGTTTTGATTGGCAAGGAATTTGAATTGGCTGTTGGAAAGTCACTCGAATTCATCTTGACAATGAAAGCAACTTACAACAAACCCAAAGGAACATTGATGGAGGTGCATGAGAGAAAGGTAGTTAGGTCGAAGAACAGAATTAGTCGCCTTTTTGGATCGAAGGACATCATCACAACAACGAGGTATGTTCCTCAAGAGGTGCAAGATCCGTGGAAGAACAAGTTTGCTGCGGATGGTTCATTTGCAAGATGTTACATTGATTTGGAGCAGTACGAGCTGCAGATTACCGGCATTGCACGCAACTTCAACATCACTTGTTTCAATGAATGGGAAACCACCGCTGCTGGAGGCAAGGTTACGCAACGCCAGCCCTACCAAATTGCACAACTCGAAGTCAAGATGCTCTTCGTCCCCAGAACAGAACCGTACGAGGTGTTACCTACTAGCATCAAAACGGCATATGAGAGTTTGGACGAATTGAGATTCGAGAGCCATTTGTCCTTGGAAGGCTACATGCACCAAGATGGTGGGGACTGCGAGACTTGGAAGAAGAGATGGTTTAAGCTCTCAGGAACTTCCCTTATTGCCCACAGCGAGTACTCCCACAAGACAAGGGCCAAGATCAACTTGGCCAAGGTTGTTGAGGTAATTTACGTGGACAAGGAGAACATGAACCGGTCATCAAGCAACTACAGAAATTTCAGCGATATACTCTTGGTCCAGAATGCATTTAAGATCCGGTTTGCCAATGGAGAGATAATCGACTTTGGTGCAGCCAACAAGAACGAGAAGATGCAGTGGATTCGATCTATTCAAGAGATTGTGTACAGAAACAAATTCCGTCGCCAGCCATGGATCAAATTGATGCAAGAGAAAAACGGAAACTCGCGCCCACGGTCCCTTGTTATTGGAAACTAATAGCCATGAATGTATTATGAAGCATACATAGATAAGAGTGTAGATTAGGTAAGTTGCAGTGGAGGAAAGCGAGATGTACGGGTGTCTACCTACGATGACAATCAGCTATTAAGAATAGACTCATGGTCACATATTTTCGCTAAACTACATACCATGGCCTCCAGCGAAGAAGAAGACGCATATCTCTATGGGTCTGACGATGACCAGCCGCCCGCAAAGAGGCAAAAGGTGGCTCTGCCGCCAAAAGAACCCGAACAGACTTCTCAAGCTAAGAAAGAATTGGAAAGTGAAGAAGAAGAAGGCGACGACGACAATGAAGAGTCCAGTGATGACGACATTGAGTTTGTTATCGGCGAAAGTGCCCCAAAAGTGTCGACTGTTACCACTACGCTGGGACCTTTGAACGATACGGTCGGCGAAGTCAATGATGAAGAAGCAGATTCGGAAAGTAGCAAAAAGTCCGGAACAACTATCGTGGCTAAGTCCGACACAGCATCGGCAATAAACATCAACGCAATGGCAGAATATGAGGGGAAACCGCTCACTCAGCTAGATCTTGACGAACTCAAAGATAAGCCATGGAGAGCACCAGGAGCAGATATCTCCGATTACTTTAATTATGGGTTTGATGAGCTTACGTGGTCAGCTTATTGTCATAAACAGGATAAGTTACGTGGAGAATTCAATCCGCAGAAGATTTTGGCAAAGATCATGGGTGGGCCACCAGGGAAGATGCCTCCAATGCCTAATATGCCATTTCCGTTCCCAGGAATGCCAGGATTTCCTAATATGCCCAATATGCCAAATATGGCGAACATGCCAAATATGGCGAACATGCCTAACATGCCAAATATGTCTAACATGCCAACAATGCCAAAGAACTTCAAGGGCCAGTACAAGAAATAGTGTATATTAATGAAACATGAACTCAACATTGTTCAGCAGAGAAAATAGTATAATAATCTTTAAATTATTAAGTATGAAAATAGTGTATTAATGAATAATGTCTACATTGTGTATAAAAATAGTGTACATCAATGAACAATGTCCACATTGTGTATAAAAATAGTATACATCAATGAACATGATTTCAACATTGTTCAGGATGAGAATAAATTTACGTCAATGTACTTGAACTCTATATTGCTCGGTACAAACAATTTGTACGAATATGAACTTCATGGTTCACTACAAAAATGTGCATGCAAATGACATGAACTTTACATCGCTTCGTAGTATTGTATGGATTAATTGCTATATTTATTCCTCGTCAGACTCTTCTTCAGCCTCCTTCAACCACTCGATGAATGGCTTGGCTGCCTTACGCACCTTCTTGGACACATCCTTTGGCACGTACTTCTTGGACACCTTCGATCCCCAATTGAGGATGGCCTCCTCAGACACCAAGTCCTTGTCGTAGATGGTCATCAAGATCTTTGGAACAGCAGGAATCAACTCGGGCTTCTCGGTACCCAAAAGACGCTCCAATCCTCCCAAGAAAGCCTTCTCAAAGTCTCCCTCGAGCTCGGTGTTGGTGTGGATCAACTTGCTCAACAATCCAGAATGCTCGTTCAATTGCTCGATGATGCTCTCGTCAAACAAAACCTGCGCCAACACAAGAACAACCTCGGGCTTCTCTATGAGGTCCAACTCCACAATCTTCTTGTAAATGTCAATGTCAGAAGGCACCTCGTCCTTATCCTCGGCGCCTTCCAACACCCATTCACCAAACTCCGTGAGCTTGGTCTGGCTGTCGTTGAGAGTAAGGCCCTCCAATTCTCTGGCTCTGGCCTCGATAGCAGCCTTGGACATGTCCACGGCCCACTCATCGTCGTTGACCTCCACGGTCTGGTTGCTCAAAGCTGCTGCCTCTGCATTGATTTTCTTGGTCAATGCATCATCGTCGTCGTCACCTGCAACCTCCGGTGCTGCTTCGCCGTTCTCGGTGTTCTGTGCAATCTCTGTGATGGTCTTTCCTCCACCAACCACGTTGGCGGTGGCGGTGGCTGCCTTCTTTCCGGCAGTTGGAGGTGGGTTCTTCAAAATGTATGAGGACAATTTGTGTCTCAAGTCGATGTCGGTGATTCTACCGCAGGCCTTACAGTCTTTCTGCAAGTTGCCTTTGCCCTTGATGATAATCTGGGTCTCGGGGTTCTTACAAGCTCCACACAAGACGAACTTGGTGATGAAGCCATCCAAAGAATCCTGCAATTCGCTCTGGGCATGGGATCCGTTGACCAAGTAACGGTCATCCTCCTCCTTGAACGATGTTAGAGCACCCAATTCGTAACCAAAGTACTTCACCACATAAGCTGGAGGTCTGCCCAACGCTCTGGCAACCTCACTCAAGTTTGGAATGGCCGTTTTGATACCGTTACCTCTACCCTCGACCTTGGCCTGGATCAGAGGCATCTTGTACCGGTAGAATGGATCGGTGTTGTCACGACAGATATTTATGAAAGACATGGTGACTAATGGGATTCAATGGACTGAATTTTTTTTTCTTCTGATTTATTTGAACTTCAATTTTGGGTCACGTGCGCAGATTATCGTGAAGTTTGTTCCAGAAGATTGGAGAAAACTCTGAGGATCTGGAATCAGCTTGATGCAGAAAACACCGAAACTCAAGCTCAGCTGTCCAGAATCAGAGGAAATGCATCTGTTTTCAGAAGAACTATGCACCGGTTGGCATGCGAAAGATACCCTTTGACCATCTTTTTCGCTATGAGATTCGCCAATATGCACTCAAGCTCCTCGTGGGATATGGAGTACTGGCCCTTTTCCACCGATTCAGACACAATGTAGTGGTTAGACTCGTATTTATTATTTTTGGAGAAGTCAAATGCAAGCTCAAGACCGCTAAACGCCACAATGTGCGGGGTTTGGGAGTGCAACTCCCGACATATCGTAGCAGTGCGCTTGACAAGCCTTAGGTAACAGAGAGACTTCAAGTTCAAAATCAAAATGAAGACATGCCTTTTTAAGAAAAGCGCCTGAAACTTCTCGATACATTCGTCGAACTTGCGAATGTTGCCGGTGAATATCGCATCTAATAATTGTTCCTTGTAGACATACCTCAAATTCGGAAATTTGTCCCACACAGAATCCGGCAACACCGCCCGGGAAGTATGAAGCTTCAACGGCACTAAAAGGAAAAGAATCTTCTCTGCTTGCGCCGTAACTTTATTTGGAAGCTTGTAGCAGGAGAGAAACTCCATGGCAGTAAGCAACTTCATCTCAGCAAAGGCAAAGTCGCTCTCGTCAAGCGAGAGAAGCGCACTATAATACAAATATGTCACGATATGCTTGCGGTATTCCACCGGGCTATGCACAATCGTTGGAATGGCTAATCCTGTTCCCATCAAGGCTTTCTCCATGGACTTGGCCAATTCTAACCGATTCAACTTGAAGTAAATCTTGATGAGGGTTGCCAAGAAGAAGTGGATACTAGACTTTTTCGATCGTGCCATGTCGGTGTTTTTGTCGGTGAGACAAATTTTGAACGATCGATTGATGGCATTTGCAACCAACTCCAACGAATTAGTGGTGGGGTTGTCAATATCGTTATTTTCGTCTTCAGTATCAGGGTACAGCTTCAATCTCACCTGATAGACTGAAATCAACTCGTTGCTACAGTTTATGAGGGTGGGAGAAATCCAATTGGTCTGGGTTTCTGCCACACGATTCAAATGCACCATCAAATCTAGATAGTCGTGGAACGACCGATTGATGTCGTTGGCCACATAGATCGATTTCATCAATTGTAAATACGACTGAATTACCGCCTTGAATTTGTCCGGGAACAGGTACAAGTCCACATCGCTAGGATCCTGGAACCCTGCACGTAGCGCACCATCTTGGGGTCCGGGGTTGATAGTAAGGAGGTTTCGGAGTTTCTTTGAATTCTCCGAAGCGATTGCCTTTCCAAATTCTTGGATGTAATCGTAGAGAGACATGATGGTGGTTATTTTGGGTTTTGACGAAAGCCGTACACCAGCGAGAAGAGCTGGGGAAAGGCAGCAGAATCATGTGACTAGTACTCACGTGACTAGTACTCACGTGGATAAGATCACGTGCATGTTTAGAAAATAGGGGAGCGCGACGACGAGGGGTTCAAGTGGTTAGTGTGGGGCAAGAGAACTTGAGTTGTAGGCTCTTTAATGGACATTCCTGAGGGCGATCCACCAATCACGAAGAGAGAAAAATTGCTCAGCGACACCCGTACACCACCCCTATTTACACAATTAATTGTAATGAGTCCCGCACTAAAATTCCCACACTCCGGTCATTCCGTGCTACTAATCGGTAAATTGGAAACTCGCGCTGTTCTTTTGGTTATATACAGTACAACACACCGTTCCAGCCTTCGGCAATAAAGTCCAGAACAAATTCCGGTTCACCCACCAACCGTCGACAAACAAAGAGCAAAAGAAAAACAACTTACAGTAGCTAAACCCGTACCTCTTGTCAATAGAGCCAATTGCCCCTCCTTCCAAAACCCGTACCCCCCACACCCCATCTTCTTTTTCCTCCCTCCACAAATCGCAACCCAGAGGGCCCCACGAAATTCCCGCATAAAAACACCCGGACCCCACAACTCACGAGTCTACAACACCCAACTCTTACTACTCCTAACCACACTTCTCCCCACCACAACCACCCCACCCCACTTCCACCCTTCTACAATCTGTCCAACGTGTTGTCCTGCGTTTCAGCTTCCTCCTCGTGTTTTCAGATTTTTTCTAGCGCCCCTCCGCGCCCCGCTACTGCCAAAACACTGTCGTCGTCACCTCCACCATCCAATCGTGGTGAAATCTGGGCCAATTGCTCGCTACCCCTGCTGGAATACCCGCCATGGGCTCTTACTTGCCGCCCCTGATCTCCCTTTCACATGCGCTGCCTCCCCAGCCGGACTATCTCGGCGGAAATGCCGCCGCTATATCTGTGGATACTCGTTCGCCGAATTTAGCCCGAACCGCCCACACCTCGAGCCTGATTCCGATTCCACCGGCCTCCTCGGCTCCGTCGCTGCTCTCCCCTTCCATGTTGCCCCTGGAGTCCCGTCTGCGAGCCAGCGAGTCGCTTCACATGTTGGATTATCTGCCTTCTTCAAATATCGGCGACACCATGCTTATGAGTCAATATATGGGCGGCAACGCCGCCGGAAATGAGGCCAACACAAACGCCAACGGCGCCGCGGCTGTAGAAATACTGCTGGTGTCGCTGCTGCTCCTCAATCTGGGCCTGCTGGGCCGGCGAATGCGCTCCGGGTCGCTTTTCCTGACCAACTCAATCTGGAACGACGACGCCGTGCTGATCCACCTGCCGCTGCACATGCTGGGGCTGGGGGTTCTTGACGTGTTCCAGGAGGCCTCTGCGCCACAGTCGAAGCCTGGTCTGCTGTTTTTAAGCCCAACTTTGAGTGCCCAGTCTTCTCTGTTGGGAGTGGGAAATCCTACAAGAAACCGCTCCCATACAACGACTGGTGCCGTCCACAGTGGGCTCGGGCCCCTCCACGGCCTTGATTCGTCTCGGTTGGGGCTGCTGCCCTTCTTGACCGCGTCGAAAAATGATGCCTCGCTCCTATTGGACAATCTCGTATTGAATCTCTCCGATGGCCCCGGCCAGGCCACCCGGAACCGCTCGCAAACCTACCTGGGGGTCACTCCAACGATTCCCGAAATCCCGATGGCCGTGCACCCCATGATGACTATGCAAGGTCTGGCTCCAAATGCAATGCATAATGCGCAAATGCTCCAGGGCCAGCACGGCCTGGCTCCTCACATTCCACAAAACCACCATCTAGACGGATACGTGCTTGGTAGCTCTCTCGGGGGCTCGCTTAGTGGATCCCTTGGTAGCCTGTTTCTGCCATTTTTGCAGAACGACTTTGATTTCTCAGAAGTGATGATCACCACCAACTTTGAGAACCCCAAACTTGGACCCACCAGCACCCTTCTTTTCGATAACGTGCCTCAGTTTGTGGATGCAGCCAACTTGTTCCAGCTATTGAGCAATTCTTCGGCCGCGGTGGCTGGAATGCATGGCCGTGGTGTGTTGAGTGTCCGCGTGAGCTCGGTTGTCTCGTCCAAGATGGCTCTTGTCGAGTGCTCATCCGTAGAAGTGGCCATGGGGCTCAAGGCGAACTTCAACCACTTGGAGATTATTCCTGGATCCATTTTGTATGTTGCGTTTGCCAGATTGGGTGAGCCTGGTGCACAACCATCTGATCCCCCTTCCCAGGCGCTGCGGTTCTCGCCCGCTCCTTCTGCTTCCAAGCAAAACGTCGCAGGAGCCAGACAGCTCTCGACTCCTAGTGACAGTTCGCGGTCTACAACTCGGGTCTCTACCGACCTCAAATCTGCTTCGCCCCAGCATTTGGAGTCGCAATTGATGTTGTCAGTTTCTCGTTTGTCGATACCACATTCGTTGGACATGAATAAGGTGAAGTCGCTCGTCCGAAGCGCAGCCAAATTTCCTAAATCCGAATACCAGACCAACTTTGGACCCTTGCCTGATCCTATTCCACTTCGTCAATTTGATTCTCCCAAATTGAGAGAGTTGCGAAAGATCCTTGAGAACAACGAGCGTGCGCTTCAAAGTTCCAATCGCCGATCCTCTCCCGAAAGTGAGGGCGAATCAAGGATTATGTCGCATTTAGAGTTGGAGGACTTGGCATTGGCTATGCTTGATGAGCTCCCAGAACTCTGCCACGACCACATTGGTAATACCATCGTCCAAAAATTATTCATGTTGATTCAGTCTCCATTAATCAAGTTGATGATGGTCAAGGAGATTGCCCCATATTTGACCCAGTTGAGTATTCACAAGAACGGTACGTGGGCCATTCAAAAGATCATCAATCTCTGCCAGGACGACTTTCAGCAGAAGAAAATCATCACAGACAGCTTGAAACCATATGCTGTGAAATTATTCAATGACCAATTTGGTAATTACGTTTTGCAGTGTTGCTTGAAATTTGAGACCCCCTTTAATGACTTCATTTTCGAGGCATTGATAGAAAATTTCGTTGAGGTCAGTTCTGGCAGATTTGGAGCGCGTTGCATCAGGACAATGTTAGAAATGGCAAACGATCCAAAGGCTACCTCAAAGAGTTCAATTTCCAATGAGCAAGTCTTCTTGGTTGCTAGTTTAATCGTTGAGTACGCAAACGAGTTAGCTGCGAACAGCAATGGATCCCTCTTGATCACCTGGTTCCTCGACACTTTTAGTGGCTACAAGGGCCTCGATGGCGATAATAGATACGATTTGTTGTGTGAGAAGTTCATGCCTCATTTGGAGAAGCTTTGTACCCACAAGTTGGCCCATCTCATTATTATCAAAATATTGAATCATCGCAACGACACCCGTGTGAAGATTCTCATGGACAGCATATTTGGCCGTTACGACGACTTCGACGAGGATGATGTCGGCATGAGACCTCCATCGGCATTGTTGGAAGTCATTTTGCTGGAGAATCAGGACCACAATGCTGGCCCGTTGTTCATTTTCAAGATCCTTTCCAGCCCCGCCTTGTTGGCCTATGGCGACGAATTCAACAGCACACGCTATGAACAGTTTGTAATCAGCCAGGTCAAGCGTGTCCTTTTGGAGATGAATATCATGAACTTACAGCCCTACAAGAAGCTTGTGGACGAGGTTGGATTGTCCACTAATCGCTTGAACAGATCGCCCAGCACGCGCAAACCGAAGAGGGGGAACTCCCGAGGAAACGGCAAGAGCCACTCACCACGACACCAACCCATCCAGGCACACGGTCATGTGATGCCTTCTGCCATGGGGTACATGACACCCGTGAAGAATGGAAACTATCCTATCTACGGCGGCCAGTATGCACCCGAAGCCAACGGCATGGGCATGGAGATGCATCAGCCGGTCATGAACCAACCTGGAAACATGCTGTACATGGCACAACAGCGTTTTCAGCAGGAGATGACTGTCATGCAACAACTCGAGCAATTGTCGTTGAGTTCAGCCGCTCTTGGCTACACATCCAACCCCGGCACACCCAATTCGGCAGCCAACCAACGGGGGCAGTTTTTCTAAGAGGATGGACGGCAAGAAAAAAAAAATCATACATCTATTAGAATCCGCTAACGCAGAATAATACCTAATACAATAATACAAAGGTTACAATCACCAGTGGCTCACCAGAGTTGCGACAATCGGACTGCATCCAACAGAGAGATACCGGCCGATATGGACCAGCACCAAGATAACAGACACAAAAGACGATAAAGCAAGAATCAAACAACCTAAAGGTAATTCAAAATCGTCTCATCCTCACCCCACCACCATTTCTTCCAACCCTCAACCCCCTTCTTGCGCCACCTCGAGCCCAGCTAAATGCACCGTCCTGCAGACAGACGCAACCTTTCCGCCTTCATTGCGTGTAGCTATCTCCTTACAAATTCATCTTGTGAATCAGCACTATTGCGTCGAACTTGGAACTTCGAACATTGCCCATTTAAGTGACTCCAGAGTGCTGTTGAGTCCTCCTTTTGCATCCGTGCACCAACCTTTTGTCGCCCACATTGAGGCGACCCTTCCGCCATTTATCAGCAACCAGTTACCAATCTCAATTCCAAGTAGCTGCCAGCCGATTTGATCCAAGAAGGTCACCAAAACCATTGGAAAATAACCAACAATCGAGCAGACACCCTAAAAAACCACCAATCTCTCCGCATCATGGTGTTCACCAACACAAACTCCGATGGGTCTCGGTCCACAAAAAGAGGCAAGCTTGCATCGTACTTTGCCGGGCCGTTGGGCCGCGGCATCCACGAACATCACTCGTTGGATAGCGACTCCAATGACTACAACGAGATGCGCGAGTCCATAATACTGGGCCGGCGGAGGCTGACATCTCAGCGATCACACATTCAGATGATGAATTACAACAACTCCCGGCTCTTGCAGTTGCCCACCGAGATATTGCTCCAGGTGTTCAAGTACTTGGACAAGGGCGACTTGTTTCTGCTTTTGACGGTGTGCCGCGAGTTCAGCGACCTCATTGTGGAGATTTTGTGGTTCCGACCCAACATGCAAAGCGACGTGGCATTTCACAAGATTCTGAACGTAATGAAGCTCTCACGACACCAAACGCACTGGGATTATCGTAATTACATTAAGCGGTTGAACCTCTCGTTCATGACCAAGTTGGTGGATGACTCGTTGTTGAATTTGTTCGCCGGGTGTCCCAAGTTGGAACGATTGACCCTCGTCAATTGCTCCCAACTAACCCATTCGCCCATCACTAACGTGTTGCAGAATTGTGACCGGTTGCAGTCCATCGATATGACCGGAGTTCAGGATGTTCAAGACGACATCATCTACGCCTTGTCGGAAAACTGCTCTCGGTTGCAGGGGCTCTATGCGCCCGGTTGCGGCAACATCTCCGAGGAAGCCATCACTACGCTCTTGTACTCATGCCCCATGCTCAAGCGGATAAAATTCAACAACAGTGAAAACATCACCAACGAGACCATTTTGGCCATGTATGAGAATTGCAAGTCTTTGGTCGAGATTGACTTGCACAACTGCCCTAATGTCACCGACATGTACTTGAAAAGGATCTTTGCTGAGCTCTCGCAATTGCGGGAGTTCCGGATCAGCAACGCTGCTGGCATCACCGACAGTCTCTTTGAGCTCATACCGGAGGATCACCATCTCGACAAATTGCGTATTTTCGACGTGACTGGATGCAACGCCATCACTGACGATCTCGTGGAACACATGGTGAAGCGTGCGCCTCGTCTCCGGAATGTTGTACTCTCCAAATGTCTCCAGATCACTGATGCATCGTTGAGGCACTTGTCCAAGTTGGGCCGCAGTCTTCATTACATCCATCTAGGCCACTGTGTTCTGATTACCGATTTTGGAGTTCAGGCGCTCGTGACAGCCTGTCACCGGATCCAATATATTGATTTGGCGTGCTGCTCCCAACTCACAGACTGGACTTTGATTGAGCTCTCTAACTTACCAAAGTTGAGAAGAATCGGATTAGTCAAGTGCAACCTAGTGACGGATGCGGGAATCTTGGAGTTGGTAAGACGCCGTGGAGAGCAAGACTGTTTGGAAAGAGTGCATTTATCATATTGCACAAACTTGACCATTGGTCCCATTTACTTCTTGTTGAAGAACTGCCCTCGCCTAACCCATCTTTCACTCACAGGCATCTCTGCGTTCCTCCGCAGAGAAATCACTCAGTATTGTCGGGAGCCGCCAGCAGACTTCACGGAGAATCAAAAATCTTCATTCTGTGTGTTTTCTGGCCATGGAGTGGTCCAATTAAGAAACTTCCTCGATACATTGATGGAGCTGAGAACCTACATGTTGGAGCCACCAGGTATTCATTCGGAGATTGATACTATGCTTCCACAAAGACGTCGACGTATGTTTGGTCCTCAGGTTGACACTGATGCCACACAAACGCCCATTGGCACATCACCTTCACCTCCAAATGAAGTACTCGGAACAGCATTTCCTGGTGCTTTGAACAACCTCAATGCATTTAACGAAGAAAATTTAACTAATTGGGCTGCTCAAAGAGGGTTGGCAGAGTTGCGAAGACCAATGAACGGCGACGGAGCCTTGCAGCAGGGTCCACGATTCAACGGCACCGAAGCAATAATACGACAGCTAATTTCGTTGGAGCAGCGGGCTGCCAACTTTGACATCAACCGGCGTCATGTCGAGACGGAAAGGGTGCGACCAGGAAATGCCCCACAGATAATTCAACCTCCCATGTTCATTACCGAAGAATTGGGTGTTAACCACATCCCTGAAGAAACCGAAATGGAGAACGAGGACTTATTTCCCCGGTTGCAGAATAATTGACTTCACGCTTGTGGAGATCGACCTGAACTCCAATAGGAATCGTATTGAACTTGCATTTCTCTCGCTCTCACGTCTAAATCCACACCCTGATAGCAGCTTAGTTTGTAGTGTAGGTATGACACGATGTCTTCAATTTCGGCGTTTGCAGATCGTGAGAGTTTACTCATAAATAGAGCCTTGATCAGCTTGAACTTCTTCTTAGAATGTGGGACAGGCCCAATCCGAGTATTTTGGCCGGGACGGTGCTGCTTCAAGTCGAAGATGCCACTATAGTTATTCTCGACGGTGAGCTCAAGATCAGCTTGTTTTCCATTTCTATTCTCCAAACACCCTAACTGTTGTGTACGCTGCTTCTCTGAAAGGCGCCGTAGTTCTTCCGTAACCGCTGAAATCATCTCGTCATTTGAAGCAGAATTGGTTTGAAGTTCGTTATTCCCCTGGCAGCTGTTTCGGCTGCAAGTTCGAGGAGAGCGAAGGTTCTCGCCGGCAAAGTAAGTTTTGCAAGTATGGAATGCACCTGCCAACACGTGGAAACGTTTGAACCACTCCATCTGTTGCATTTCCTCCAAAATCAACTCACTCAAGCTTTTGGACCGCTCCACCAGTGCTCGCTCACCAAACAGATGGAGGCGGCAATATATTGACTCCTTACACATGTGGTCGCCACGGGGCACCCCACAAATATAATCCAACGGCTTTTCGTATAGATGCATCACTTCTTGGGGAAGCATTTCCATGAATTGAGTGTAGTCGGACTCTCTGAAGTAGTGGAGTGGAGACTTGATGGTATCTACGCAAGGAAGCTTACGGTAAGGCGAGGATATCACCAGCACGTTCAGGGCGGGAGAGGCAGGAGGAAACTCTTCTGGAAAAGCGATGAACGAGGGGTAATCATCCGCCACCGAAACAAATTCTAGTGGAGGCAGGGGGGATCCTGGCGGTTAGTAGAGAAGTGAAAGTACAAAGGGAAAGGGTATCACACTACGGGTCCAGCACAGAGGCAATTGGGAGGACATGGGGTGGGAGAATGGAATGAGAAGGGCAGGCTCTTGTGACAAAGAAGAACAGTAGTACAGAACCAAAGATGTGGCGATGTGTCACTCGTACATATGTTGGATTTTGCACCCAAGGGCACAAGCCCTAGATCATGCGAGGAAGATCAGGCGCGCCAGCTCACGTGACAACATCCCGCGACGGTTTTCGCCCGCGCACGTCTAAAATTTTCCTTTCTCGCACTGAGAAAAGTGCCTGGAAATTTTCTTCCTATCTTTTTACTACAGACTACAGCAAGATGTATGTTACTTTCCCAGAAACAAATTGAGACAAGAGGAGCTTAGTTCCAACAATACCATGATTTGCTACAATTGAACGAGCTTTTGGGAGGATCCTTCACCCTTGGGAGGAGTTAACAGAATTCTCCAAGTTCCAGCCATCGCCAAATTATTTCAGTCAAGAACATTAAAGAGGCAGAAAGGAATGAAAGCGAAATAGTCGCCCACCCCGAGTGGCAAATCCGTGATCGTGGCCATCTCCCCAACCCTGATATATCCATTATTTCAGAATGTTGTCTCACCAAATTATGAACGTATACTAACAGCCCAGGACTAAGAGAACTAAGAAGGTCGGAATCACTGGTAAGTTCGGTGTCAGATACGGTTCTTCCTTGAGAAGACAGACCAAGAAGATGGAGGTCCAGCAGCACGCTAAGTACGACTGCTCTTTCTGTGGTAAGAGAAGTGTCCAGAGAGGTGCCACTGGTATCTGGACTTGTAAGGCATGCAGAAAGACTGTTGCTGGTGGAGCTTACACTGTTTCCACTGCTGCTGCTGCCACTGTCAGATCCACCATCCGTCGTTTGAGAGACTTGGCTGAGGCTTAAGTAATGATGACGTCTGTATACTGAAAATTAATATTCTTGGATAGAGAGCAAGTGTAGTGAGTTTGTAGAGTAGCTTTTGGTGTAGAGGAAAGATGTCAAGTTGGTGGTTTAGGTGGGTTGGGTTACATGCAGTACGCATACATGAGGCAGTTGAATCTGTCCTCAGAGAAGATAAAAATTGAATTTAATGCCTTAGATCAAGTTGACTAGGCCCCCCTAGAATACCCTGCAATTTCATATGTTCTAGCTGGTGATGGATCTCTAGCATCGTTATAGATAATCGGTAGATACTCGATAAGAAACCCGTACCTCCCACCATTCACATATGGGCCCAATCTACCAATCTACGAACTACTTCGACTTCATGTTTGAATTCCCCAAAATACACTCATTCCCCCCCTTCTATACAAAACAGCAAAATGCAACAATCCTACAAAATCAGCTAGACGCCTGGACAGAAATCATCTTGCAATTCTGCCAATACTACAACATATACACTCTACTGATCCATGGAGCAATTCTCTCCCAACAAAGTAGTGGCGCCGAGGTGCCGCCGCTTTTCCAGAATAAGCAATTGGACCGTGCCGTGCTGGACGAATTCCTCAACGACATATTCAACCATATGATCCATAAATCGGGGCGCGCAGAGTATGTGGACGCCAAGAAGCGAGATTCAGGCATCTTCATCTACTGGCAAACACCAGCAGAGTGGGCCAAACTCTTGTATGATTATGTGGATCGCACGGGGCAGTTGGGTACGGTTTTGACCGTTTACGAGCTCACCCAGCTGGACGATTTGGCGCAATCCGAACCTTTAAAGGATATTGACTCCAATCTTTTTGAGAAGGTGGTGGATGTGTTGGTTAAACAGGGAAAGGCACAGGTGCTACGTGCAGACGGAGGAATTGAGGGTGTGAAGATTGTGTAGAGGGGACGGCTGGCTAGTTGTATTTGGTGGATGTAGAGGAGGGGGTCTTTGAGTGAGTTGGAGGTTTCTACAACTTGTTCATTGGATCCAACCTCCATGCCCCGGTGAGCCGGTACTCTGGCAGCCACGGCATACAGAAATTGTCATATGAAGGTTCCTCCGCCGAACTTGTACGGCCTGAGGTGTATACATTGACAGACATTGGTATTGGGTAGAAAGGGAATAGGTCAGATTTTGCAGAATAGATGTTCTGTTTCGGGTGTCAACGATTTGGTTTGCGGAATACGTGGGACCACTTTATTACTGGACCAATCGGATATTGAATAATTGAATTGGATGTCCAATTTTTGCATTCTCTCAGCAGACTACCCGTATCTTGTCTTCTTCGCTTGTTTTCCGCTTGTTCGCTCATCTCCACTTGCTATTTATTCTGGCATCTATTCTGCTATCTATTCTGATCTTGGGTGTTTGCTCCCCAATTCTTTCTACCCATTTGGGTCTGCCTTGACCATGGAGGTAATGATTCCACCACTTGGTGGCCTAATGTGTATAAACGATATCGGAACTTTGATATCATCAAGTCATATCATCAATGGGCATTGTGTTTGAATATGCGAACAACGAGCTCTGCGAAATCAACAACAATTTGCACTGCAATCAGAGCGAATGTAAGCTGATCTTATTACTTCTGAGAGAGATCAAATCTGTGCTTTTTCATGCTAGCAGCAGAAGCCATGGTAATTGATTCCACAATTAATAATGTATTGGAAATTCTCGGGATGGTGCAATTTCATCAACATCTTAAATTACATGTTCTAAGATAGCCGTATGTTCAAGTGTTGTATGTTGTTGAACAATGGCCGTGGTTTTTTCCGATCAACTTCTAGGGAGTTGTAGATGACATTAATTTTTACTTCCTTACTTTGCTCACTCTCGAGTCAAGATTACATAAAATAGCGAACTATGATACACAACTTCAATGAAAAATAAAATAAACCTCAGGAATAAATAGAAAAAAACCATCATGAAGTAATGAAAAAAGAATCCAAAATCTTTGTAGAAAATACTGATTATGAAAAAGGCGCTTTTTTCAAGGCTGTTCATCGCTATTCAATTGTACTCATAATACTCACCACGCTCACTCTCCCCACATACTCTCTAAACTCCTAATTCTCGCTAACTAATCAAAACCATCCAAAACCATTCCGACTTATCCCACTTCCAATTTCCCATTTTTGAAATTTCCCACATTCACCTAAACATTACCCCCATTTATCCCATTCTCGCTTCTCCATTTTTCCCCATTATTCATCTACATCTCTGCACATTCTCTTCGCATCCTACACACTGCACCCAGTCCTCATCTTGATTTTTTTTTCCCCTTCTCTTCTCTTCTTCCCGCTTAAATTCTTTTAAGAGGGCAAGTGTAGGTCTCCACCTGTATTTCCCATCATCGTCTCTACTACAAAATAATGAAGTACGTTATTGTCTCGGGAGGTGTCATCTCCGGTATCGGTAAAGGTGTTCTTGCCTCGTCTACTGGATTATTGTTCAAGACTTTGGGCTACCGTGTCACCTCCATCAAGATTGACCCCTACATGAACATCGACGCGGGCACTATGTCGCCATTAGAGCATGGTGAGTGTTTTGTGTTGAACGACGGAGGAGAAGTCGATTTGGACTTGGGTAACTACGAGAGATATCTCAACATCACCTTGACCAAAGACCACAATATCACCACCGGTAAAATCTACTCGCATGTTATCGAGAGAGAGAGAAAGGGTGATTACTTGGGTAAAACCGTTCAGGTTGTTCCCCACATCACCGACGCCATCCAGACTTGGATTGAGCGCGTGGCCAGAATCCCAGTAGATGAGTCAGGATTGGAGCCCGAGATCTGTATCATTGAGTTGGGAGGAACCGTTGGAGACATCGAGAGTGCTCCATTTGTGGAGGCTCTTAGACAGTTTCAGTTCCGCGTGGGTGCAGACAACTTTGCCTTGATCCACGTTTCGATGGTTTTGGTCATTCACGGTGAACAAAAGACAAAGCCTACTCAGGCAGCCATCAAGGATTTGCGTTCGTTGGGGTTGACCCCCGACATGATTGCATGTAGATGTTCCGAGGAATTGGAGGTGGCCACCCAGCAGAAGATCGGAATGTTCTGTCATGTGGGTCCCGAACAGGTGATTGCCATTCGCGACGTCAACTCCACCTACCACGTTCCTTTGTTATTGCAGGAGCAGAAGATGATGAAGTTCTTGGCCAAGAAGTTGAGCTTGTCGCCCGAGGCGGTTCCTCTGGCCGCCAGAGCAAAGGGTGACAGATTGATGGCCTCGTGGAGAACTTTGACTTCTTCCCACGACAGATCCATCGAGACCGTCACCATTGCCCTTGTTGGTAAGTACACCAACTTGAAGGACTCGTATTTGTCTGTGATCAAGGCGTTGGAGCACTCGGCCATGAGATGCTACCGTAGATTGAAGATTGAATGGGTGGAATCGTCTGATTTGGAGGACGAAACCAAGGAGTCCAACTTGGCCGACTACCACAAGGCATGGCACTTGGTTTGTCAGGCAGACGGAATTTTGGTTCCTGGAGGGTTTGGCTCTCGTGGTATCGAGGGTATGATTTCTGCCGCTAACTATGCTAGAGAGAACAATGTGCCTTATTTGGGTGTGTGTTTGGGTTTACAAGTTGCTGTCATTGAGTATGTGAGATCAGTTTTGGGCTACAAGGACTCCACGTCGATGGAGTTTAACCCTGAAGCCGACGAGGCCACTGCTTCCGTGGTGTACATGCCAGACGTTGACCAGATCAACTTGGGAGGAACCATGAGATTGGGTATTCACTCCACCAAGTTCGTGAAGGACTCCGAGTGGTCCAAGTTGAGAAAGTTGTATGGTGGTGCCGATTCTGTGTTGGAAAGACACAGACACAGATACGAGGTGAACCCCAAGTTGATCGCTGACATCGAGACTAACGGCTTAAAGTTCATTGGTAAAGACGAGTCCGAGACGAGAATGGAGATTGTGGAGCTCAAAGACCACAAGTTCTACGTGGGTACCCAGTACCACCCAGAGTACTGCTCGAAGGTGTTGGATCCATCCAGACCATTTTTGGGATTGGTTGCTGCTGCTGCTGGTATTTTGGAGGATGTGATGTCCAGAGAAGATATCCACCAGAAGGGAGAGTTTTAGACCATTGTTTCCAGGTATATACGCCCAAATTTGCATAGATTAAAATTAATAGATCACATTTCAGGACAACCGCTCGCAGTTTCTACGCAGAAAACACTAACTGATGATAACTGTAACTTTCCTCGTTGCTTGCAGGCTCTTCTGTATAGAATATTATTCCAAGATTGGTAATAGTATATTTTACCTACCCCACGTTGCTGGATCTAGACCCTGATACTCGTCTTTGTCCTCCAATAATAAGATCATAGCAACCTATTTGATTTCATCCGGCATGTGAAGAGATTGGGGTTGAATGACCAAGAGGTACGGGTGTATTCCCCGAGGTATAAAGCACCAAAGAGATCAAACTTCAACTATCACCATTGTTTCCCAGAAACTCCCACACCCAATAAAATGTTTGACTATAGTGACCCAGAAGCTTGCTCGTGCGGTTCTGACTGCAAGTGCGGCGAGACGTGCAAGTGTGGCGCCAAGCACTAAGCATTTCAGGCATGCGATAACGGATTTCATTTCTTGATTAGTATGTTCCAATGTATGATTGTTTTAATTAAACGTTGTAGATGCCATGTAGACAAGTAGTGGTTGCCAATTGATGAATGGGCTGTCGAAGCTCATTCCGTCCATCATTCATTAATGTTCCTTAACGATACCTGGACAATCTGTTAAAATGTCCCCTCAAGATACTTTGTCAATTCATCTTCATTCTTCAACTGCTCAATCACAATTATACGCTTCTTGCTCAATTGATGAAGCTGAGTGGTTTCGGAAATAAATTGTGCAATCTTCTTCTGTTGAGAGAGCGTCTTGTTGTTCTCCAACTTAGTTATGAGAGAATGGCTAGAAACAACGTAGATTCCCACCCAACTCTTCACATAGGTACCACTGATCTCCACCGAGCGCAAAAAGGCATTTCTAGAATTCTCGAGAACCGCCATCGACGCCAAAAGCTTATCCTTTTTATCGTTTTTCTCCTGGTATTCTTGAAGAAACTGATAGTACAAGTTTAGTCCAACCTTGTAGAATATGTTGTATGCGTTGGGTTCCTGCAACAACACCTCATTGAAACAGAATACTGCCTTGTCATAGTGACCCACTTTGTGGTATTGGTCGCCCAATTCCGCCCACGCAAGCGAATCACTAGGCTGGAGGTTTAAGTAGTAGTTTAAGTTCTTGATGTACTCTTCCACGTTGGGAGAGCCATCCAGTTTTGTTCGGGAAAACGTGGCCAATCTTCTAGATGCTCGGAGCTCGTCGGCGTTGTCGCCCAAAGCATTTACAGCGGCTTTCATATCTCCACGAGCTTCATGGTACATCAGGCGCAAAATCATAATCTTCTGCGACAGCTTCCCGGCAAACTGGTCATTAATACGGTCTAAATACGACTTTGCCTCCACATCATGATTAGTGAGAAGTGCTAGATAGAACTGTAACTCGTACAAATCAAATTGGTCCGTCAAGTCCAACCGGCCACTGTGGGCGTTGAGATAGTCGCCAACTTCTTGGTGGAGAGTGGCAAGTTTTTCGGGGGAAAACGTGGCAAATACCCCTGAAGATAAGATTGCTAAGTATCTTTGTTTGGCGAGACCGGACATTGCAGATATATATAGATGTGGATTGAGGTGGAAAACTGTGGTGGTTATACTGACGGGCTGGGTTGTGTGCAGTACAAAATGTACTTATCAGCCACAGCGGGGATAAAAGGGTATTAAAGCGAGGGGATTGTGTGAAGGTTGAGTGGTGTATATAGAATTTTCCATTCACAGTTCCAGAATGAGGGAATTGCATAGAATTGTCCTAGAATGGACCATGATATCGACCATCTGACCTGCAGGTAGTCCAGTATCTACAACGGCTGCTACAAGTATACAAACTTCACAAACGCTAGCAGCATCGAAGATATGTCACAGGATGTTGAAAATGCATGTGACGAGATCCTTGCCCTCGGAATTCTAGACCACGAGTACGGAATTCCACCCCTCTGGCGAAACACAACCGTCATACAAGACTTCGATCTAGAAGATGAGTATTATCACCTAAATCAGCAATTGGCGGCAGAACTCGATAAGCTCGTGTATTTGAACAGAATGAAGGAGCTCAGAACTATGGACCCAAAGGAAATCTCGCATTTATATGAAGATATGGCGCAAATCGACCAGCTAAAAGGGCTTTCTGATGAGGAGATGGACCAATTCATGAAGACTCACACCGAACACTTCAAAACAACGGCCCTTATGAACGAGTACTTGGCGCTAGCGCTTCCGATGATCCGCTCTGTCTACCATGGCAATTCCACCTTGGCGCATTCGGAGTTCACCATTCTCAATAACTTGAAAAAGCTATATTCTCAGTACAACGACCATCCGGCCAACATTAGCAGGCTAATGCGTGGATACGAGGCTCAGAACGAGAAGTTGGCCAAGGAGGCCGATATTCTGGCCCAGATAGAAATGCTCTTCTCCACCGAGATCACAGAAAACGTCAAACAGCTTCATGAATTGAACCAAGACTATTTGGTGCTCCAGAATACCTACGCCAACCAGATCCAATCTCAAACAGATGCTAGTTCCGATATGCCGACGGAGGTGAAGAAACTCCGTGTTGCCGTGGCCGGGTTGGCGAAAAAAATGTCGTCGGTTTCTGTTCTCTGTGACTTGATTCCTAATCTCGTGCTCTGCCAGTCTTCCAATTGGTATAACGACAAATCGCTTATTGCGGTGGTTGAAGATTGTCAGGATACGGCTGAGCGGCTCTCTCGAGTTGAGCACTTGAGCACAAGGACCATAAAAGCTACTACAGTGGAAAGTATACTAAAGATGGATTTTGCAGAGATGGTGGAGGCTATGGGGAAAGCAGAGCTCTAGATAGAAACAGCAAGGAGGTGAGATTTCAGGCGAGAAATGACCCACTCCCTGGCCGTATTCGTGCCGGCTTCTATTCTATGTACATGATTAAACCTGGAACATTCTCTTGTTGACAACCTCCCAGTTGATGCAGTCCCACACCTTCGACAAGAAGGCGCCACGGCCGTTGATACCGTAGTCCTCTGCATGAGCCACGTCCCACAAGTTGATGGCCAAAAGTGGTAAGGTGAAATCCAACTCGTCGGTCTTGGCCTTTTCCTCTAAACTCTGCAAAACATTGTAGCTGTTCTCGTCAACGGACCCGTTCAAGTCCAAGCTCTGGTTCTTGCCGTAGTAGTACGGCGTTCCGTCGTTGTTGCACAACATAAGTTTGGTGGATTTATCTGGCAACTCCACCAAGAAAATCCACCCCTGACCTAGAACGGAGTCGGCCATCGCAGCCACTTTCTGTTTAAGATCTTCTACAGAGTTGATATTCTGATCGGCCAACCGCTCCATCAAGAATCTAGAAGGCTTCGTCACCTCAGCATCAGATTGGTGAGTGAGCTGCTCAAAGAAAAGATGATTGTTGTGAGCCTGCGAGGCATAGTGGAACGTATGTTGTTCAGTAGTTTGCTTGGCAGTCAGCAACAAGATCTGGTAAGTGGATCTGCTTTCGTTTTCAGTTCCCGTTGTGTTCAAGGTGAGATTTGTAGTTAAGTACTTCTGGTAGTCGAGCCATGCAGATTTATAGCCACTAGGCGAGTACAAGCCGTTGATACCGTTTGCAAGAAAATTGTTATGATTTTTCAACACAGGCACATCGTGAAGCTGGCGTCTTCCCGTGCGAAGTTGGAGGGCAACCCTGAACATTCTGTGGAGAAGATAAATGGGTTGGTGGAAGCTATAATTTTTTCAGGTGTGTACACGACGGAAGATTTGGTGATACTGGAGATTGGGAATAGAAGTTGGGTTGGGGGTTAATTATGGAGGTAAGTATTGGACTTTAGAATTGGAGATTGTTGGGGATTTGATTTTCAGAGAATTTTGGGATGTTAGAGGGTATGGAGAGTCAGTTGTGGAGTATTTTGGGGGTCGTGACTGAGAGTAATTGTGAGATTTGTGAGAGTGAGACTAGTTAGTAGTAGCGAAAATAGTAAGAGTGAGAATAGTGAGTGTGAGAACAGTGAAACTAGTGAGACTAGTGAGACTAATGAGATTAATTTGTTGCAAGTGAGCAGGACATCTGAACCAGAAACTGTAAGCTGGGTTTTGTGAGCCAGTGCATTGACCCATAGTAGGTGGAATGAAATGAGAATCACTTCGTTCCTGAAGATTCACCTGGTTTTTGAGGACCCACCACTTGATTACACTCCCTTCGATAGCTTTACCACCTGTGAGGTTTCCTCTATAACATGCTTCTAAACCTTCCAGCTAATTCTTTAGGCATCCTCTCCTTATAGGAATTGCTACTATCTGACATGATTGAAATTATTTTACCGCAATCTTTTCAATCCTCTAACATACTTTACAACCCAAGCATCTCTATGATGCATCTACTGTTTGAGGGTGAATTGTTTTGAGTCGTAACTCTATTCTTGTGTCACGTTAACTTTGATTAAGTCTCGATGTGATTATCCAACAACCTCAACTGTGCTTTACCTTTACACAATGGCGTAATTTTGGCAGCCCTCTGCCTGGCAAAATGGTTGCAAGGAAATGGATTTGAGGCACTCGTTGATTTCAATTATGGCTCATTGCGCCTCGCCGTCTCCCGAGACATGAATTGACGGCCTATACTTGTTTATATTGCTTAGCAAAGATTAGTCATGAACACTAGTGGCAGCACACATTTGGAACTTGCCGATGCGTTCGACATAGATGGACAATTCTGACACACTCTCTCGTGAGTATCACGATTTCTAGCCCCAAAAGCGACATATGGGGAATATCGTCGTCGGCTCGATCACTTCTTACGAGCAATAAAGGCAAAAGAAATACAGCGTGCTTCCCAACTCAACTGTAATGTAGCGGCTTCACTATTACCATACCATCTCTCCGAGCATGATCGGGTGCTACAGCGCACTGTATCAAAACGACAACCAATTTTCTTCTAGATTGTAATGTTGTGTACGCGTTTGCAGGATGTACAGATTTGTAAAAGAGAGAAAGTGGGAAAGTGCTAACAAGCGTAATAGTTTTGACGAGTAGGCTCAAAGGCTCGGTGACAAGGTCAAGAGTTTAAATCGAAAAATTTTCTGAAAAGGTAATGTTGATGGTCAAAGATTTAGGTAATGTAGATGGTCAAAGATTTAGGTAATGTAGATGGTCAAAGATTTAGACGTAATCGGAAAAGACAAGAGTGGGAGCAACTTTGGTATTGGATATCTCACTGCAAAGTTTTCAAATAGACTCGGCATTAAGCATCTCTAATATTCATCGTCTATTGGAGCGGAATGTGGGCATTCAATTTGGTTTTTTTACGTGTGTAATTGCCCGAAATGTTGTAGAGAGAAGGAGGAAGCTCAAAATCGCTGAGATCAATTGGACAACTTTTCCCATGCAATGTAAGATACCTCAAATTTCTAGGAAATGATGTAGCGGGCAATGGATCCCAAATCTCCAAATCAATGATGCTTTCTGGGTACTTATCCAATCCAGGAGAAACCAGTAGCTTTCTCACTCCTTCAGGAACAACAATATCAAGCAGTCCTCTACGACATGTGAACAAGAGAGACCTCACAGATGTGGGGAGTTCACCACAAAAGTTGCTTAAAACCACGTGTTCCAACAATGGAAGGTTAAGATTCATTTCAAATGTGCAACAAGGGTAGGTATCAAGCAGTAGGTCACGTAACGTGGAAGGAAATTGGAAACGAAAATGTTTAGTGATCAGATAAACGGCATTATATTCAAGGCATTCCAAATTCGGGGGAAACCGGACGAGATTATACCCAGTCTTTACCTTCAAGACCTTCAAACCTCGAGGTAATAAAAAGGTATCAATATAATCACAATGGGCATCTAGATATTCCAATGATGCTGGAAACTTTGCCACGTCCACATCAGTGACAAGGTAACCATGCAATGTAAGCTCTTTCAAATGATTAGGGAATGAGATACATCCAGTTGGATTACAAAAGGAAACACTCAAAGAGAGGCTTTCAAGACTTCTAGGAAAATCAAATCTTCTTGGATGCATAGTTTTGTCGCACTGCAAGTTCAATTTCTTCAATGACGATGGAAATTTGATGTCTCCTTTACTCTCTACCGTTTCTATCACGTTTGATAGAGAGTAATCGATCTCCAACTCAATCAATCCCTCAGGAAACCGGTAATTCTCGTTCGCAAATGCGTTTTTGCTGACCTTCAACACTGTGAGTGCCGGTGCAAGAGTCCACAACAATTGTTCTCCTTCCCTTCTGTAGTATATCAAATCTTCACATGCAGCTGAAGGGTAACCTATATAATTGCGATACACCACCTTCAAAGACTTCAAAGACCGAGGGCAATCAATTATGCTCTTGTAATACGCGCTAAGGGCCGTTTCTGTAAGGGTAAGGACATGCGGCGCCACAGACGATCTTATATCTGTAATTTCCAACGCAACCAAATTTTCTATCGAGCATTTGGAAACTAGCTTAGAAAGCATTGCACCAGGTCCCTTGTAGGTCCAACTGGGGATCCTTGAGAAGTAGTCGCGATGGTCTACAACAACTTCTAGAAAAGGTTCATAAGATCCAACAAGATCTAGGCGTTTAATGGGCATGTTCTCTTTGGCCGTACGCCGCAAGTCAACGCTATTTCTCACAATACTGCAACTATCATCAGGTGGGAAATGACCGAATTTAATTCTCTTGTACAATCTCTGGACAAGAAGTGGTTTTAGGGGATCACTCTCGCGTAATTGGTCGTGAAAATACCGCACTTCGACTTGAGTAAAATGGTCCAAGATGTTAAGGATGATTTCCACAGGTAACCGAAAAGTCATTCTTGCCAGATGATTAACAGGTTTATCTCCCTCTCTATAAAGACAACGTAGACATTAAGTCAAATCGTCTGAAGGAATTACAGTTCTGGAGAGAAGATTGTAACGAGATATATCCCTTGGAAATGCCTTTTAGTAACCCCCAAGCAATGTTAACTTCCCAGAAGCAATGCAGAAAAAACCCTTCTTAGAATGCCATACTCAGGATAGCGGGGAAGACAAGACTTTCCTTTCAATAGCTCAGGACTTACCTCACGGATAAGGCAAGTATAGCATTCATCTGTACTCGAGTGGAGTAATCTGAAAAGAGTAAGTCCTGTAGATGATCTCCTAACTCTGGCAGTCCAGAAGCAGCAAGACTCATACGAGTCTATGCACCACATATTATAGAGCAATGCAAAATGAGTATGAGCTTGTCTGGTTCTAAAGGGCTGGAAGTAGGCGACTACTACCCTCTGGTATGAGCTATATCCAGGCTATGTGACTGTGAAATTAGAAGGTTACGTACATGTACAAGACGTTCAAAACAGATGTTATAGGTAGTGAAAATGATATGAATATGGTTTTATGACTGTTTTGGAAGACCAACGATCTAGCTAAGAAGAATAGTAGCGTGTTGCTATAAGGCTCTTCCTAATTGAGAGAGAGTTCACGTTCCCACTTCTCACGCATCTTTGTAACTTGAAATTAGAGTTACGAAGGATTTACGCGGATATTTGTAGCACCCAACATATTGATAGGAAACGTGTTGAACGCGTCCTAATTGTTCACACCTCATCCGTTCTTCGGTTATTGACGGAATAAGATCACATTGGTTGAAGGGAGAGATTCCCCGCTTTTGCCACCGAGCTTAACTCCCTGATATTTAATGCGGGATCTCGATTCGGAAGCTACAGTAAGGAGCATGCATCAGACCATGCATCAGACCATGCATCAACAGCATGTATGCTCTGCATATGGTACTACCCTGCCGTATTATCAGCCGCATCCATTAAGCGATCCGGTACATTGTCAGGAACTAGGAGGTCCACTGAAATGCTCCTAGAAAGTGACAACAACGATTCGGTAAAGATCAATCGAACGTCGAGGAAGCTCAATTTCTCGCAATAGTTGATCAACTTCAATCATTGCCGATTGTGAAACTTCTAGTCTTGTCAAAGTTGCTGATACCCATCTCGTTGTCACCAGTTGACATGCTAGCATTCTAATAGTTGGGATCATGGGACCAAATTGTCGGTGGTTACCACTTCTGGGACTACAAGCAATTACTTGGTCGGTATTTTACTACCCTGTTGGAGTAAATCGTAGCACTTTAGATTCACAAGTCCGTTCTATAGACAGAACGGTCTAATTCCGCGCAAAATAAGCTGCAAATAACTGCAAATCCGAGTGCCGGGGGGGGGGGGGGGGGGGGGAAAAAAATCCGGGTTTTTCCCCCCCAAAAAAAAAAACCCCCATCTTTTTTTTTTTTTTTTTATTCCATTAAACACCCTAAATTTTCCAAAAAAAA
>JANIJQ010000019.1:18814-221771 GCA_030557965.1 Sungouiella middelhoveniana | reverse complement strand
TCTTTGCCAAGAGGTAAGGGTATCAAGTTGTCTATTGCTGAGGAGCGTGACAGAAGAAGAGCCCAGAGCGGTTTGTAAGGGTACCTAGCAAATTAATCCACATTACATATAGATATTGTAGGATTTGGAGCCACTCCAGAAACAAACTCCGAAGTCATGGCTGGCTGTTGTATGCACCACCTACTAGTGTAGTTATCTACTAGTAGCCACAAACTGCTAATTACCACTTATTGACCCATGGATGCCAGGTTCCTTGCATTGGTACTCTTAGTAAGTGCCGTATGGGCCAATGTAGCTGCGCCAGCCATCCGGAAATTGACCTTTGGAGACATAAACTTCCTCCACACCACTGATACTCACGGATGGTACTCGGGCCATTTAAACCAGAAGATATACAGCGCCAACTGGGGCGACTATGTCCTGTTTGCCATTCATATGAAAAATTTGGCCCATCTGAATGGCCAGGACTTGCTTCTTGTGGATAGCGGCGACAGACACGATGGTAACGGGTTATCAGATATCACCGAGCCAAATGGAGCCAAATCGCTTCCGATTTTCATGAAACAGCACTATGATGTGGTCACGTTGGGCAATCACGAATTGTATTTGGCTGAAAACTCCGACCAGGAGGCGGAGGTGGTGGTGCCCCACTTTGGCGAGAATTATGTGTGCTCAAATGTGGAGTATTTGAAGGATGGAGAATGGACGCCATTTGGCCAGAAGTACAAGTACTTCACCACCGAAATGCAGAAAATAAGGATCCTCTCGTTTGCATTTTTGTTTGACTTCAACAGATACAACTCCAACACAAAAGTAACACCCATCGCCGATGCAATCCACCAAGAGTGGTTCAACGAGGTGTTGGAGCAGTATTCTCCCGAATCAGTGGATATAGTGCTTGTGGTTGGCCACATTCCTGTCGATAGACGGTGGAACGAAGCGGGCGTTCTCCATGCAAAGTTGAGAGACCGTTATCCGAACGCCAAGATCCAGTATTTTGGGGGCCACAGCCATATCAGAGATTTTGCCGTGTATGACGACTTGTCTACGGGACTCCAGAGCGGAAGATTCTGCGAGACCGTTGGGTTTTTGAGTGTCGATATGTCCAACGACGCTCTCGATATGAAGTCTCGCTACTTCCGTTCGTATCTCGACTTCAACAAGGATCTGTTCGTTTTCCACAGCGGAGTGGATGCAAGTGACTTTGACACGGAAGAGGGAGCTGCCACCGCGCAATTGATAGAAACAGCCAGAAAAGATTTGAAATTGGATGACCCAATTGGCTTCGTCCAAGACTCAAACTACTACATGGACTACGTTCCACTTACCCACCCGAGAAACCTCTACAAGTTGCTCACAAAAAAGGTAATGCCACTGCTTGTGCCAGGAAATGAGAACATCACTGTGAATGACCAAAGGCTCATCATCATCAACACAGGGTCTGTTCGCTACGACTTGTACAAGGGTCCCTATACCATCGATACTCACTACATCATATCTCCGTTCCAGAATGATTGGGTTAAGGTCACGTTACCAAAGCATGTGGCTATCCAGATTGCTCCCCTTCTCAATAGAAAGCAGTATATAATGGCCTCTGAAGCTAAGGAGGGTGAATATTTGAAACCTCCACACCAACGATATGTTCAGACAGTGGAAACTGAACAAATGCTGGATTCCGGACAAAATGTTTTGAAGTATCCTGGTATTATTGAATCTGTGGCCGACCTCAACTCCCTAAAGCTTACGAAAGGATATGTCACCGTGGACGATTTCGGAAATGATGGAGATGATACTCCTCACAAGGCCGTGGTCAACTATCCTATCCCGAACGTTGTGCAGAGTCAGGAACTCAAGCCTTCGTCCAAAAATGCTCCCGTGGATGTGGTTTTCTACAGCTTCATCATCGCCAATGTCAAAGAGGCTGTTGAACAGCTTGGCTACAAGATGCCGGAGGTGGAGTTCTACTCCAATAATTACTTGGGGCTTCTCCTCAATGACTACGTTGCCAGCAACCAAGTCTGAGAATCTACATAGAAAGAACCTGTTGTCATCTGTACAGTGTATTGGTGATGTCTCGGACATGCTTTTTCTTATATGCTAACAACACTGTCGTGAGGCTTGAATGTAATTCTATAATCAAACAGATTGACCGTCTGAGCGTCGCTGTTCGATACCACCGTCTCGTCCACTGCCAAATTGAGATTGAAACTAAACCATGGACCCCAAAGAGGTCTGGGCTTGGCTGGCACTGTAGGCTGGACCAAATCGCTTGTTTCTCCGAGTCTGGACCGCCCACTTTCATCAAATCGGACTTTGCCATTGACAATCACCGTGTAGAGACCGGTTCCAGGAACAAGATGGCAGTCGAACGACGTCATCTGATGATTCGTTAATGGTGCAGCCAACCACTTTTTCTGGAACTCCAACCGAGCATCATTGGCGGGAGATTCCGGAATTAAAGGGTTTCCGTTGACTATAACGGCCGCAGCTTGTTTCAACTGGTGGGCAAACAGCGTAGCATAAGCTTCCACAGTTGGATATTGTGGTTGAGGTTGCGGAGCCAGTGAGAAGTACTGGAGGTCCAAGGATCCCAAGAGCTTTTTCAAAAACGGCTCGATTGGCTGTGCTAGAGATGGGTTAGCTCCAAGACTGGAGAAATAGACGGCAGACTTACGTACATGGATCTTGGTTATTCATGGAGGTGTGATAATTTGAATTGTACTGCACCAAGTGAGAAGAGTTGGACTAGGAAGATGTGGGGGATGCAAGATGGAGAAAACGTAAGAGATCCAGGGTTGAGAAAAATGTCAATTAAAGGTATATTAGTTTTAATGTGTTTGGAGTCATTGTGAAAATTTAAGCGTTAGTAAGTCATGAGTGTTTGAAACTTCTTCATTTTTTTGCTCGCGATGACAAATGAAAGAAAGAGCAATATTTCTCTCACGACAAGTGTAGGACTTGTCCGACTTCTTCATTATTTTTTGAGTTGTTAGTATTTTGCAACTCTCCGGGCCTTTGTCTCGAACTTTTCAACTCTATATGTTTATTTTTTTGGAACTATATGGATAGCATTAGTTACTGTGTCAAGGTTCAAGTTACTACTATTCCAATCAGCTTGAAATCCATCGTTGGGTCCTCTGGAGTTTGCCCTAAACATGATGTGAGATGCACAGGAGAGGCTCCCATGGAATCAGATTTTTTGGAAAGTTTACTGTATGCTGTGGTTCAAATGGTCTCCAGTTTGGGGGTAAACAAATATTCAATATTCACAGCATTCTTACCGGATTTGAGTTGCATCCTTTCTTCATTTGTAACTTTTGCAGATATCCTCGATTGAAGTTACCTCGGCAGAATGAAGAGACTGAGAATGATGGTCCAAACTGTTGTAGCCCACAGAATAACTTACAGACTAGACCAAATAGCCAGAAAGATGATCCCTACGTAAGAAGTGTCCTAGAATCAAACAATAGCGATATAATCAAAATACCGAGTTCATAGGACTTGTCCCTAAATCTGGCCACTAGCCCAGAGCTCTCTTTAATACATTGAATATGAGATCCATTGGCGTGGCCCATCTCCCAAAATGTTCGCTGCTTTCTCCCACCATAAAAAGAAGTGCTTCAATCAACTTTCAGAAACACTCCACGGCAAACTCTACAACTATCGGGGATAGTAACCAACTCTTCAGGGCTGATTGCTTCACTTGTGTAATCTCGCAATGAATCACTGTCCTGTGATAGCAATTAAAGCTACCTTGGGCACACAACGCAGAACATACTTAAAGCGAACAGCAACCAGAGGTTTGTGCCCTCAAAATGCCAGGAGATAAATCAGAAATGGCCAAAAACATCGCCACATCCGTCGCCGGATCCATTGGAGGTAATAAAGTAGCGGACGCTCTCGGATTGGGAGGAACGGGTCACATTGTGGCAGGAGTTGCTGGCAGTATTGGAGCTCAGGAAGGAAGGGAGAAGGTGGAAGAAAAGACTCGTGAATAGTGTGTATTGGAATAGATGGCCCGAGACATCAGAGATGATATTTTTAGACTGGGTGATAAACTGAACATCGTAGATGAATTGTGGTTGTATCTAGGTAACGTCATCTCTTTTTTCTTCTTAGAATTGTGAAGTCGACGTTACAGATCGAGATATATCCCCAATAGTCCGTTGAATCAGCTAAAATTAGAACACTTGATTTATCTTGAACTATAGCACTTGATCTGGAACTTGATCTGATAGTTGCAATTACATTTCCATCAGACCTCTGCCACTTCTACTCGCTAAACTTTCTCTTCGAGTTGCTCCCCAATGGCTGGTCTCCCTCGTCTCATTCTTCGCGTACCGCTCCTTCTTAACCTGAAATTCCACCCGCGAACCTGCCAGCACCTACACCCACAGTAACCAGCAAAAATATTATCTTGAAATCCTTCACTATATGGTCTTTCGCACCCTTGCAGACTTCGGCCAGCAGCCCTCCTGTATGCAGGCGGGAGCTCGCCGCGCCGATTCACAGTAACGTCAAGACGGCTGGGGTTTTGCCTATTTGGGCCGCAAGTTGGCTCAATGCGGATGGCCCCAGTACCCTATTTCCGATCCACCCAAGATTTCACTACTCACCAGCATTTTCTTGATCCGGTTCCTTGATCTGCCCGATCCCATATATAGTCGTGCCTGGGGCTCGTTGCCGTGTTTCTTATTTTTCTGACTCGTCTGCTCCACTAATTCTTCGGTGTGTTTTCGCTCCTAATATCGACCTAATTTCACCGTCCCTCCACGCCGATTTCACCTCCCTGAGCAGAATCACTACTTTGTTTTTAATCTACGTTCTCACGTTTCGATAACTCCACCTACCCGCAACTCCGCCATCTTTCAGGAGTTCTTTGCTAGTTGATAGCCTTATTTTGTTGCTGTTCTACTAATTCTTGATTCTCATTCAAGCTATCACTTTGGATTTTCCCACTTGCTCGTCAACGGGCGAATTCACTGATATTTCCATCACACCTCACCGGCCGCCAATCATTCACTTCCGGTTCCCGGTTCCTAGCAATCCACCCCTTGCTTCCTACTTTAATCGCTTTTCGCTCACGTTGCTGCCAAAATTGCTAATCGCATCAACTTTCGCAGCCATCTTTACTTCGTTGACATTTTTGCAACCCTTCACCAGTTATTATGAGTATTGTCCAGTCCGCCATGTTCAGAGATCAACTTAGTTCGTTTTCCAGAGGGGGCCTCCACTCGGGGTCAACTCCATACAACGAATTACTTGCTCAGTTCAAAACAAGAATCACCACCCAGAAAGTCAATCCCGCATCTCCATCTCGCATTCCTCCAGGGTTTTCCGAATCTCACTATGTCAAGAAACGCTCCTACAGTGACCGTACTAACGATTGCGAGCCTCTAATAGATGCTCCTCCAAGCAAACGATCGAGGACTGCTCCTCCTTCTCCTCCGTCGACGTTGCACCTGTCGACCTGTTATCCTTCTGCTGCTGCCGAACTGAAGTTTCCTTCTATTCAATTCTCCTCAGAACGTTCTACACGCATAACTTTACCCAGTCTCAGCGACGCATTGGGTGCCATGCCCACTCTGCCAACCAGAGCACATCAGAAGAATATAGTTCCCACGGTGTCCCTTGACTACTTCGACACATACAAACCTAATGATGAGAACTGGAGATTCGGGTTGTTGGACTCTATCAAGAGCTCCAAGCCACTGTTCAGCTTGTCCAATTATAGCTACTTGGGAAAACATGCATCTGGCAAGCATGCTGATAAGTCGCCCGGAAGCGTCGAGAAATTGCCGTCTATTCACCATCTTGGATCGGGCGAAAGACCTAATTTTGATGCTCGGGTGAGCTCCAAGGCTTTGCCTGCGCTTGCTGAGCGGAAGATCAACTTCCCTTACGAGTCCAACTACACTTATCTCAACAAAACGTACTTGACTGACGTCGAGAGGTATCCGGAGTATTTGGAGTTGGCGCAATCTCTTATTCAGCTTTCCAGACCACAGAAGTATGTTGCACCACTGTCATATTATCGTTTGTACAAGCCAGAGTATCACAAGGACCAAGAGAGTCGCTTTCATGAGAGAGAACATCACCATGAACAAAGACATCGTCAGACCGAACACAACCATGGTCATCACGAACCCAGCCATGGTCACCACGCCAACCTCCAACAAGATATTCACCAAAACCACGATTATCATCACCACCAAAGGCTTCATCAGAACCTTCACCACGATCGCCTCCAGCAGCTTCATCACAATCTCCATCACCACCCGACCGCCATCACATCGGCTACGTCAAACGATTCATATAACCTAGCATCTGGATCGTCGCCATCTCGCGTTCCCCAACTCTCTCCCATGGCATTTGTGACTCCAGACTCAAGTTTCGAGTATAAACCTTCTTCTCCAACCAGAAAGGACAAGAAGCAGTCGCTGCAGCGGACTCGATTCATTCCCATCACTCCGCCATCTGTCAAGGACAAGACTAGATCGGAGTTGATGAGGTCACCTCCTCGTAATGGCCATTCAAACCTCAGACTGTGTATCTCTTGTGGCTCGGACCAGTCACCATGTTGGAGACCCTCTTGGTCGATCAAGGAGGGTCAATTGTGTAATTCGTGTGGATTGAGATACAAAAAGACTTCCACCAGATGTCTCAACGATGAGTGCAAGAAGATTCCCGCCAAGGGAGAGTGGTCTTTGATGCAGACGAAGGGAAAGGTTACATTTGAAGACGGTGAAGAGGCATACAGTTGTTTGGACTGTGGATGGAAGGTTGAGGTGAGCAAGTAGGTTGCTCCACATTGCATTTCTTCAATTCTTTAGTGACAGTTATATAGAAAGGACCATAATACATCTAATTGAGAGAGGAGCGTAGGATATTAAATCTAATTGAGAGTGGGATTAGGACAAAGATCCACCCTTATGTGGGACTGGATGTATGGAATAGGTAATGTGTGATTTTGCTAACAACATGTCCATTTCCAAAGATATAATTTAATACTGTGGGTTATTTTTTCTTTCCGTAGACTTTGGTTGGATCTGTCCGAAACTTTTGGTTATGCTGAAGGCTGCGAAATCTGCAACCCAATTAATAGAGATAGAATTAAACGAATAAGTGGAACAGATACAAAAACTATATCTTACCCTTGAAAACAATCAATACAGAGAATGTGACGGATCCGCTGAAAATTTCTGTCAAACATTCTTGTCAATATCAACCAGACAAAGGAACTAGTGCAATCAATATCTCTTCCAACGCAGTATGATAATGCCTTGCGAATGAATACATATTGTGACCAGTACGATCGAACTAAATCAGAATAAAAGCATTATTCTGATATTTAACCATACTACATGAACTTTCGTCTCATTCACTCACTGAATCTTCATGTTGGTAGTTGCTCACCAAACATCTCCTTATCTTCACTTTGTCTCTTCTTATCTACTTCCATACCTTCCATATTTAGGCCCGAACTCAACCTTGTCTAGTAACTCACAGAAACTTTCGTCTAATTACCGCTTCCCTTCAATAATTACCGCAGCATATCATTAACCACCGTATCAATCCCAATATTATTCCCTTCGCAGCCATTCACATACCATAATTAATCTTTCCACCTTCAGTCCACATGGCCTACACCTTCCACCAATTCCAACAAGAAAAGAAAAAAAAATAAAAATAAAAAAGTCCAAACACACCAATTCTCTTTTAACGTTTCCATACAATTTCTTCTCCCCTCCCTTGTTTTCCCTCATCCACCTCCCATAGAATATGGTGGAATGGCAAACCGGCACACAGTCTCAACAATCACTATCTACCCAATATCGAAACTTCCTAGCATTCTTCTTTCCGCCACATCTTCGCCCCCTAATGTCCACCATAAAAGTAAACATCAAATCATCCGGCGATAAAAAGTACGAGGTGTCCGTGGACCCCTCCTCCACCATCGAAGACTTGAAGGTGATCATCTCCAGTGAGGCCGATGTTCCTCCAGAAAGACAGCGGTTGATTTACAGCGGAAAGGTGTTGAAAGACTCGGAAACAGTCGCCTCCTACAAGATCCAGGACGGCCACACTATCCACTTGGTCAAAAGTGCTGCGCCAAAGTCCGAGCCCGCTGGTGGCTCCACAACTTCTAGTGGAACTACCCAACCTCCAGCTCAGCCCGCCAATTCTAGCTCGGTGCCCTCCAATCTTGCCGCTGGTCAAGGCTCATTTAACCCCTTGGCAGATTTGACTGGCGCCAGATACGCCGGCTACACGCAGTTGCCCTCGGCATCGATGTTTGGGCCCGACGGAGGAATGGGTGCATTCCCGGACTCTGACCAGATGAATCTGATGATGTCGAGCCCGATGTTCCAGGAACAGATGAATTCGTTGTTGCTGAACCCGGAAATGTTGGATTTTATGATCAACCAGAACCCTCAGTTGCGTGCCATGGGACCCCAGGTGCGTGCCATGCTCCAATCGCCAATGTTTCGTGCTATGCTTCAGAACCCAGAAACCTTGCGCTCCATGATGGCTATGAGCCGTCAGCAAGCGGGCGGGGCTGCTGGAGGGGCGTTCCCCGCTCCTGGCCTGAACCCTACGCTAGGGGGAGACGGTGCAGATGGTTCAGAACCTTCTTCGGGTTCCACCGGTGCTGCAGCCGGAGGAGCAGCCGCTGCAAACCCTTTTGCCTCGATGTTCCCCAACGGCATGCCCCCCATGGACCCTTTTGCAATGTTTGGCGGCGGCAGTGCCCCAGCTCAACAGGACGATAGACCTCCCGAGGTGAGATACGAGAGCCAGTTGGGCCAACTCAACGACATGGGGTTCTTTGACTTTGACCAGAACGTGGCAGCATTGAGAAGAAGCGGCGGCAATGTCCAGGGGGCCGTAGAGCTTTTGTTGTCGGGAAACTTTTAGTGAGTAATGCAAGCGTTATGAAGTAGATTGAATTCGAGAGACACTAGAGGCACAGGTGTAGGAGAAAAGTGGCGGCAATTGGGCACTGAGAATGAAATAGATTGCAAGGTAAATTTAATTGGCTCTCTCGAATTTCTGGAGATAGTTGTCTCCATTTTCCACCATCCATATAACGGTTCCGGTATGTGTGTACTGCACACAAACTGGCTACCAACTCACCATCAAAACTCACCAGCTTATACTTCAATCTCAAGTAATCTCATGACAAAACCACCAGCGGATTCTACGGAATCCGGAAAAGCCGATGTGGTCGAAACTACAATTGCACACCGAACGAGAAATGCTTCTCGAAGAGATTCCACCACTCGCAGAGATTCCACCACAACGAAAGAATCGCCAAAGAAAGTGGACAAAGAACCTCGCCAAAGAAAACAAAAACAAAAGCCTGACTATATCGCGCCATTGAATAGAAAGCTTGGCCCCTATGAAGATATCCTCAATGCAGCCGTGAGGTCCACCGCATCGATGGATCCGGTAGATTTCGAGCTCCGCAAATCGGTGGGATTGGTTGTCAAATCTTTATCTAATAGTCCAGCATTCACCGAGGAATTTGTAGACGAGCTTTCGGACTTATCAACAAGCTTCATGGATCATCTAATATCGCTGCTTCATAACTTCTCCGAAGTGCAGCGTCATCTGAAGGCAGGAGTCAGCGATCTCCAAATATGTCTTCTGACCAATAATATTTCGATGAGCGAGTTGTACGACGAGTATGAACGGACCCAGAAGCTTCCGTTGGTAATCAAGAAATATGCTGCAAGGCTCCGAAACCAATTAGATACCGTTTTGGCTGAGTTTCATGCAGAAAAGTATACGTTGGAGAAGGACGATCCCTCGCTGGTATTCCATGCCAACGAGCAGTACGAGATTGCTGCTTTGGTGCCTCGCCAATCAGAGCCTCGAACATATATTCCTAGCTACTTTCCGGACTTGCCTCCGGACTTCACCTATCAGAACACGGGGAGTTATATGGAGACTATTACCGATTTGAAGCAGATCAAAATGAAGTTAGTGGAGGAGTCGAGACTTAATGAAAAGTCCTTGTACAAGTTGGTGGAGGACGATGATAACACGTGGATGGATACGCTTGAGGGAGACGTCAAGGTGTTGAACTCAGATTTGGAGTCTGAAGAAGAGGATATCATGAGCATCAGTGGTGAGAATGGTACTGATGTGGAGTCTCCGGCTGCAGAATTGGAGGAGAAGCAGGATAAAGATGACGGGGACAAGGGAGAAAAGGAGGATGTGGAAATGGAGGATGTAGTGGAAGATAAGGAAAAGAATGTTGAACACAACCCGGTGGAGCAATCTACAGAAGCTATTTCACAACAATCTGAACAAATAACAGATGCAAGCAAACCTTCCAGTGGCGAGCTGACAAAAACTGCCGATGAAAAGACCAAAGATATCGAGCTAGTAAATGATATTGTGGAAGTTGATGATATTGAGGATGTCAATGAATCTGCACCCAAAGAACCCGAGCCATTGTTTTCCTCAACAGCCAAGAGTGACTCCAGATTTGATTTTGTGGAGTATGCCAGAAAACGAAGGCGCATCAAAGACGCTCAAGCTAAAGCCATTGAACGAAGAAGACAGAAGCGTCTGCGTAACATCTACATGAGAGCAGAAAAGCTATTCTCGTGCTACGCCACCAGCGAACCCAAATTGGAAGATATCGAGTATTTCAACGGTTACCTAGAAGACGGATTTAAGCGGGTGATGATGGCCATGCGGGTTGCCGAGAAGAACAAGTTGGAGAAACTTGCAACACTCCAACAAGAAAAAGCTCAACGTGAGCAGGAGCAAGAGGCGCAAAATGGGGCGTTTGAATTTGGATTTGCTTTCAATACGGCGGCTAATTTGCTGGACGATAGCGACGATGACGGCGATGAGCCCCACGATATTGTCTTTGAGGACCATGAGGTAGAAAGTGAGAGCAACGGCCACATCGAAACTAGCCACAACGAGACTGGCCACATCGAAATTGGCCACATCGAAACTACCAGTATGGCTGAGAGTATTCAGACACAGCAAGAAGTTGCATCGAATGATCAAATGGGTCAAACGGGCCACCACGATACTGGGGCTAAGATCGAAACTGACATTAATCACACCAAAAACGGACCCGCAACAAATTGGGACGGTGCCGAGTCCGACGAAGACTTGGAGGATATATAGATAATTACGAATGACGACTACAGAAAAAATAGTAGATGATAGCACTATGTATTTATTCATGTATGGGGTCTTCTACGCTCTACTTTATTCCTGTCCACACCACGCACTGGCTGCACCACACACACCCGTACATCCGAAACCAAACAAAAACAACTTACATGGAGAATATTCGAAATCCATCCAGGGAACAATTAGCCACTCCCCATTAAATAGCCCCGAGTCTCCGTGAATACGAATAAACCACTCCAAAGTTACATCCATTCCCTCGGCTGAGCACTATTTCCCCCTCAGCATCCAGTTCTCCCTCCCAAACATTGGTTCCCCCACAATGACTTCGATTACACTACCTACCTCGGTCCCCTTCCCCGTCACCGTCACCGCAGTAATGTGTCGGATTGGAGACCAAGTTAAGAAACATACCACGCTAATCAAGTACCGGTACTGGGACTACCAGGACGACCCCAACCTGAAAGAAGCTATTCCTCCCAAAATAAGGGTGGAACGAATTGGAACATTTGAATCGCCAATTGAGGGCGAAGTCACCGAGATAGAAGTTGGAGCCAGCGACGAGATCGCCCATAGTGGCGTAGTGCTCTGCACAGTGCAAGAGGCATGCCCCCACACGGTTCAATATGGAGGGCTCTGTGCTCTCTGTGGAAAGGCTGTGGAGGACGAAAAAGACTATACTGGGTACAACTACGAGGACCGAGCCACCATTCTGATGTCGCACGACAACACAGGGCTCCGGATTTCGCTTGACGAGGCGGCAAAGATCGAACAGAGCACCACCGAGAATTTGGTGGCCGACAAGAAACTCATTTTGGTGGTGGATTTGGACCAGACCGTCATCCAGGCCACGGTGGACCCGACGGTGGGCGAGTGGCAGCGCGATCCTCAGAATCCGAATTATCCATTTGTGAAGGATGTGAGGTCGTTCAGTCTAGAAGAAGAGCCAATGATTCCTCCGGGCTGGGTAGGAGCGCGGCCGCCGCCAACGAAGTGCTGGTACTATGTAAAGCTTCGGCCCGGACTCGCCGAATTTCTTGCACGAATCTCCGAGCTCTACGAACTCCATATTTATACCATGGCCACGCGAAATTATGCCCTAGCTATTGCAAACATCATCGACCCGAAAGGCGAATATTTTGGCGACAGGATTTTGAGCAGAGACGAGAGTGGGCTGCTTACTCACAAGAATTTGAAGCGGCTTTTCCCCGTGGACCAGTCTATGGTTGTAATTATCGACGACAGAGGAGACGTTTGGCAATGGGAGGCCAATTTGTTGAAGGTGGTGCCCTATGACTTCTTTGTTGGCATCGGCGACATCAACCTGAGTTTTCTACCGAAGAAGTACGGACAATTGATGGGGCCCACAAAGAAGAGAAAGACAATTGCCCGTTTGGAGGCTATGGAGGAGGCCCAGTCTGAAAGCGAGTCTGAGAATACGGAAAAGTCTCAGACTCCGGAAGGCGAGAGAATGGAGTCGGAGGGTCCCGAATCTGACGCGGAAGTGTCGTCTCCAGTTGATCGAATCCTAGAACTTGGCGGAGGTGAGAATAATCAGAATCTTCTCTTGGAGCAGCTGATCACACGAAGCCAGTTAGTCGAACAGCAGCAGCACGACAGACCATTGGCTAAGCTCCAACACGATTTGGACAAGATAATCCACGATCGCGAACTGGACTCCCCAATACCAGAATCTAATGGTAAGGGCGAGGAGGAGGAAGATAATCTTCTTTATGACGACGACACTGAGCTCTATTCACTCCAGACTGCGTTGGAGAAAATCCACACAGAGTACTATGTCGATTATGAAAAGTACATGCTCAATCGCGGCAGCATTCCCCGTCCTGATCTTACTACCATTATTCCAAAATTGAAGTCCACCCGTCTTCCAGGCATAAACATTCTTTTCTCGGGAATTTTACCATTAGGTATGAATATTGACAGTGCAGACATTGTGATTTGGTGTCGTCAATTTGGTGTCCGTGTGACCAATGAAGTTTACCCAGACATCACTCACGTCGTTTGTCGTGACCCATCCTCCACATATATGAAACCGGGACTCACACTCAAGGTACGTGTGGCTAAAAAGACGATACCGAATGTGACTATTGTGAACCCAGACTGGTTGTTTGCGTGTTTGAGTCAGTGGAAGCACGTAAGTGAAGACGATTACTTGATTGATGTGCCTGAGCAGGACTGGTACGTTTCCGAGAGAGATGTGGAAAAGTATCAGAAGAGCGTCGAGGCAATCGAAATGAAGACCAATTCAAGGCAATTGCAACGACCTAGAATGGGTTCTCTTTCGTCGATTGAGGAGTACAACTTCAATGATGCAAGTGCTGAAGTGGATGATTTCCTTGCCGGCATCAGCGACGAAGACGATGAAGGCGGTGAAGAGAATGGCGACGGTGGAATTAGCGATAGTGATGAAGAAAACGGGCTGCTGCAACAGGCCAATGGAGGGTCGTTTGTGAAGAGTCTCTACTCTCGCAAGAGACCCATGAAGGAAGATGAGGATGAGTCTTTTGAGTCGACAAGCAAGCGTCCACATGCCTCTGACGACATTGATGAGTTGGAGAAAGAACTCTTGGATGAGCTAGATCACCTCGAGGAGTGAATTTAACGACCGAATGAAATGCACTGTAGAGCAACATGTTGTCGATGACTACTTCTACAATTCTCTAATTCAATTATATTTTGCGTCTATTGGAATCTTTCTTCCTCAGGAGACCCGTTGAAGCCAATATTACATTGATCCAATCTTTCTAACCATTGCTGGAAACTCTTGTACTTGTTAGCTAATGTCCAAAGAAAGATACTCCGGGCTCCTATGGTATCACTACTGCAATAATGGGAAAATCTCTGGCAGTCTCTAGCAGCTATTAGATTAATAGAACACTTCCTTTCTCTTTCAGGCTCACCTGAACCAGAAGAAGATTCAAGAACAAATATTTTATTCTACTTAATGTAAGATTAACGCCTCTCGATAATTGGACTTATCCACCTTTTAAAACTTGGTTTCAATGCTCTTCTTGAGATAAATGGTTTCAATGCTCTTCTTGAGATAAATGGTTTCAATGCTCTTCTTGAGATAAATGTGTTCTGGTACAACTTTCAGTACTGAAACATTATGGCAGAGAGGGAACCAGTGGACAAATAATGTCAAAGGGCACCTTCTGTTCAAATGATGTATAATCTTGGTCCATGCGCCTTGTTGTTCACTATTGGGTGTCTACAAATTTACCAAGAGCATGCACAAATAGCAAGTTGGAGTATCCTGTTCACGACTAACTGCCTGATAGCAATGATGTGGAAGCTCATGACTGTGGGTGATCATTACATTTTCTCTGCGTGGAGGAATGACAGTCAAACTTTAAGTATATGAATCCTCGGCTCGGTTGCTTCGGTGGACGTTTAAGATGATGATGCCGCATGAACTAATTGCAAAACTTACAGGAAACCGTTATACCAATAGCAAAAGCGACGGAGCTGAGGCAACTATCAAGGCATATTCTCTACATGTCTCAGTATTGGTACCATCACTTGAGACTTTTTTATTGCTTCTGGGCATTTCGCAACCTCAATCGCAAGTCATCATCACCACTTGGCCATAAGCCTTGAATTCCAACTCCAAACACCACAAGAATAATCCTGGCTATGTTACTTTGCCCCTCCAAGCCTACTGCCAAGGTAGAGATGCAATTTCATGATCAATCGGACGGCACAAAAAAAAAAGCTCCTTCTTTTTATAGAACCGTGCCAGCCATCTGATCAGGGCACATACTTCCATCAGGCAGTGCTGGGTACTTTAAATGTCGCGCATCCAATGTTTCGGTAAGTTACGATTTATACCGTAATTTATCGCTGGCTAGTTGATTCACTGGAGCTGAATACTATTTTGAATATTCGTTGAATCTTTTTCGAGCAATTGTCATATTTGTTGGCATTAACGTTTCTTTCGGTGATATTCTTTGATCGTTGGTAACCTATCACGCATTTGTGTTCATTCAGCATTTATAATTAGGACATATCCTTTGATTTTCACTGAATCCCTAAACATTTCCATTGATTTTCACTTCTGTTCATTGTGAATATTCCCATTGAATTCCACTGAATATATCTGCTCACCAATTCCTGAGATCATTCATCATATTTGACCATCATGTTCTTCAGACTAACGGTGCTATTCTTTACCATTGCCGCATTGGTTTTGTCAGTATGGTCCATAGTGGGATCATACAAAAACGTATCCTACCTCACGGATAACTACCTTTTCGGATTCCAGACCACCAACGTCAATCTTTCGGCTATCATTCTGACAGCCAACAGCAAGAGAGACGTAATCAGAGATCCAGTCAACATCGAAAGGTACATTCACACCGTGGAGCCTGTGATTGAGGTATTTAACATCAACGCTGATACCCCCACACCTACTACCAACCTCAATAAACGTGATATTCTTGCAAGCTTGGCCTCTGCTGCTGGAGTTGCGACTTCAGATGTTTTGGATGCTCTTGAAGGACAAAACTCGGACGTTGCCGCCCTTTTGAACTCGGTGACTTCGGACTTGAATACTCAGTCTATTTTGCAAGAGATCACCGCTTCCCCCTCTGCTTATTTGAGTGATTTACTACTGCTTGCGTCTGCAGCTTCTATCCCAGAGTCTGTGGTCACATTGGCGGAATCCTTCGACGGAAATGTAGACCAAATTGTCAGCGAGTTGATTGGCAATGTCAACGTCACCGACTTGGGAATTGCAGAATACTACTCTGTGGGATACTGGGGCTACTGCCGTGGAAGTCTTGGAGGAACCGAGCAATGGCTTGATGAGTTGGGATCATTTGGAAAGCAATTCAACAATAGGGACGTCACCTTCAACTACTGCTCGCCGCCTAAGGTGGGATTCAAGTTTGATCCTCTCGAAATCTTGAAGCATGAGCTCACTAACAAGATCAAGGGATCTGTGGATGGAGGTAATGATTCAATTGAAGGGCAATTGACTGCGATGCTAGAAGCCCAAATTCTTGCATTGGTGTCGTCGGTGACATACGAGGATTTAGGACTTCCGGGAGAATTGAAGGAATACTTGACCCTCTTGAACAATCTCACGGTTGCTGCATTTAGTCTTATCTTGGCTGGTGCATGTCTAGCGTTTATTTCTTTCGGGTTTCAAGTTATTGGCTTGTGCTGCTCCCCGGACAACTTTTGCCTCTCGTGTCTCAGCTTCATGCTCATGCTCCTTGTATGTATTGTTACCTTTGTTGGTTCTGGGTTGAGTACTGGAACATACATATTTGTGAGACAGCAAGTGAACAATAATATGGAGAGATTTGGAGTTAAGGGTTGGCTCTCAGTGCAATACTATGCTTTCCTGTGGTCTGCAGCGGCTGCATCGTTGTGCTTGATTGTGTTTGCGTTCCTTGGCTATTGCTGTGGATGTTTCCACTCTGGAAAGAGGAGATACAGGCTGGTGAGAGTTGCAGAACCACAGATGGGATATGTTCATAAGGGTAGTTATTAGGATATTTTAAAAAGGGGCGATTACAGTTCTCGTTGTTTGTTCGTGGATTGGAGAAAGAACACATGCAAGAATGAACATAAGTTATTTGATTGCATTAGAACAACATCTTTGAAAGTTCGTAGATACAAAATTGGAAACAGCTCGGTTGTAATAGATTGCGGACCGCTTAAATATTCTTTCATTTGCTCGTTTATTTTGCTCTTTGGAGTCGTGAGCAGTCAGTGAAATCGCCTAAAACGAACCTCCTCAATACGAAATTGCTCACTAAGAAATAGCTTAATTGGAGATAATCAACTGGAAAATACACTTCAATATTGCTCTATTCAAGTACTCTCTTCTTCCCTCTGTACCTCCAATTCCTCAAATAATTACCCTCTTCATGCTAATACAGTCCTCATACAGATTAAAATACACATACTATCACATTGAGGTCGCCGATTCTCCACAACTCAAAAATGACTCAGCCATGTCTAGCACACGTAAATACATTAACAATTTCCTTATCACTCTCACTTTTAGTTTTTTCCTTCCTCACTTCTATTCCCTTCTCTCAAGAATATCTCCAATCCTACGTCCATCTGAGTGTACATAATCGCATCTCAAATATCAACTCCAAAACTCATCTAACTCATCCAAAAAATGCTCTGTGCTCTATCTGGAGAACCGGCCAAAGAGCCCGTGGTCTCGCCTCGCAGCGGAGCCATTTTTGAGAAAAAATTGATCGAGGCATACATTGCTACCTCAGGAAAAGATCCAATCACCGACGAACCTCTAGCGACTAAAGACTTGGTAGCCATAAAGACCACCGTGCCCACGATAGCACCGCCCAGACCACCGGCATTCAATTCGATTCCCACTATGTTAGCAGCATTTCAGAATGAATGGGATGCGCTTGCATTGGAAACTTACACACTAAGAAAACAACTTAACTCGGCCAGACAAGAAGTCAGCGAGGCTTTGTATCAGTACGATGCTGCTGTCCGAGTAGCAGCTCGGGCCATCAAAGAAAGGGACGAGGCACAGGCTGCGCTAGTGCAAATTTCAGAGACTTTTGCCAGAGAGGCGGAGAAGAATAATGAAGAAGTAGACATGGAAGTCAAGGAAGATGGAATGGAAGAAAACGGGGCCAATAAGGAGGAAAATAAAGTCGACGGTGATGTCGTTGGAATTCCTGTGGAATTGTTGAAATCTGCCAGAGACACCCTATTTGCATTGCACAAGAAACAGAAAGTATCCCTACCAGTGACCAAGACTCTGAAAGTCGACATCAAGGCCAGTGCGCCAGTTGCATCGATAGACAATATCACATCTGTAAGCTCCGGCAGCGACGGCTCCAGCATCTTGCTCGCATCTCCGAGTAAGGTCCAGATACTACCCGAAACTACGACTTTTGACCTAGAGGGTGTGGATGCGACTGGAATTGTCAATTCGTCCAGTGGAATCAGGGCCATTGCATTATCCAATGGGGAGGTAGTCGATTTGCGCAATAATTCCCGCACAACTCTTCCGTTGAAGGCAATTACAGCCATATTTCCACATCCAAGTGAACCTATCTTTGTTGCCTCTACGGCAGACAACGAGTGGGCATTATGTGACGAGAAGACTATCTTCTACAAAAGCAAACTACAGCAAACCATCACATGTGCGGAATTGCATGTGGACGGCGTTCTCTTGGGTGTAGGCACCAGCAGTGGATCCATAAACATCTACGATTTGACTTCCACCGATCTCGTGTCGACTATAGAAACTCAATATCAGAATGTGACTAAGCTTCAGTTTGCCCTCAATGGGTACTGGCTAGTGGCATCATCTACGGAAGGAGACCAATCTGCCGTGCAAGTGTTCGACTTGCGTAAGAATTCGTTGATTCACATGGTTGACTTGGTGTCACCCGTCGATTTTATTCTCGACCCGTCGTGTCTGGTTCTCGTAACATATGAGAAGCAATTCAAGAGGTTACTGGTGCATTTATACATCAAGAAGGGCAAACTGTGGGTGGAAAATGCTTCTGGAATAGATACCGAAGAGTTGGAGTATTTGGTGGGAGAATCATCGCCGGAATCTGTACAAGACACTCAGGCGGTGAAGGTTGCAGGAGTAGGAAAGGACCGTGTTGTTCATTACGAGCTAACCATGAGTGGATAATGGAGGAATTGAGAGGAAAAACTTGTTCTACATGGAATGGGCAGAGGATGAAGACATTAATGGACAAAATCGGATGTAGGATAGTTTGGCTGACACATGCATTTGCTGGTAAAGTAATCGATTAATACTTCAAGTTAGTCCCATCTATTGATTTTTGTACGTAAGGCACTGCCACCAGGGATTGGATTCAGCTCGCGAGCTTTCCTTCATCACCCACATCCCCACAAATGCAATCTATTGGTAACACAACATTGAGTGATTTCCACTAACAACAATATTAATTACTAGAGTTGTTTTTGGATCACAATTCAATCGAATAATTCATGGACTTTTTTCTTCGCAGTCTATAATTGATAATATCTCTATTCATTGTCAAGTCCTATCTGATTCCTCTCTACAGGTTTCGCAGCCTCATATCGCTATCTAATACCCAATCAACTCAATCAACCCATTCAATTCTCTCACTCTCTGCCGTACACAATGACTATAGACAAAAGCAAGATCGATGCTCTCGTCCAAGACTGGTTGGATGTAGATATCAATTCTCAATCTCGCCTCGAGATCTCAACATTACAAAAGAACGGCCAATACGATATCTTGGACAGAAAGCTCTCCAACAGAATCGCTTTTGGAACCGCCGGACTCAGATCGTCCATGGAATCAGGGTTTGCTCACATGAATGATGTTACCATCTTGCAGGCGTCGCAAGGTTTGGTGGAGTATCTTGCTGCTCATGGAGGTTCGTCTCTTGTTGTTGGATACGATCATCGTCATAACTCGCAAAGATTTGCCGAAATCACTGCCAGTGTGGCGCTTTCCAAGGATTTCACGGTTTATTACTTGGGATCTGTCACTAATCTCTCAGCAGAACTGGACCCCAAGGCCTCAGACAACTCTCAAAACAAGTTATTTGTACATACGCCGATGGTTCCATTTGGAATCGATAATTACCATGCATCAGGAGGAGTGATGGTGACCGCATCTCACAATCCAGCCAAAGATAATGGTTATAAGGTTTACTATGGCAATGGATGCCAGATCATTCCGCCTCACGATATTGGAATTGCTGATAGCATCACCGAGAACTTGGTTCCGTGGTTGGAGAGAAATGTGTGGGATATCAAGGGCAATTTCGCCAGAGGCTTGGATTCGGGCAAATTGAAGCCTGTCAACAACGACCTCACCACGCGATACGTGGATATTGTGGCGTCAAAATTGATTTCTAACCCCACTATCACCTTCGACTTCGTCTACACACCCATGCACGGAGTTGGGTTGGATATATTTGAGAAAATGGCCAAAAAATTCAACATTGCCGTCGACAGTGTCCGCCAACAATCGGTTCCAGACCCCGACTTTCCAACGGTGCGGTTCCCGAATCCAGAGGAAGCGGGAGCACTTGATTTGGCTATTGAACACGCCAAAAGCAAGAATGTCAAGTTGGTGGTTGCAAATGACCCAGATGCAGACAGATTCAGCGTTGCTGTATTGACTCGCGACGGCAACTGGCGCCAATTGACTGGTAATGAGATCGGCATTTTGTTTGCCGTGTATGTCATTGAGGAACTCACTTTACCTGAGGAGATTCCAAAAACGTACTTGGTCAATTCCACCGTCTCATCGCAATTGCTTCGGTCCATCGCCGATATTGTGGGGTGTAAGTTTACTGACACATTGACCGGCTTCAAGTGGATCGGAAACAAGGCCATCGACTTGAAGAACCTCGGGTACTTCGTTCCATTCGGCTACGAAGAGGCAATTGGATACATGTTCAATGTTGTCAACGATAAGGATGGAATTTCTGCTGCCGTCATGTGGCTCCAACTCTATGAGAAATGGTTTACTGGAGAAGTGGAACCTGTTGACAAACTCGAACAAATCTATTCCAAGTACGGGTGGTTTAAGGAATGCAATGGCTACTACAAGCTCGATGACGTGGCAAAGACACCCAAGATTTTCAACGAAACTATCCGTAAATCGTACGGTGCCGGCAGAGACTATCCAGAGACCATTGGAGAGTTCCGTGTGGTGGAATGGAGAGACTTGACTATTGGATATGAATCCACCACTGCCGATAAGGTACCGGTTCTTCCGGTGGATTCAACGTCGCAAATGATTACTGCTGTTCTCAAGACTCTCGATGGAAGCGACGGCGACGGTCAAGTTAGGTTCACCTGCCGAGGGTCCGGAACAGAGCCTAAGCTCAAGGTCTACATTGAAGGAAAATCTGAGGAGAGCGAGAAGAAAGCACAGGAGTTGGCGGTTAGATGCTGGAGAACGTTACGTGACGAGTGGTTCCAACCGGAAAAGAACGGGCTCGAGGAGGTAGTGTAGAGAAGTGGGAGTTGGATTCGAGAGGCAGGAAGAAATACGAAGAAAGAAAACACTAGGAAAGAAAAGAACGAGGAAATGAACTTGAGAAAACTTCGAGCAACGAAAAACTCGAGATACCTGATAACAGCTGAAACTAAAATAAGAAAAACGAAACCTTCCAATTCCAACTTCACCAATCATTAGACCGCGAGCAACCAAGGAATAGGAATGAATAGGAGAGAAAAGGAGAAACTGGCACCGAAAACAAAAAGCTGACACAATAGCCGGGTAAACGAAATAACAAACACGTCAAAACCGAAACGAGAAAAAAAAAATCCACGAATCCCACCAGGAAACTCCACCAAGTAATCAAGAGATTCCACTCACACCACCGCGACCTGCACACATCCACATTGTTCACCTTCACCTACAGCCAGATTTTTATATATTCAACCTTATCGACATTTCAGCGGAACCGCCGCCAGATCCGCTCATTCGCTGCCAGAAACACATATTCGCCATATTCTCGAATTTTTCTCGATAATGGCGCTATTCAATTCCGGCAAGGCCGACTTGCCAATGTATGTGTTTCCCCATTGCTACATAGTCAACCGACTTTAAATACTAACTTCAGGAGCCACAACAGCAAGTTATACCCAAAGCGGCCCACGCGTGGATTGATCCGTACGTTCTGGATATCATGTGTTTGTCTACTATTGGTGTGGACGTTGTTGCGCCGCGGTCTGGGCTTGGAAAAGTCCGAAATGGGCAACGACAACGAATACGAGAAATACTCCGTCACTAAGGACGGAATCACCAAGGAACATCCGATGGCGGGCGGAAATCCCGGTCTGCTTGTGGACGACGATGTTGTCTTGACGCCGGAGCAGCAAAACAAGATTTACAAGGAGACGGTGGAATTTTACGACTTGAACGACTACCAAGGGTCTAGCGCCTCCAAGGGCGCCGAAAACGGGGACGTGGTGCTCTTCTTAATGCCGTTGCGTAATGCCGAGCACGTGTTGCCCATGGCGTTCCACAACATCATGAACTTGACCTATGATCACTCGTTGATTGACATTGCATTCTTGGTGTCGGATTGTTCCCCTGGCGACACCACGTTGGAGACGGTGTTTGAGTACTCGGTGGCGCTTCAGAATGGTACTTTGGCCGATCAGCTTCTCGAGGCTGAGGCAAAGAAGCGTAGTGCCAACGTCAAGGGAACAAATGATTTGTATCAATTGTACATGGAAGAAAGCTACGTGGCGAACGTCGAAAAGGCATATAACTCGCCCGAATCGTATCACGCAGACTACCGCAAACCTTTCAGATCCGTGACCATCTACGTGAAGGACTTTGGCCAGGTGATTGGCCAAGGTTTCAGCGATCGTCACGCGGTGAAGGTCCAAGGTATTCGTCGTAAGTTGATGGGCCGTGCAAGAAATTGGTTGACGTCAAGTGCATTGCAGCCGTACCACTCGTGGGTGTACTGGAGAGACGTGGATATCGAGACTTGTCCCGGCACCGTTATCCAGGATTTGATGAAATTCGATTACGATGTGATGGTGCCCAACATCTGGAGACCGCTCCCCAAGTTCTTGGGCAGCGAGCAGCCGTACGACTTGAACTCGTGGATCGAGTCTGATCCTGCGCGAGAGCTTGCAAAGACCTTGGATGAAGACGACGTGATTGTGGAAGGGTACGCCGAGTATCCAACGTATAGAGTACATTTGGCATACATTCGAGACCCCGATGGCGATGTTGACGAGGTGGTGGACTTGGATGGAGTGGGCGGAGTGTCAATTCTTGCCAAGGCCAAGATTTTTAGGCAGGGGATCCACTTCCCTGCGTTTACATTATGGAATCATGCAGAAACGGAAGCGTTTGGCAAGATGGCGAGAGCCATGGGATTCAAAGTGGGAGGATTGCCACACTACACGATTTGGCACATTTATGAACCTAGTGAAGATGACTTGAAGCGCATTGCTACGATGGAGAGGAAAAAGAGGCGACAAAAATCGCCTTAAAGAATTCTTTGACGTTTGCCATAGCTGTATAATACATGGAACAGAATATGAAGAGGTAGGCAAATGGGTGTTGTATAAAAAAAAGAACATTTTATCAGTAGGAAGGCAGGTGTTTTAATCTATGTGTAGCGTTTGCTGCACTCAGAGATTGTTCACATCCGTTTTGATCATCATGAAATGTTAATGCTGAGGGAATCGAACCCTCGCCTGTGTGAAGATGCACTACGGCTTGGCCACAGCAAATGGAAATTGAGGATATCGCGGGTCAGTTGATAGGGCCAGAATTGGATCGAAAAATCGGAAATTCGGGAATTTTAACAATGTTTTGGAATATATAGTTACTCATACGGCTTGTTAATTCATTCACCAAGTTTTAGAGCTGCTTGAGCAAAATTGGTGGAGAAAATAGAGATTATGTGCATTGCGAAGTAGTCGTTGAGCGGCCCAGTTGCTCGTGGGATATCTTTGGCACAAAGACAGCGGATTCTCTTGTGAATGGGGAGTTTCCAACTGATTATTGATTTGGTTTCTTGCGGAACTTATATGGTAGCCAATTTGTATTACCAGATACATTGGAGCTTAGTCGATAGTTATACAATAATATCTTGAATCGTAATAAAATGGAGCAAGCAGGTCATCGAATTTTCAATATAGTACAACCGTCACCTAAGAATAAATTTCGCTACCCGACAATTAACGAAACAGAGAGTTCACAATATATTACCCTCCGATAAGGTGTCTTGCGCGGGCCCATACCGTTTACGATTCGGACAAATACGAAGAAGTCGCTAAACAGAAGCACAAACGAAGAAAAAAGAAAATTATGAACGCAAGCAAAAAAGTAATACAGAAAGAATTAAGCGCACAAAGCAGAGAATGATCAGGAACAAGATCATTGCAATCCAAATTAGAATCTCAAGGTCCATTTAAGTCGGTGCAGACTGCGAAAATTGGTACTTTAGCAAGAGCAACCAAACAGCAAAATACCAGTGCCAAAAAAACAACAGAAAGTCGAATAGCTATTCAGCAATGCGGCCCATCGCTTTTCTCCTTGCTCGTTGACCTATCGCTTTTCTCTTTGCTCGTCGGCATATCGCTTTTCTCCTTGCTCGTGTCTTTTAGTGTGTTTTCATTCTCTCTTCCACGTTGCGAACGCTGTCGCATTAACTGGAATGAAAACAGAGGACATACCGGGTGAAATTAATTTTCACCCGACAAATGGGCAATTTATCATACAATGGTCAACCAGTTCGTGGACCCAAACCTCGTCTAAACTATCCGTTTCTCTCCCTTTTCATCCATGTATCTCCCTTTGTTTCCGTCTCTCTCCTTTTTGTCCGTTTTCCCAACATGCGATCGTTATCTTTATTTCCTCTGCATACGTTCCTGTACCCATAACCGTCTACTCCATCAAATTCCATCCAGCTTGTTTCTTTCCACGGTACGTTCGTCATTCTTTTTTGGTGCCGCTCACCTTGCTTGACTCTCTTTGCTCTCTTCAAGTACATTTTCTCGTATGTGGTGCATTCTGCTCTTTCTATCCTTGGCGCTTGCGCTAGATCCAGTCAAAGACTTCAGAGTCGACGCGTTGAAGTCGCTATCTTCGTTTCCATTGAGAGTCGACAAGGCAGCTAAAGTATTTTCTGAGTCGGCTGCTGCTGACTTGTCGGATTCCGCTCAGGTAAACTTGGGAAAATCTGCCATCGCTGCTTCTGGTTCCAATGAGGTGGATGGTTCAATTCCAACCATTCAATTGGACGCAGGCGTCCAGCCGCTCTGGACCGACTCGTCCAACTCCATCTACTACGTCAGTACCACCATCGATGATAACAATTCCGGCTACTCGCAGGTTTTTCCGCTTCTTATCGACACCGGTTCGAGCTTGTCGTGGATTTACAACACCAGCTGTAGTCTGAGTGCCTGTCTGAATGCTCCAAAATTCGACGATACGGGGTCGATCTACACGACGTCGGCATTCAGTCTTTCGTACTCGGGCCACACCATCAGTGGCTCGTTGGTCGACACTTTGCATAACAACCTCACCTTCAGTTTCCCCTACGGACTAGCATTGGCCAACTACCTGTTTGGGTTGGCTACATCTGCGCCGCTGTTCTTCAACAACTACAACGTGAGCGGAATTATAGGTATCCCGTCGGTTTACGACGACTCGGTTCCTACAAACTTTATTGCCCAGTTGAAGGCAACGGGTTCCATCAACTCCAGAAAGTTTGGATTAATTTTGGGGGGCAGTGCCAACGCTAATTCCACGTTTGGTGGGTTGCTCTTGCTCGGCGATGCTGCCACAAATAACTCAAAAATGTTGGCAGTTTCCAGCCCTGAATATTGCTCACTTAACGAGAACGACGCAGGTTACTGGCTCGTCACCATTTCTGCATTGAGCGTGGTGGATTTCCAAGACGAGATTCAGACCTTATCAACGTTCAACGGTTCCCGCCCCGCCATTATTGACACGGGTACTACGGGGTTGTCGCTTCCTTTGGATGATGCGGAAGCACTTCATTCGGCACTCTTTGGGTCCGATTTTGTGTCTGATGGAAACGGGAACTATGCATTTTTGTGCAATTCCACGGGCGAAGTTGTTTTCACTATTGACGCAAAGAACTTCTCCATTCCTGTCGAAAATATCCGTGGCCAGGCTTACCAGAATAGCGTATTGAAAGGGTATTGTGCGTCCAAGGCACAAGGCTCAACAAATTCCTCGCAATGGATCTTGGGAGCCAGTTTTCTTAAGAGTTTCTACACCATTTTCGACCTTGAGGAGCTGAAAATTGGGTTTGCTCCCTGTGTGGGTTCGTTTGCTACAGCTGTGGCCTCAGAGACTTCTACATTGGCTATTTCGACTTCTGCAACTTCTGCGTCTTCGATTGCAAGTACCGCCTCCAATTCGACTTCTACAAGTCACAACAACGCAGCTATCAACGCCATGGGCAACTCTGCCCGAGCTGGCGGTGCGTTGTTGGCCATTTTCTGCATGCTTTATTAATAGACACCTTCCTCGTCAGGTAATGACCACAAGCCACGAGATCACCGCGTACATCAACGCTACAGGGTAGATGGCAAGAAAAACTCGTCCGGGCAACACCCCCAGACACCGTAGACTCATGACGGCCGCGTAGACGCTCCACAAATTAAGTACACTGATAATCACCAACCGCAACCATCTCCATTTGATACACAAGGTACTGACCACAGCACCAATGACAATAGGGAACATTGAGTAGCCGGTGGCGCTGATTGCCGATAAAAACGAGATGCTGCCGCCCAAAAGCTGGATGTTCAACCCCACTACAAGGTAAAAGAGCCAGATGAAGCTGAAAGTGCCGGAAAACACGGTATTCGTCTGGGAGTTGGGCGCCGCAAGTCCCATAGTGACCGAGTAACCCAACGAGAAGATAAGTGGACCCCAGAGGTCCCAATCAAGCGCGGTAACAGCCGAAGAATTACCAGATGAATCATCGTCATTATCTTCCACTGGACGAGCAGCATGGATGATCAGTTCAGGCAACCGCACGCCGTTGGTCTCCGCCAAGTTGATGAGCCCCAAATGGTGGCTCTTGGCCAACTTTTTGAGCTGTGCCGGCCAAATAACAATGGCAAGTCTTCTTCCAATTTGTCCAATATCTCTCTTTAGCGTGTGCCACACGGGCTCGTCAAGAGTGTCCCCACCGGTATATTCCCGTTCTCTGATGGTGTTTGACTGTTGAAAGTTCAGCGACGTGACGAATGGTGTGAATGCTGACGACAAGTCGACCTTCGGAGTCAAAAGCAGCGAGAAAGTGGGTGTAGTGTAGCCATTGGGATTGGACTGGGAAGGTCTGGGGTGATTAGCCGATTGGGGGGTTTGGCTGGATGGAAAATCTTCATCGGGGATGATGAAGTTGTCAGGCGAAGGGCCGGATCCGTAGTTCATGGTGGTTGGTGATGTTTTGTGAGTGCAGGAGAATAGATAACGGAGGATTCGGTGGGAGGATGGAGATATGAGAAGAATTTTGAGGAGATTCGTAAATTAATAGATGAAGAGATTTATAGAAGTTAGAGATGGACGTTTGTACGATGGAGAGAGTTTTTTAGGTAAGTGGTTTGTGTGAATTGAGGTGAGTCGCTGCTACAATGTGATCTTCAAGTATCGCGACTATCTTTTGACAGAAATGGATCAACAGTTTATTAAAAAGGATCGAGAGGATTTACGATTGTAGTTTGAATGTCTAGAAATTGTTGCTAGTACTATTGAGACTGGTACTATTGAGACTGGTACTATTGAGTTTAGTCTTGATCAGACTAGAAGTTTTACGATTATTGTTCCTGAGACTAGAGATGTCTAGACAAATGCTAGGGTAGTACTTAGATTGGCACGCTCAAGTACAATTTAGGCTAGTACTACTCTAGTACGATTGACCAGCATTATGAACAGTAATGACTCACTACTTCTCTTCAGTTTAGAATAACCGAAAATCTAGCACTATCTACCAATTGTCAAACTAGTCAATTTAGTTCTATATGTGAATACCTCTAAGACCAGCTCAAGCGACCAACAAACTAATATCATCTACAAATTAATACGATGGAATGCTACTTTAATTGACAGTCTGGATGAAAATACTCCAGCTTCGATGACAAGTTAGTTATCTGAAAGTCTCATATTATGGAAAGTCTAGTGGTTACAGCAATCTGTCCCCCAATTCTGGTTCAATTATTTCCTGAGTCTAGTCCTAGAATCAGCTAGTTCATCTCATAGTCTGTTCTTATGACAATGCTTCAACTACAATCTCTGTGGACAATATAGCGTATTTCACAATCCCATGATGGGAATCTCTATCAACATTCTAGCCAATTATCGACAGTCTAGCATTACTTTCAATCTACCTCATATATCAGGTCATTGAATTGGCTGCCTCTATTGACAATTTAGTACCATGACTATCTTAGTGACAATTTAGAATGACTATCTTATTGACAATTTAGAATGACAATCTCTATTTACGCTCCAGCTAAGACAGTCCAATGCGATTCTTAGTCTAAATTGATCCCCTATTAACACTCTACTTCCCTCTCCTCCAACTGACTTTGTTCTACTCAGCATCCCATCATCATCTTCTCTAATCCAATCCTCAATCTGCCTTCTCCTCTAACTCACTTCCTTCATCGCATCCTCCTTGCTCTCATACGGCTTCAACTGCTTCACAACTCGAGCAGGAACTCCCACCGCCACACAATTAGCCGGAACATCCTTCGTCACCGTGCTCCCCGCTCCAATCACCGATCCATCGCCAATGGTCACCCCAGGCAAAACTGTCACGTTGCATCCAAACCATACCCCATTACCAATCGTGATCGGCAACGCATACTCCACCCCGTTAATTCGTTCAGTGGGATCAGACGGATGTGTGGCCGTGGTTAAAATGCATCCAGGGCCCATCATCACATTGTCACCGATGGTGATAAGCGTACAATCCAATAAGGTCAAGTTGAAGTTCCCATAGAATCGTTTGCCGATTGACACATTGAAGCCATAATCAACAAAGAAGGGTGGCTCCAACACTATATCCGGTTGACAATTGCCAAAGATTTTCTCCAAGAACTCGTACCTGGCTGCCTGGTGCTTCTCAAAGCTGAAATCATAATCTTTCATGCGAATCAAGTGGTAGTCGGCCACGATCTCGTGGGCCAAGTTTCTTCGCATCCAGAGCTCCTGATTGAAACAATCGTAAGGCACACTCGAGATCATTTTCTCATACTCTTCCGTTTTTGGGATGTTTCTGAGGTTGGAGTAGGCATACTCTACGAGTTCCTTATTGATTTCCTTGTTGACGGACATTTCAGGGTTAGTGACTGGGTTCTGTAGTTTATCTCCGTGTTTTAGGTCGCTAGATTATTGTGATCTAGGATTATTCTGGTTTTTTGTGATTTTCTGATCTTGTAGAATTCCAATGTGGGGCATGGTGGGGTATTTATAGGCATTTCGCAATAATGCGGGAATCATTCCGCAAAATCGCCTGCCCAGTGAATTTCTTATAATGATTCACTGATTCAACTCACTTTTTAAGTCATCATGTTGATCCCCCACTTTGAATCGATATATCGGTTCGGCAAATAGTATCACCAGTCCCCGCCTTACTTGCATACGCCGTACCTCAATTTACAATCCCCTTTTACACAGGCTCTAATCTAGTTCTCCTATTTAATCGTCTCCGAAAACATCCCAAACTGGGGCACAGGTTCTCACCACTCCGTCGACTTCAGACAATTTGTTCAAAGTAGCAAAGTCCTCGTCCGACAAAGTGAACGTCTTCAAGTTCGAGATAATTCTCGACTCCTTGACCGATTTAGGCAATACAACCGTTCCTCTCTGCACGGCCCAGGAAATAAGCACCTGTGCCGGTTCCACATTGTTCTTTTCGGCAATTGCCTTGATAGTAGGGTTTGCGAACAATGGAGCGCCGTGAGAGCCCAATGGCGAGTATGCCTCAATGACAATGCCCTGCTCGGTCAAGTACTCCTTCAACTCCTCTTGTGGCAACAATGGGTGGGCCTCAATCTGGTTCACCACTGGCTTGATGGTCACCTCTGGGTCAGCCAACAATTTCTGAACCTTGTGCTTGGTGAAGTTGGAGATTCCAACCGACTTGACCTTTCCGGTGGCCACCAACTTCTGAACCTTCTTGTAAGTTTCAAGGTAGTCAAACTCCTCTGGCTTGGCTGGCTTGTCTCCACTCACACAAATTGGCCAGTGGATCAAGTACAAGTCGACGTAGTCCAATCCCAATTTCTCCAAAGAGCTGTCGAGGGCCCCTTCAACGTCGTCGTGGGCAGTATTCCACAACTTGGTGGTGACAAAAATCTCCTCTCTTGGCACTCCCGAAGCCTTGATACCTGCACCAACTTCGTCCTCATTTCCGTAAGCAGCAGCAGTGTCAATGTGCTTGTAGCCATTCTTCAAAGCAGAAGCAACAGAGATGGTAGCAACTCCCCTCTCGGAGGCTCTCCAGGTTCCCAAGCCAATGGCAGGAATCTTGTTGCCGTCGTTCAAGGCGTAGACTTTGGAGTTGACATGTAAAGACATTGTGTTTGTGGCTGTGGCAGTTGTAGTTTGTTTTCTGGAGGTGGAAACAGTACGGAGGGATCCCCACCTTATATAGCGCGGACAACGAAGTGCCGCAGCCAATTCGCACACTTGCTTCATGTAGTTGCTTACTAAATAATCCTGTTGTCTACGGCAATATCGCACAAAGCAACGGTGTGCATGGGGGGGAGAGATAGCCGAAAACCACTTCGATTCTCGTCAATTGCTGCTCTCTTCAAGTCTTGCGAAGTCCGAAGAGACTGCGTCTCGATTTTTTCGTGCTAGATGAACTCTTTCCACTGGACGACTTTGCACTTCCCGAGGTCTTTGCACTTGTTAAGGACGTCAAGCTTGAAGACAGTTTAATCCGTGGCACCAGTCCGCTATCTGGTGCAAGTTGTCCCTCCTTCTTTGCTCTAGTAAACCTGAAAACCCTTCTTCTGCCCGACACCGAGAGTATATCCAGTTGATCGTCTGTCATTGAGGTCCGTGAAACAATAGAGGTGGCATCGTTGTTGTCATCATTGTGCCAATCGCCGGAATTGGTCTTTCGTTTCTCTAAGCCCTTCTTTTCCATCGCCTGCCTCTTTTGCTTTTGCATCATTTTCTCATCTTTTTTGATCATCTGTGTAATACGCTTGTCCAACTTCTTGTTGGAGTCAAACACCTCGGTTTTCGTAGAATTGAATGGTGAAAACTTGATACTGGTTGCGTTGCGAGACATGCTCTCAGATTTGAACGAGTGAGAGGTTATCAACGACGATGTGGAGTGACTGGGCTCCAACTTATTTGCGCTAACTGAGCCGCTACCTGAACTAGAGAGCCCCGCAGACGAAACCAGAACGTCGCCGTGACTGCGCTGATTGCTTGGACCCAGTGGTCTGTAGGTGGAAAGCGATGAAACCGAACCCTTTTGTACTGGTTCGCCTGGTGTTTTCTTGCTTTCTTCAGCCGCTTTGGAGCTGTTGAAGAGTCTTTCATATTCCTCTTTTGTCTGTTTAAGTGCCCGCACCATGTGTCTGACATTCATCGTCCGCAACATCATCTTCACATCAGTGCACATTGAAGCGGTTTCAAAGATCACGTCAATGACGTAATTACTAGGCTCTGGCCCATCTGGAGAGACCAATTGCTCCAACGTCATATCAGCAGATCGTTCTTGTTCATTGTCCAGGTCATCTTCGTCCAATAGGTCATGTGAGAATGAATCATATAATGACCTGTCAAACACCGATCTGGATCTAGGTCCAAGCGGAGTTCTCCGCTCTTGGTAATCCAAATAGTGCAACGATCTCTCGACCTTCGTATCTCCTTCTTCTTCGCTGTTTTCGGTACTGTTGTCCTCTTCGGAAATTGCCTTCTCCAAGTCAGGTCGACCACTTGGCGATTTGGGATCTTCAGACTCCATCTTTTTCAGGAAATAGTCTCCGGTGGGGTCGGTGGTTTCCTCTGAAACACTCATACCTAGCGAAGTGGAGTACTTCTTCTTGCCGCTGCCCAATGTAGAAACGCTTGCCTTGTGAAGACTCGAAGATTTCCGCAACAATGCGATATCCAAGTATCCATCGTCGACCGTGTCCATGAAACCCTCATATTCATCTAGAGGAGACTTCATCATGGCTTTGGAAGAGAGATTGAGCTTCTTGTACTCTTGAGCAATCTTCTTCTTCAATATATCACCTTCCTTAACAATGATGGTCTCCTTTCTGCCGATAATTCCGTAGAGAACCTCACATAGTAAATCATAAAGGAGCGGAACCCTGAAATATCTAGCAAAGATCATGCAGTCAATGGCACAAGGTTTAAGGCTCCACTTGTTGCCAACCTGTCCCGTATACAAATATTCACAGAACGCTTTCAAGGTGTTAGTTCCGAACGGAATGTAGAGCTTTCGTGGAATCAAAGAGGGTTCCATTTGAAATGTTAGAGGATCAATGGTTGTAAAATCCAACAACGTTCGATGCTCAATAGATTCGCTTGGGTCCCTGGCACTCGGTGATTTACTGGCAGGGACACTCTCGGCACTGGAAGAGGCCTTCTTTGAGGAGTCACCAGACGATAGAGCAGACTCCCGTCGAGTTGCTGGCACCTTTTCTGGTTCTGCACTGCTTCTAGATGGTGTCTCTGAAGAGGAAGGAAGTTCGGTCGCTCTTGAAAATTCGAGTTTGGTATTCGAACCCATCATTGCCAGTGGATCGCTACTTGCGGAAATGGAGCCTCTAGGAGATGTGAATGGGCTCGCATTGGCCGGGATGTTTCGCAAAGCAGTCAATGTATGCATGATGGAAGCACGGGGCGACAATGCTTCACTGGAGTTCTTTCTCGAAGACGATCGGTAGGAGACTGGGGTTGTTGGTACTGCCGGAATCGGCTCACTCGGTAATGGAAGTTGAGGGGGGATGTCTTGAAGGTGGGAAGCGAGTAACGATGGAACCGATGACATGGATGAAGTCGAGTTTTTCCTTGAGACATCCAGTTTATGGGGATCGATAGACGCCGTCTGAGACGATACCTCGTTGATTGAGCTAGACGACTTTCCCTCCTGGAAAGGAAGTCTAAACTGCGGAGCCTCTTTGTTGGAATGGGGATATTTGGATATGGAGAGCAGGTAATGCGTCTTGGAGTCCATGTCGTCGTAGGTGCCGTCAGGATGGGATATGTCGCTGCCCGAATAAGAATTGGATTTTTCAACTCTAGAACTCAAACTTCCGCCACTGCTTTTCGAAGATCTTAATCCCAGAGCGGAGCCAGCCTTGGATTGTTCAGTTTCAAAGTTGTCGATTGCATTCACGTATGCTCTAGAGAGAGTATCAACAAAATACGTGCCCCATCTTTCTAGTAGGATAGTGGAGGACACCGGAAGCCTGTCTCCGTTACATGAAATCAACTCAAGGTCTGAAATCAAGTCTCCATATCTGTCAAACGCATTTCTTCCCAAGGTTATAGCAGCAGGGGGGAAAACGGAACGAACTTTTGTGAATTTAACCTTGGGTGCGGCGTAACGGACATACTCACTGAAAGAAATGGCATGATGTGCTCCTTTGCTGTCGCTCCGACCTGAAATGCTTGAAAACTTCCGCGGACCGTATTTCTCAAGGAGCTCAGGCTCATCAATGTCTTGTAGAGGCATAGAGCTACCAGAGTCATCGGAAAACGACGAGCGGCCCGAGGCATATTCTTCCGCAGAACTTGTATCTACAACGTTTTGCTTCCCAGCAAGACCGTGATGGGCACCAGCCAATTCAGAAGAAGCAAGAATATTGGTCACAGGAAGACTGACGGTGATCATCGAGGAAAAATAGCGAACGCTGCTTGTTGTTCTGGAGGTGACATAGTTTCCAAGTAGAACTACCCTGTGGTGGGACATCCATACAAAGCCTCCCCAAAATCTGTGGGAACCATAATCGTGATTACAGTAAACATTTAGACGGGACCATTTGCCGGTGGGTTTGTTGTAGATGAAGATGGAAATGTCAAAGTCGTTTGGCAAGAAACCTGTAATGACCAAATTTTGACCGAATAGTCCCCCTGTTGGGTACCGCAAGTTGAGGGGAATCGTATGACGCATGACAGTGGTTTTTCTGTGGTCGGACTTCTTCTTGTTGCCCAATGAAAGCACCTTTCCACGTCCAAACTTCTTTCCCATGCGGAAAGAAAGTAGCGGATTGACGCCAACGTCGTCCTTCTGGGGCACTGTTGGGGAATATATGATGATGGACTCTTCTTCCGCTATATGTTTTTTTTGAGATATTCCACCGAATGGAACAGAATTGGACCGTGACAGATGTTGGTACTCGACTTCCTCCTTGAAGTTGACAATGATACTGTTGAGGTAGTTGACGCTGATATTGTGTTTATCATTAACAGCGGTGAAGTTTGTGAGACCTTTGTCCTTATCCTTGGCAGGGATACCCGTGGTAACCAGGAACTCGAGCGGATAGTCGGAGACAACATAAGTGCCGTCCACCAAGTCGAAAACTACATTGTCGTACAATGACTTGGAATCGGCGCCCAATCCTCCAGCAATCATGAAGCCGGCATGATCTTTCTTTTTTGAAAAGGGGAGAGAGCCCACCATGGTCATTTTGTGGCAGAAACGGGGCTCGGGAACCGAGGCGTCGGACATCCATCCCGATCCATCGTGGAGAAGTTTCCATGTGCCTGTGGTGAGCTTGAACTCCCACAAATCGTTGCACGGCACCAACCGGCACGGATCCACAGTATCATCTACGTCGTCGGGCACTGCAAGTCCGCCAAAAACGTAGACGCAGCCGTGGCCACTGGCCAACTCGTGAAAAAGCCTTGGTTTTGGTTTGGGACTTCCGGGGGCAATTTCCACCCGTTTCCACACCTTCAGAATAAGGTCAAGGTAGAAGAGCTCGCCCGACAAGTAGTTCCGCACGCGGCGAGACTTGTTGGGACCCACCCGCAGTAAAAAGGTGGAGGTAATGCCGTCGATGGTCACCTGGTCGTCCAATTCAAGCCCCATTGTAAGTCCGCCGTAGGTGAACACAAAGGAATTGAGGAGAACCGACGCTGACCCTGTGCGCACGTTCAAGTTGAGGCGGTCATCTTTTTCTGTGGGCGGCAACAGCAAAAGGTGGCAGGAGCTGGATGCTGGAATTAACGTAGTCATTCTATAGGGGCATGTTCAGGCCCTTTTGAGCTAAAGGCGACCGTGGGGGAAAACGGGGTGGAGAAGAAATGACACGGTAGCAGCCGCAATTAATAGAATAGGGGATAGGTGTTGATGCGGGGCCAGCCAGATGGGAACAAGTAGCTGGTGATAATTGGAGGTGGAGGTTTGATATTGGTGCGTGCAGGGAGATGGGCGAGTGATGGCAGAATGGTGGGGGAGCGGGGGCAAGGAGATAAGTGATTGAAGAGAATATAATTGAACAATTGTACAGGAAATATGTTTGATTGTGCAATTGGAGATGCTTGATTTTTCTTGTTGAGGAATTGGATTATTCCATGGTAGATGGATAAAGTTTTGCTACGATGAGTGCTCACTGTTCTGTGAGAAGTTGTAACCATTCAGGAATGACTGTGGCTAGTGGTGTTATGTGGACCGATATAAAGAAATTTCAGAAGCTTGGTTGGATTCAAAGGTTAATGTTAGAAAGAAGGCTAATTCTAGTATGGAGATTATAGAGACTAGAGATTAGTTCTAGAGATTAGTTCTAGAGATTAGTTCTGGAGATTAGTTTTGGAGATTAGTTCTAGAGGTGAATTCTAGAGATTAGTTTTGATACAGAGGTTAGGTCTAGGTTATTTCCAAACAGTGCGGCTAGTGGAGAGTTTAGTTGCCAAGAGCGAAATCCAAATCCTCCACCTCCATGCTGGCTGGTTATGGCCGTATGGCGCTCTTCTGGCGATTCTTGGTGGAGCAGAAAGTGGTGAGATTCGCGGACAATGGTTATGACTCTGAAGGGGCAGACAAAGATGATCAATTGACGAACTCCATTTGGAATGGTCCGTAGGGGTAATCACTTGATTTCTTTGAATGATCTCACTCCATTTTGCACGTCAGACGTCCGCTGAAATTGTTTCCTCATAGATCATAGTCGTCCGCGACCTTCGGTCATAAGCATACTTCATTGGGCATAATCTGCCATCGTTGCACCTTACAACCATCTGGCTGGCACTACTACAAGAAAATAACTGCCTCTACGTCTCATGAGCCTAACACTAATACTTTTGTCCTTTTCAGTTTTCTAGATTTTATTTCACTGCCTTGCCCTTTCTTATTTCATCGCGGAATCTTGCCTTTTGTTGAAATACTAAATCACAGGACAGCCACTATATATTTCTGCGGCTGAGCAATTAAGTTTAATTGAGGGCCTAGACAACCTACAAACTGAAATTGTACTGGGTAATTAGCGGGATGCAGCTAGTGTATCGGACTACGACCATTCCCAGTTGACAAACCAGATTGCTAATTCCATTCTTCAGTACAAATTCATCAATTATTTCCCTCACCAAAGCAGTCTCTTCTGAGTAAACTACTATTTTAATTCACGCATGCCGAGCGATCTTCAATTGCGTATCCTAACCAACTGGCCGCTCAGAGATCAGGTGTGGGATTTGCTCTGTCTTCATGTCTGTAATTTGTGCACTTCATCAGTTAAAACCTGCTTCATGGGATAGAAAGCATATGGGTGGCATCGAGGAGCTACATAATTTGTTTTGTGGTAAGGAAGAAGGTTTGGGTCATAATTCACTCGCATTCACAGCTCTTTTCATGGAATCTTATACTCTAGCCGATACAAGGCGAAGAGACGAAAATGAAGTTTTGATAGGGTAGCAGTGGATCAGAATCCGTGATAGTGTATGAAATTCTCCATTTCTGGAGGAGATTTCTTTTAGCTACCGCTAAGCTTCATATATTGCAGATTGGATTTGTTTTATTTTCACAAATTCATGAATGGACTCTAGCCACTGTAGATTCCAGTTATTCGGGTATTCATTAAGTGATTTTCTTTAGATATTCAAACAAAAGGAATGTTAATGATCTTTTCCGTTTGTTTTTACGATTCAAGATTATTTATTATAACTAAAAGCTAGTTAACAACAACCTTGGGAAATGAAAACAAAAACCCCTCAGAAGAAAGTAAAAAATATCCCCAAAAACGTCTAGAAGGCATAATGATAGAAGGGCCTATCATCTCAACTGATACTTGTAATTTGTAGACTGACAGAACATTTTCATCTGGCGATTGAGTAATAGAGAGTAAGTGGAGAACCAAACTGAACATCATTTACATAAACCTTTCATTATTTTAATGCAATCTGACTCTCTAAATAATTCTATATCCTTTTCGATTGTTTTACCGTCCTAACTTTCCTCTCTGAGGCTCAAAAAACTGGATTTTTCCCAGATTTCTACTCACATCTATCTAAGAATGATTTCACAACAAATCGGTCCCTTGGCCCAGTTGGTTAAGGCGTGGTGCTAATAACGCCAAGATCAGCAGTTCGATCCTGCTAGGGACCATTTCTTCCAGGGCGTGTGGCGTAGTTGGTAGCGCGTTCGCTTAGCATGCGAAAGGTCTCCGGTTCGACTCCGGACTCGTCCATTTTTGGTAATTTTTCCACTCTGGGAATGTGCCACCTGCATTTTGTCTCCTGATTACGTCAGACACCGCACCGTGCATGTAACTTCCGGGGATTGGACGCCCATAACGCCAGCAGCGAGCAATCGTGGTGCGGCCACTTCCGAGGACGGTGCCGAGGGGTGTACCTCAGGCACTCCAGTCAAGCCTCACACATGTGAACCATTGTCCTGTCATGGCCACATTGAGCCACCTCCTAGTAAGGCTCTCTTTTTATTAACTAATATAAACTACTACTAAGTTGATAGTTGAAGTGTACTTAGTCTCCCCTCTGAGACTGCTCTACCTCTGGATTTTAATGAATAATCACACTTAATATCGCCCATTTATCGTGTCAATGTAATGTGGTACCCTATGGCGCACAAACAAATTCAAGCACTGGGAATCCCTGAAACCAGTAATGATACTGGAATTTGCTAGCGGCTAATCGCTACTTTCCTTTCTTTCCTTTCTTTCCTCTATATTTGAGTATATTGCTATTAGCAATAATCGTCCAGCTAACATGTGTGGAAATCTTCACTACATTCAGAATGCTCGCTTCGCTCGCGTGGCGGGCCACTTCCGGGGAAAAACCCGCCAGTCCCCCCGGCCCCGGCCCACCATTTCCGAGGTCATACTCACTGACCCCTAGTCGATTATTGCTGGCTATCAATCACTCTTTTCCCACACAATTCACCATGGCTGAAATCGAGAAAACAGACTCGACTGCCACCTCGAGCAAATTGAAGCAATTGGCCTCGTCCGACACTTGGACGTCGCCCTTCAGAACCTCCGGCGGGCGCAAAAACACCATCAAAGATTTCAAAGATAGTAACTCTTTGTCGCAAGTGAAGGTTCCAAAGAAGTTCTCGCAGCACCAGATTTTGGAGGAGGAAAAGGCCAAAAAGGCTGCTGCCGAGAAGGAAGCTGCCGAAAAGGCCAAAAAGGAGGCGGAAAATGCGGAAAATGCGGCTAAATCTGAACCCGTCGACGCCAATGGAGTGAAAGACACCACTGGAACGGAAGAAACCAATACGGAAGCTGTAGCCGATGCCGAGGTCGAGGCTGGACCTGAGGAGACTGAAAGACCTTTGACGGAGAGCGAGAAGGTGGAAACTGAAGAAACCGAACCAAACGGAAAAACGGAATTGGACGACACCACCGCAACCGAGGACAAACCGGTTACCGAGGACTCCGCCGGTGCCAAAGACGACAATGTCGAGCAAATGGTGAAAGAGACACCAATCGAAATTGTCACCCAGCCAGAAGCCAAATTTGAGCCGGTGGAAATGCCCAATCAGGCGGTGTTGGATAGTTTGCAGGCCAAGCCCAATTTGTTGAACAGATACCAGGAATTGAACGAGGCCGCCATTGGGTCTGTGTCGAGAAGCTTGGATGATCCCAACAAGTTAATTGATTTGGGCAGTGGGTTGAAATTGACTCAGCAGCAGTTATTGGACATTGCTGCCAAGAGAGTGGCACCAGTGATTGCAAACATCAATGAAGAAGTGGAGAAGTCCAGACAAGAAGACTTGATTGTTGAGAAGAGAGGCCTCGACAGCAAAGTAGCCCTGCACCAGGGAAAACTCGACAAGGACTTGGAGAAGCACAGGGGAAAACTTTCCAAGATCCGGGCCAAGTTTGATCAGGAGATCGCTGCCAAGCTCACTAGTCTTACCAACATGATGACATTATCTACTACCGCTGCTGGGGAATTTGAGACTAACACCAAGGCCGAGATTGAGACAGCCAAAACCGAGTACCAGGAGCGTGAGACGAAAGCAGTGGAGAAACATGAGGTGGACAAGGAGACGTTGGTGAAGAACCACGAAGAGTTGACCACCACCAAGAAACAGGCTTTGGAAGACGCCAAAACGGGCCAAGAGACTGCTACCACAGCAATCGAGGAGTTGCAGGAGAAGAAGGTCCAATTGGATAACGACAACTCGGGTTTGTCCACTGAGATCGACGAGTTGACAGAACAGTTGAACGAGCGCACCAAGGAATTGGACAGCTTGAAGGAAAAGTTGCAGGCTGAGAAAGATCAGATCGCTGCCAATGAGTCCACCAAGGAAGAACTCAACACCGCCATTGTTAACACCAAGAAGGGGGTTGAGGACAAGAAAGCCTCGCATGCTGCTTTGGCTGCACAAGTTGGCATTTTGGGCGCTGCTGCTGCTGCTTATACTGCCAAGTTGACTTCGTTGAGAGCCGACAAAGATGCTCGTCCTTCAAGATTGGCCCAGGCCAAGGAGACCAACACCACGTGGCAAAAGGACAAGGCAGAACTCGCCCAAAAGACGGCCAGGGAACATGAGCAACAACGTTTGGAGGCTGCGGAAGCTGCCGAGACTGAGAGAGTGAGGCGTGAGATCGAGGAGGAGAAGCAGAAGTTGGAGGATGAAAAGAAACAGTACGAGGAAGAGAGGGTTCGTCTTGAGCAGGAGGCTCAGGAGAGAAGAGAAGAGGAGGAGAGGAAGCGCAAGGAGGAGGAAGAGACGTTCATCGCCGAGGAGCAGCAGAGAAAGGAGGAGTACCAAAAGAAGATGGAAGAGGAGGAAAAGAAGCGTGAGGAGGAACGTTTGAAGAGAGAAGAAGAGGCTGCTGCTGCTGAAGCCGCCTTCAAGGCCGAAGAAGAAGAAAAGGAGGCCAAACGCAAGGCCGAAGAAGAAGAAAAAGAAAAGGCCAGACTCGAGGAGATCAGACTTGCCAACGACCCTGAGCATCAAAGAATGTTGAGAATTCAGAAGAGAGATGCTGACAGACAGAAGTTGTTAGACGAGCAGGCTGAAAAGGATCGTATCTACAACGAGCGTAAACAGAAAGAACAGGACGAGTTTGAAACTTTGCAGGAAGAAATCGAACAATTGAAGCAGCAGAGAGATGCTCGTGCTTTGGCTGAGAGAGAGGAAGCGGAGAGATTGGCGCAAGCCAAGTTGGACGAGATCGCCAACTTGAAGGAGGAGCATACCGCCAAACTCGCTTTGTACAAGCAAAGGTTGGAGTTCGAGGCTTTGCAAAAGGAGAGATTGGAAGAGGAGGTGCTCAACTTGAGAAAGATCAGGGAGTTGAGAGAAGAGAAGTCTCGGTTGGCCACACAGGTGAACCCCGACTCCGGCATGGATTCTCTCCAGAAGCTTATTGAGGAGAGAGAGATGGAGGTGACTCGTTTGACCAAGCAAATTGAATTTGATGATGACGATTTCTACACCGCCATGCACCAAAGTTCGGCGAGGCCTATGAACGCCCCCATTGAATCTAAGTCCGCCCAGCCTGTAGCCAAGGCTGTTGAACCGGTGAAGCCTACGGCTTCCAAGTCAGAGTCTACATCCACAGGATTGTTGGCTGGAGCTGTTGCTGGTGCTGCCATTGGTGCTGCTGCCATTGCTGGAGCTGCCAGTACTGGAGTGACCAAGGGTGCAGAAGCTGCAACTTCTGTTGGTGCAACTACTACGAAGGCGGTTACTCCTTCAACTCCTGCTGTCCCCAAGCCTTCTTCTTCAACTGTGCCATCCAGTGGCTCCACCTCTACTTCAAGAGACCGCGCAAGCAGCTTATCGAGAACTAAGAGTCTTTCGAATAAATTGAAGGGCATTCTTGGTAGAAGCAAGGAGGAAAAGGAAGCAAAGGCTAGAGAGGCTAAGGCTAAAGAGGCTAAGGCTAAAGAGGCTAAGGCTAAAACTGCAACGAAGTCTGCTTTACCAGCTGCTGCAGCTACGACCAACGTGAAGTCTGTGGATGTCAGCAAACAGCCAGATGGCCAGGTCAAAGCGCCAGTTGCTGAAACTGAAACCCCAGTGACCAAAACTGAAGTCCCAGTAGCCGAAACTCCAGCCCATGACGATGTTGCCTCGCACGCATCCAGCGAGTGGCTTTCTGCGTATGAAGAGGTTTCCGACGAAGAGTTCGAGAAGAATAAGGACGACCCAAACTACATCGAGGTTGGTGAAGATGAGGCAGAAAAGTACTTGAACAAGAACAAGGCTCCAGCATAAACCCCCGAGCCCCGAGTCATTCATATTTTTATAAGTCATTGTATTTGTATTGTTCTATTATTACAACGCTGTTCGCAACCAGTCAGTCATCTCATCACAGCTAAGAAGTCTAGTAAGAGGTATCCACCACATAACGACCCAAAATAGTGCCTTCTTCCATTTCCTTGAAAATACGAGGCAATTCTGACAACCCGGCAATCTTGATTGGAGCTCCCACTAGTCCTCTCGAGAAGAAATCAATTGCTTCACGAGTATCGGCCCGGTTTCCCACATACGAACCGGCAATAGACACCGACTTGAGAACAGCATCAATAACTGGCATCTTGATTTCGGCACCTGCTGGCAATCCTACCAAAACCACAGTACCGATGGGTCTCACGTATTCAGTAGATTGATTGATGGCAGTTGGCGAAACAGAAACGTTAATGACTCCGTGTGCGCCGCCCTTAGTAACCTCAATTACCTTCTGAGAGAGATTTTCTTCTGTCATGAAATCCACATACTCATCGGCACCCAACTTCTTAGCCAATACTCCTTTGTCTGCACCACCATCAATTGCCAATACCAAGTAACCCATGGCTTTGGCATATTGAATAGCTAATGTTCCCAAACCTCCTCCAGCACCGGAGATTGCAACCCATTGGCCCGCTTTCAAGTTCGCTGTCTTCAATGCCTTGTAGACAGTAATACCAGCACACAAAATGGGAGCCACTCCCGGCAAATCAGTTCCCTCGGGGATTTTAGCAGCCTGCAATGCGTCAGCTGTAGCATACTGCTGGAACGAACCGTCGTGAGTGTACCCAGATAAATCTGCAGTTTCACAGTTGGATTCGTGGCCATTATCACAGTATTCGCAGCTCTGACAAGAAGAGTTCAACCACTTGATTCCAGCAAGATCTCCAAGTTTCCAGCCAACAACGCTTTCGCCCATTCCAACAACTATACCTGCGCCCTCATGGCCACCTACCAATGGCAATTTGGTAGGCAATGGCCAGTCACCCTTCCATGCATGCAAGTCGGTATGACAGACTCCAGAATACTTGACGTTGATCAATAATTCGTTGGGCCGGGGCTTGGGAACGGCTATATCCTTGTAGAGCAATGGTCCGCCATTTGTTTCAAACACCACCGCCTTTTGCAACTGTGGAATGGTGTATTGGGAGTAGTATCTTGTAGTGAGCCTTGTGCATGAAGTCCACGAGGAGGATCTCCAGTTGATTTGGGGAAAAGTTCTTGCCCAAGGCGCTAGAATTAACATTGATGAAGAGAAATCTATGAAATTGTGTTGGTAGTGAATCTGGGGGGAACGCCGTGTATTTATAGTTGCTCTGTAGATGCATGTGGAGATATGACCTCATAAGCGCATCCGTCAAATGTCTGGCGATAAGTGCACGCGAACAAAGAAAGAAGAAAATGGTTCTTGGAACAAGGAGAAAAGGAACTAACGGACATATGGACAGGGGGAAAGGAACTAACGGACATAGGGCTAGCGAGGTTGACGACACTGTTGGGGCATGAATGGTTGAGTAAGTTGCTTTACCTATGATGTTAACTCCGAGGACTCACAAAAAATCCCACTTTGAGTCTCACGCACTCGTCAAACCTCCAATCACCGAAATATGATACCACCAATCACCGAGATGTATAAGACATCAAGGGACAAGGCTTCTTGGTTTCTACTATCAATTGGTTTTTTTTTTGACAATTGGTTAACTCCATTGACTCAATTACCACAAAAGCCCTCTATGATCAACGAATCCTACGGTAAATCGCTGTCCATAAGTTGGGAAACCGAACATGACTAATGCCGATCATCGCTCGCCAACTCAGCCACTAGTCGTAATTAACTGCGTTCAATGCAGATGCAATCTTAATTCTTCCGCCTTGGCGGTGTTATCACCGGGCTGGAACTACGGACAATAACGACCGAGATGGAGATCAAAATATTTGGGCGCAGATAACGGCTGACATGACGTTTTCGCAGCCGTGTTCTGGCTAGCCGGTTTTCTCCGTTGTTCGCCTATTCCTCAACATACAGGTGTAAACTCTCGCTGACTCACAAGTTCAAGTTGGATTCGCTAAACTCACCAAATACCGATTTCGCGTCGACCACCTTACCAGTAACGAATTGGATCTTTTCCCATAATTCTCAACCTGTAGACCTTCTATCCACCTACCACCTTCTCAATTTTCGAAGTCCACCATTTCTCAACATCTCTCTTTCTCGCACCCATCATCACTCCACTTCATCCTCCTTCATCTAGCTCTGAATATCTCCATGCACCACACTCTGACTCACCCTACACCTCACCCTACTTCTCACACTACACTTCTTGCTGCATATGCCTGATGTTCATTTTCTCCCCTAATCAAACGTAATCTTCTTACCTTGCGATGGAACAATGGCCGCAGACGCTCTCTGAGCAGTGGCCAATGCAACCGAAGACTTCATTCTCTTCGACAGCTGGTCATTTTCACGCAATGGTCTCTTCGCTGGTCTAGGACGCTCTCTATGTGGAGTTTCCACTGTCTTCTCGCTTCTTTCTTCTCTTGCGGGTTGTTCCTCGCGTTCAGATGATGCTTCACCTTCCACATCAGCTCTGCGCGGGTTTCTCTTAGATCTATCCTCGCCATACTCGAGTCTCAATGGTCTGTTGATGAGTTTCTTGGCGAGCTTTGACTTGAGCGCAGTCGTAGGTCCGGTCTCGTCCTTGAAATCAATAAATGCAAATCCCTTACACTTTCCACTGTCCTGGAACGTAGCCATTCGGATCCGGACAATCTCTCCGCAGTGTCTGAAGTGCTCCTCGAGATTATCTTCTGTGGTGTCAAACGACAAGTTTCCCACAAATAAGATTCTCAGCGGTGGGTTCTTCAGCAACGCCTTGGCGGCATCGCCCTCTGGTCTGCCCTCGAATGAGCTGGAACTCTTGATCAAGAGTTTTCTGCCATTCAATGTGGATTCGCTGAGAGAAACAACACTGTCCACGTGTTTGGCGGAGGGGAGATCCACGTATGCAAAGCCTTTACTCTTGTTGGCCTTTTTGGGGAGATTGACTCTTGTGATGTCAGCCTCTTTGATGGAGACATTTTCATTGTCTTCGTCGTCAAATCCTGAGGTCTTGGCCACGATGAAACGAGTAATGTCTTCCTTGGAGGTATCGTACGACAAATTTCCGATCCAAACACCGAACGGCGACTTGGAAGGTTTCTCCTCCACCTCTTCGTCGGCAGCCTTAGGTATTGGGTGCTTTTTGGCGAGCTTATCCATGTTCAATTTTCCTTTCTTCAAGAGACGTTGCTGTTTTTTGGACAATGGCACTTGTGCCTTCAAGTCGATCTCGATTTCATCGTTGTTTTCCAGGCTGCCTTTGATTTCGGTTTCGTCTGAAGAATCACTTTCCTGATTATTGTTCTCCACATCATCGGAATTTTCCACATCCTCCACATCTTCTTTCTGCTCTACTTCCGACTTCTCTTTCTTGTCCTTCTTCTCCTTTTTCTCCTTTTTTCTCTCCCTTTTCTCCTTCTTGGACTCCTTGCGCTCCTTGATTTCACTCATGGTTGTGATGCTCATCGTGCTCATCGCATTTTCGCTTTTTAGAACAGACTCCAGACAGTCCGCAGGAAGAACACATTAGGATGGGTGTAGAAGGAATCGTTTAGAAGGAATAGTATAGCAGCGGATGTGGTATTGATAGGCGGTAGGGAGAGTTTCTGGGAATATGTTAGTGGGATCTTTTTGAAGTTTTGTTCATTTTTGGATTTTTGACATGTTGTTTTAATGTTTGGCTAGATGATGACATCTTTCATTGAATATTGAGAACGGGAAGAACATCCAGAGTACCGGACAAGAACATAATTGATTGGAAAAAAAAAAAAAAAATTAATTATACGAATCGGATCCATTCGACGTTCAATAGTATTCTCCATGCCATTTTCCATCTACTCTACTTCCCACTAACCGTTGAAGTGCCTACTCTGCATTGTCTAGAGTCCATGATAACAAATTAATTGAACTTGTTGACAAAAGTCACCACGAAGTGAATCCAAATTGTACACCTAAAACTCTATTTCACAACAATCCAACCGTTTTTTCCTTCTTCCTACAATTCCATCTCTAATTCCTCTCCTCCATCCACGTGTGACTGATAAGCCTACACATGCCCCGAGGACAAACAATGTGTGTAGATTACGAACTACATAATTACATACAACTTGGTTTCTAGCTATTGCATCTGCATTTTAACAGAACGATTCCCTCATAATCAAATATTCATTATCACATATTCATCTTCTCCAATTACCTGGTCTTATCTCATCACGTCTCGCTATCTACCTGATCCCCTCAGTGCGAACTATGACCCAACCTCCATCTCCAATTCTTCACACTATTCCTGAGAACATGGGCACTTCAGAAGGGCACGACTCAGCAAAACTGAGCTCTTCAAGCCTAAGGCATAGCGATCTGGCCTCCAGCTTAGCAAGAAAATCAGAGACGGAATCGTTTGCTATTGATGATGACGACTACGATGGAGACGATGCCAATGCTATGCTATTGAACAGAAGCAATTCGAGTATTTCGTTGAGACGAAGCGACTCACTGCTGTCTGTTGGATTCATTGACCTCTCCAAGCTTTTGTTGGTGCCCGATTTCGATTTTGGCTCGGGAATTGACCATGTCAATGCTTCCACCAAGAAGAAGTTGACCGACATGAAGAACAAGACAAAAGAGACGTTTCGTAAGTTCAAGGAGGAAAACACGAAAAGCGTCTTGTCGTCGCAGGACTTTTCCCGCTTTCAGGAGCTGTTGAATCGCCGGTTGAGCCGTTTTGATCGCCGAGTTCATGCAAGCCTCGAAAGCTCCGCTACCGAAAAACTTTTCTATGCCGTGGCGGTGTTCTTGATAGCCACCGCCGGCTTCATTATCGGAAAGTACCCTAAATATTTCCCGCACTTCCACACGGTGGTGTTTTGTGCGTTGATGCCGGTGAGATTCTACACTTACTTCAAACTAGGCTACCAGTACTATTTAGCTGATTTGTGCTACTACGTCAATGTGCTTCTCATGTTGTTTATCTGGGTATTTCCCTACTCGAAGTCGTTGTTTGTGTCAGTGTTTTCGTTGACGCTTGGAACGTTGTCTTTTGCTGTGATTACCTGGCGAAACTCGTTGGTGCTTCATTCCATCGAGAAAACAACCAGCTCGTTCATTCACGTGATGCCTCCCGTCACGATGTTTGTCATTGTACACGAGACTCCTGCCGACTACCTTGCCATCAATTATCCGGCAATTGCCGAGGTGGAGAACTGGAACTTTGTCAACGGCATGATTTGGACCTCGGTATACTATACCATCTGGCAGGTGAGCTACCACTACTTTATCACAGTGCGGCGCAAGGAGCAAATAGCAAAGGGTAGAGTTACGTCCTTCACTTACTTGAAGAAAAGAAATAGCAAGAGTGGGTTAGGAAAGTTCGTCAACTCGCTACCTTATGCATGGATGCAAGTCACTGCATTCACGCTCATCCAATTTGGGTACCAGCTCTTGACGATGATACCGTGTCCAATATGGTTCCGCTACAAGCATGCTTGTGGAGCGTTTGTCACTTTCATCTTTGTATGGTCTGCCTACAATGGAGCCACATACTATATTGAGGTGTTTGGCAAAAGATTTGAGAAGGAGGTCAAGCAGTTGAAGGAGGAGCTTGCGGAATTGCAGCAGAAAGTTGCTCGCCAGGATGCGGAGAAAACCTCGCCGGAAGTATCTCCGGTCACCGGTTCAATGTCTATTGAGAGCATTGATGAACTTAAGTTGAAGAACACTGCAGTGAATGGTGCGAATACTGTCAATGGTGTAAGTGTAATGGAAGTACAGACATAGGATGCAAAGGTAAAGGATATATATAGGGATAATGAAGGCAATTGTTAGGAATCCGAGAATTGTTTTACTTTTCAGTTCTCCTGTAGAGGATATCTATTCTAGTCTTGTGATCAATTGTGCTACTACCTGCCTGCATGGTGGGGGGAGCTCCAGGTGGAAAAAAAAAGTCGAAAAAGAATCTACCCTCCAAAACCATGTTCAGGTCTACGCTTGGCCGCTCGACTGGTGTCGTTTCCCGTCTTTTCTCGACGAGAGCTGCCTTGCTACTGTCAGAAAACAAAAAAGTCGCAAAGCACATTGACTTTTTGTCCAAATTCTACACACCTGAGCTCTTACAGAGTATCAAATTGACCGAATCGCTTGTGGATCCAGAGGACTACTTGAACTTGAAGAAAAGCGGCGGCCACGGCATCTCGAAGGTGGCACCCACCAGCATGTCTAACGATTTTTCCAAAAACGATCCCAAATGGGAAGAACCGGTGATGTACCCCAACCAGGCATCTAACCACACTCCATACCCAAGAATTCCCCAGATTCAGGGCGCAGACAGAACGGATTTGCACTTGCGATTTGATACTGCTAACAAAACTTCAGCTAGAGGCCCTTCTGGTAACGATAAGTTCTTTGAAGATTTGCACAAGTTGACCGGAATGGAAATGTGGTACATGAAGAAATTATACGTCAGGCCAATTGTCATGAAGAGAGTGTCGTGCCAGACGTCCAAGGGTAAGATCCCCAATTTCTATGCATTGACGGTGGTTGGCGACAAAAACGGCATGATTGGGTTGGGCGAAGGTAAGTCTAGAGACGGAATGAGAACCGCATTAAGTAAAGCCCACTGGAACGCCATCAAGAACTTGCAGCCGATTCCAAGATACGAGAACAGAACCATTATTGGTGATATCGACTACAAGTTCCACGCTGTGAAGTTGTTCATCAAGTCTGCACCTTCTGGATTTGGATTGAGAGTCAACCCCAATATCTTTGAGGTGTGTCAGGCCGCAGGAATCAAGGACTTGAGAGGAAAGGTGTACAAGTCGAGAAATCCAATGAACGTTGTGAAGGGGTTTGTCGAGGCGTTGACCAAGCAGACATCTTTGGAGGATTTGGCTGCTGGAAGAGGAAAGAAGTTGGTGGACTTGAGAAAGGTGTATTACTCTGGTTAGTTCATGTACATAGAATAAAGATGATGGGGAGAGGTAGAGTATATTGGTGGTAGAAGTAGAATGAGGTATTTCGATTGTAATGATTTGTTCATTTCGAACTATTTTCACTTTCTCGCTATTTTCCCATGTATTTTCGTTGTCGTGAGCTCTCACTTTAGAATCATCGAGGGTCGTGTGCATGAAGCCCATCAAATCTATAATCACATTCTCCATATCGTCTCTGAATACAGACAAAACACATAAACAAACTAATATTTAGCTACATACTCGGGAATCATGGTGGTCGATACTACTTACTACGATTTGTTGAGCATTCAGCCCACAGCTTCTGGATTAGAGATCAAGAAGGCCTATAGAAAAGCCGCCATTCGATTGCATCCAGACAAAAACCCCGACAACCCACAGGCTGCTGCCATGTTCCAGGAAGTCGGAGAAGCGTATCAAGTTCTTTCAGACGAGCAGCTTCGAGCCAAGTACGACAAGTTTGGAAAGCAAGAATCGATGCCTTCGGAGGGATTTGAAGACCCGACGGAGTTTTTCTCGATGATTTTTGGCGGAGAGGCATTCAAGAGCTGGATTGGCGAGTTATCGTTGTTGCAGGAGATGACGAAAACGGCCGAATTATCTGGTTTTGACGAGGAAGAGGCAGAAAACAATGGTGAAGAAAACGGACAGAAAGATGGGACCAATGAGGAACCAACTAAGTTTGTTGATGCTGATGACAACTTCACTTCTACCAAGATTCAGGGCGACAAGTCAGGCTCTACTTTGCTTTTGGAACACGGAAAGAAGTCAAAAGAGGAAGAGAAGAAGAAAAGACAGGAAGAACTCGAGAAGTTCGAGGAAGAGTGTAGGGTCAAGAAAGAGGAGACCAGAAAGGAACTCGCTAAGAAATTGTTGGATATCATTGCTAAGCACACAGACTATACTGGGAAACTAAATAACGAAGCACTCGTTTCTGACATCAAGAACGAGGCTGAATTGTTGAAAATGGAGAGCTTCGGATTGGAAATCTTGCACATGATCGGCGGTATCTATAGAGCAAAGGCCAGAATTCTCTTGAGTCGCAAGTCGATCTGGGGCCCATTGAAGGGCTGGTACTGGTCAGCAGTGGAAACAGGAAAGACCGTCAACCAAGTTTTTAGCACCGTCAAATCTGCGATCGATGCACAGAAAACAATGCAAGATTTTGTTCAGATGCAGCTGGACAACGAATACCATGCTAAGAAGGATGCAGACAATCTCGCCAAGGAGGGAGAACATAAAGACGATAATGCCGAGGCAGAAGGCAATTTACCTGATAGCGCAACACCAGAAGAAGCTGCTATGGATGGACCGGACGGTATCAAACAGGAAGTTTCGGCCAATGAGGAGAAAGTGCCCCAGAAACATACAGCAGAGGAAATGGCGGAGTTCGAGAAGTTCCTCATGGGTAGAGTATTGGGGGCCGCATGGAACGGGTCCAAATATGAGATTCTCGGTACGATTCGTGCTGTTTGTGATGCCATTCTCTACGACGAAGAGGTTCCAATGGAGGAGAGACTAGCGAGAGCGGAGGCATTGCGGACGATTGGACATGTTTTTAGTGCAACAACCCGAACAGAAACTGAGGACACCGAGGCTCGTATTTTCGAGGAGTTGGTTGCAGAGTCTTCAAAGAAGAGGACTCGGAAGCAGTCAGCCAAAAAGGAAGAAGAGGATTTGGCTAGTTAGCTAGAAGAATCTAGAGAAACCAGACTAGATAATCTAGAGAAACTAGACTAGAGAAGCTGGACTAGTGGAGCTAGAGAAGCTAGACCATGGGACTGAACTCAAGAACAATAATATTTGTCTTCCTATTATAATTTTATGCTATTTTCTTCGTCGGAATTGACTCACTCTCAACTGTGTATAACTGATTAATAAGATAATGAGGGTATGGTCGTAATTGTGGCTCGCATAATCTCCATGCAAGATAACGTCGGAATTGGAATTCACATATCCGCCGATTCTTCCAAACTCCGCTTGATTTCATCTCTCTCCATATTTGCCGCTAAATATACATTTGAAATCCATACTCCATGGAATATCTCACCGAATTGGACCCTGTAGACCCAGGAAAAGCTACCAGGCCAATAATTCCTGGGCTCACCTGGACTGATCCAGTAGTATTCTGGGATTTCCACGTCTACTACGACGACGCAACTAGAGACGAGTCCAATGCCCTCAAAAGTCGACTTTTGAACGATTTCCCCGAGTACGCCAGCGAAGGATCCATAATTGTCAAGCAGCTTCCGGTGGAAAATCCAATTGGCCCACATTACTATCTTTTCTGGGAGGTGGATGTTGCCCGAGTGGATGTTTTTGCCAAAATCTTGAGCTGGTTTGTTCAGAACCATGGCAGTTTGTCGGTATTGATACATCCACAGACCGGATTTGATCTTAAAGATCACACTGACCATGCCTTGTGGCTTGGAGAGAAAAAAGAGATAAAGACCTCGGTTTTTGCTACCAAGCCAACTGGCGTTCCCGCTTTTGGGGTCCGTAGGGTCCATAGTTCATAGGCACTACATTGGACATTAACGTAATGTGGATTTGCCATGATTCTCAGTGGAATTGCTCATAGTGTAGTGTATTGGTATGTAGTGGTGATGATTGCTTGTCTCTACTCTTTCTTGGTCTCCTTGTCCTTCTCCTGCTTGAACTTATCCAACCGCCTCTGGTGTTCCTGAATGAATTTAATCACCTTCCTTCTGTTCTCACGCAACACCTCGTTGCCGGCAACGTCTACTCCGTCCAACTTCATCAACTCCTTCAACAACATTTCCTCAAAATACTTGTACTTGTACTCCTTATCGTTATCCGATAACGTGGCGTATTTCTCCAAGTATTCGTCGATCTGAGGCACGTAAGTCTCCTCAACAAAGTCCAAAATGTGCTGGATATCCGTGTTGGCTCTTTGCGCTTTGGAAGGCTTCTTCTTTTTCTTGATTTTGGGGGTCTTGGGTGCCTCTGCAGATGACGACTTGAACAATTTGCTGAAGAACATGACGGCGGTAAATGCGGTGACGGCTATCGTCGTTGTGGCCGGGGTTATATTAAAATGGGACAAGTCGTGTATAATGTCGTTTTTCCCCGTGGTGGAAAGAGCATTGATGTATGAGTTCCATGCGGCCTCCACTTCGGTGGGGATCAACTGTTCCACTTGGCTGTATAACAGACCAAGGGAATGGGTGAGTTTGGTCTTGAACTGCGTCAACTGGGAAGAAAGATCGTCCATTAGTCACTGAATGGTCTTTTTTCCGCCAACCTTGACTTTGAGAATTGCTAAAGTGTGCACTCCCACTAGAGGAAGAGGTCACCGGACACAATTCTCTTTTGTCTTGGCTGTAGCGAGGGGTTTTTTGCTCTGATCGGGGGAGGTGTTTTCTTCTTGGGGAGTTCCAACTTGTAGATTTGCTTTTGGTTTGTGCGCACGTTTTGCTGATCTTCCTCCATTGATCCCGGGTTAGTTACAGGTGCAATGGACGCTGGAGAAAACTCCTCAACGGAGGCAGATGCAGACACAGCAGCAGACCCAGCGACAGAGGAAGATGCAGAAGCAGACGCAGAATCTATCAGTTTCGGCAACTTCCGTTTTGGTCCCTTCGCCCTGGACTTGTTAGGATGTGTAAGTTTTGTGGACGATGTAGCGGAGGACTGACTCCTGCGAATAGGTTCGACTCGAGAAGCTGTTTTCACGACTGGATCTGTATTTGCACGAAGAATGTTGGAGAGACGGGATCGGAAGTCCGGTTGTTCGTTTGTGAGAGCAGTGGAGTCTTTGGGTATTGAGGAGGAATTTGAAATCGAAGACAGGAATGTATTCGTAGCCATCTTAGACATTTGAGGTTCTGGGCGTACCATTTTGGTTGGTTTTGTTGGTATTTCTGCCACAAATTTCCCTACCATATCTGGTTGCTCTATCATAATTAGTTTCTCGGCCTTTGGTTTCTCTGGCTTTGTTGGTTTCAACTTTGCAAGTGCATTCAACGCCTCAGGAACCTCAATTGCTTCAGGCTTCGATGGCTTGACGGGCTTCAACGATGAAATTGCAACAGGCTTGATGGTTTCGAAGGACCTGCGTTCGTTGGATCCTGTGCTTTTGGTGGGCGATAATCTCTGGATCTGGTTCTTGAGTTCTTGAGTGTCATTATCTTGAAATGATTTGAACGAGGGCTTTGCTGGCTTCGGTGGTTTCAGGGTAGCAACGCCCAGCTTAGCATCTCCAATCTTGCTCAGAATCTTTGTCTCCAGGACAAGTAAGTCTGCCTTTTGCTTTGGCTTCACAGGCACAAGAGGCTTAGGTGTAGAGACAGCAACAGGATTCGACGAAATCGACTTCGCTGGCTTCAATGGAACCTCTGGCTTTGCTTTCGATGGAATCTCCGGCTTTGACTTCAACTCCGGCTTCGAATTGGAAAACACCCGAGAACCACCTTGAATCTGTTTTTCCAACTCGCCAAATGATCGAATCTGTCCAGCAGCTTCAACACCCCTTCTGACAGTATACTGAGGAACATTAACCTTCGTGACTGGCTTCTCAGATACTCGAGCCACTGGTTTCGCAATTTGCACCACGACTTCCTGTTGTGACGAAGGTCTTGTAGGCAATTTTGGAGCTATTTCAGGCTTGTGAAGTTTTTCAGGTTTCTGGGGCTTCTCGGGTTTCCCCAATCTCTCCAATCTTTCCCCCTGTAATGCCTCCAATGAACTTTTCGTCCCATACTTGATTGGTCTTTCTGGCTTTGGCCGATCCGGCAATGGCGGACCATCATCGTCCCGAGACGGCTCATCAGGCACTGAATCTTTCCATTTGTCATGAAAGGCACCTCGCGCCGACCGATTGAACGTCAACTCGGTGATTCCGTGGTCACTATGATGGATTGGAGATGTACGACGGAGGTCATCAATGTCTCTTTGTAGATCTCGCTGACGTTGTTGATTATCACGAAGTCTCTCCTGGGAGATTTGTGACAAACTGGAGAGAAATTCGTCCACTTTCTTCGACGAAGGTGATACCTGGGTCATGGTGGTGGTGTGCGACTATATTGTAGGCCATATAGATCTCATTATGTAGAACATACAGTTCCTATCACCGACCAACTAGTTTGTAAGTGAGAGGAGGACATTGGCAGTGACAGTAAGCATTTGGGAATTAGAACAAGTTCCACTTATCGTCTATCATGGCTCAGATTCTTTTTGTTTCGCTAATCTCCAGAGATGACAAGCCTCTCTATATTCAATCGTTTGATACCGATCTTGAAGCTGCTGACGAGATGATCAAAGCACAGAATGCAAACAAATTCCTCAAGTATAACTTCCTCTCGCACATGGCGTTGGATGTGTTTTCGTCGCCTATCTCGCTCAGTTTGAGAGAACAGAATACCGATGGTGTTCTCCTCCTATTTATCCAGGACGACGTTTCTGTTTACGGATTCGAAACTAATAACGGATTGAAAATTGTGGTGGGGATGGGTGACGAGGAGCCGGCAATGGCCACCGTTAAGACGCTTTTCTCGAGTATCCATAAGAGGTACTTGAGAACGATATGTAACCCGTTTTCGGACTTGAGTGGAGGCACCAGCGACGACAAACTCTTGCAGACGGCTAGTTTTGATGATGGGATCAGCCGAATTGTGAGCGAGTGGGATCTGGACCAAGCTGGCCAGAGATAGCGGACATAGTTGAGTAGATAATGGAATCATTGGCTGTTGGTATGCATGCACTTGGACGAGGCATTGGCTTTCTTCTATTGCTGATTGTTGTAGTTTTCCTCTCATTTGGTTTTAATCCTCGGTGATTCGCCTCACTTTTGAATATTATAGCGCTGCTGATCTTCGCTGCTGATCCTTTTCTGTCTCCTCTCTTTTGGCAATTCTGCTCTTTCTAGATTTTGTTTCTCTCTTATGTCTTGGTAATGTTACTCTTGCTGATGCTTCTTCTTCTCTTCGCTTTGTTCTATCTTCGGATTCATTCTCCTTTCTCTCCATACTTTATTCGCTATACCTACTTACTTCTTCCTACTTCTCTTCTCTACTTTCCTCTACCCAATCCTTGTATTCATTACTTCAACACAACATTAGCACCTCTCAAACTCAAATACTCCTGATCCGTTCCCGGCGCCATATTCCGAATCACCTCTTGGTAGATCTCCACATTATGGAATCTCAACGCATTCAGCGGAGACTTGTACTTGCCAGGAAGCCCGGTGATGTCACAGTAATGCTTTTGGGGTTTAAGACTAGGAGGTGCTTGCACAGAAAAGTATGTAGGCGTATCTATAGCAAGGTTCTTGGTCTGCAAGTACTTGGACTCGTCACTGAGTAGCTGCTTTCCGGTCTTATATCTTCTGACGGGTTTGATAGAATTCTGCTTGAACGAGTGTTCTTTGGTGGCGACATACGAGAGCTCCAACGCATTGGACTCCGTCTTTGGAGTTGTCAGCAGCGCCATTAACTGGATTTGTGATGGAAGTATTCGTAGTGCAACTATTGAGTATGTTCGTGCACTCCAATATAGGTACAAGATTAAGTACAGAAAGAAAAACTTCGACAAATGGCACATGTCACATGTATATACAGATTCACTAATATTCTTCTCAACCTGAGAAAGCTACAACCTCTCCCTTTCTATTTCTACTGTTGATCATTGGGATTCTTATATTGCTAGCAAACCCCAAGCATCACTCATGGCTTAAACCTCCTCACACCACGATGTTCTCCCTGAGAATCTGCTTAATACTATCCACGATCGTCTTCTCGAGCTTAATCCAGTGAATATGTAAAAGAACAGTAGTGGCATGGTTGTCAATGTGGACATAGTTCTTGGAATCTGCCGCAGTATTCCCAGGAGTTCCAACTGGCAATTGTTCGGCCGCCTCTGGAAAGTGTTGGCGGATGAAATCCAAAATCAACTGGATGTTGAAAAACAGCTCCTTGGTAATCAACCGCTTTCCGTAGGTTTCGGGCCTCTCAAAGGCATCAATGTGCACTTTGGCTACATCACGAACATCCACCGCGCCTCCTGCTACTTCAGGAATGGCGTCGTTCTTTCCAAGTCTGAGAACCAGCTCAACAATTCCAGCAGAAACGTTCAACGTTCCCTTAGCATCGTCATTGAATGCCTGAGGTCCAAACACATACACTGGGTTCACCACAGTAAGTGTGAACTGGGGCTTTTCCTTCTCCACAAAGTCCCAAGCTGCCTTCTCGGCATAAGTCTTGGAGGCTGAGTAGGCGAGCAGAGCAGTAGTTACTGCTTCCTCGGGGGTAACGTCGTTCCACAGTTCTTCCGTAATTACACTACCAGCAGCGGTGTTGGCTGGGTGGTACATAGCAGCCACGGACGATGTGTACACAAAATGCTTGATATGCTTGCCAAATTGGTGGGCGGCTTTCAACGCATTGGTGGTTCCGTACACTGCTGGGTCGATCACATCTTTCTGTCTGTCTTCAGCAGTGAAAATCACCGGAGACGCCATATGTAAGAAGACCTTAGCATCAACGTTGTTCTTTACAACATCATCAAAGGCTCCTTCCTTTAAAAAGTCCGAGACAACCTCGTATTCAAAGTTTTTCGGGAATCTGCTCTTCCACAATTGACCCTTCTCCTCCGAACGCAATGTTCCCACCACTTCGTAGCCTTTCTCGATAAGTTGCTGCACAGTGTGTGCAGCGATGTAGCCATTGGCGCCGGTTACGATTACTTTGGTCATTTTGGAGTAAGAATAGTTGTTATTTCGAAATATAGGGGCGACAATGGGGGTATTTATAGGCTATTGTACTTAGTAAGCGTGGGGTATTCGCAACCACAGTGCGCACTCGGATTCCGATATCTCCATAGAGAAAAGGCAAGCAAGTCAAACATATATGCCCACAGTTACTCCTAAAAAAAGGAAGCTAAAAGATGAAATGGTAGTTGATGTTTTGACAAACGATAATCGGTGGCAACTTTAGATAATACCAGATATAGTGCTCTTTTTGGGGCCGGAGATAGCCTGCCATTCTTATCCAGCAATCTCCAGGGAAGGTCTAAGCGAACAGCAACTAAAGTGAAAGTCCGACGCTGTGGTCCAGTGAACACCGATCGAAACAACTGGAAGAAAGAACATAATTAAAAGAACCCAATCATTGGGTATGATCAATTTCTTGAGTCAATCACTGGAATACACGAACAAACGCTCGGCATTAGTACGTTCCTTAATGGTACGATTAGTGAATATACGAAAGCTGGTACCGACCTACCCAAAACTATTACACCAGATGTAGTAGTATGAGTAGTATCATTCATACAATAGCGTGACCAGTGGATACCAAATATCGACTGATTCCTGTAAAAGGAGAATCTAATGAGCTGTTGAGTTGCGGTCCGAAGACTTTTAAGAAAGCAGGGATATTGTAGAAACCAACTGTTGCAGATCCCAAAAGACTAGTCAATTGATTCCAGAAATGGATAGAATTCTCTGAGTACTGACCAAAGGGACAAACCTTTGCTGAGAGTAATTCCGAAGCCTCGAGTAACCAAAGAGAAAGGTCTTCAGAAAAAGAAGAGTGTAGAATAGCAATCGAGAAGACTAGTTGATAGGAAGATTAACAACAGAATCACAGATTGATGTACAGCATATTTAACAAGATACAGAATATATAATCGATTGTCAATTGATCAGCATTGCTCGTCCACTTCATGCCACTGATTGCCATGGTCGCCTAGCAGCAATTTGGATTTTGAATAACATGGCCGCTAGAAAGCAATTCGTCCAAAGTATCCGTTGGATCAATCTTAAACACCTTATCTGGGTTCAAAACTCCACGAGGGTCCAAAGAATACTTGATATGACGCATCAAATCCACAGCATTGACCCCAAGCTCTGGTTCCAAATACTCTCTTTTACCCACACCCACTCCATGCTCCCCAGTACAAGTACCTTCGTATTTGATGGTTCTCTCCACCATCCGATCCACTAACTTCTTAGTCTTGGCGTAGTCCTTGGAGTTGTAGAGAATTAGAAAGTGGCAGTTTCCGTCGCCAACGTGGCCCAACACGGAAAACTTGTTCTTGTAGCCATTTTCGAGCAAGTCGGCATTGGTCTCGTTGATAAGGTCAGACATATTGGAGATTGGCACTGCAAAGTCAGTAGTCCAGATCTGAACATCGTTCTTGTCGTCAAGCACCTTCTTGCCGAACTCGAAAGTCGACCACAATCCTGCTCTCCGTGCACCCCAGAGAATCTCGTTTTCTTCTTCGTTCTTAGACTTCTCGAACGAGATAAGGTTGTGCTCCTTGGAAATCTTTTCGATCAACTTCAATTGCTCCTTGATCACATTGTCATTTGGTCCACCCACCTTCAAAAGCAAGGTAGGTGTCTCCAAGAATTTCTTGCTCACGGATCCGCTATCATTGACAAAAGACATAGTAGTTTCGTTGACAAGCTCCAAGGCATTTGGCTGGATTCCCGACCGAGTGATGATGTGCTGGGCCGTCGAAGCAGCATCTTTAATAGTAGGGAATGCAGCAATACCAACCAATTCCTTTTCTGGTCTAGGGTGCAACTTGACGGTGATTTCGGTGATGATTCCCAACGTTCCCTCGGATCCGATGAATAGACGGGTCAAGTCATAACCAGCACTGGACTTCCGAGGCCTCTGTCTCGTTTTCAAGATAGTTCCGTCCGCCAAAACAACAGTAAGATTGACAACATTCTCCTTCATGGTTCCATATCTATAGGCGTTGGTTCCACTTGCAGAAGTTGCCACCATTCCGGCAATAGTGGCGCCCATACCAGGATCCGGACCAAACATGAGATGATTTCCATCCTCGCTTTCTTTTAAGTACTGGTCCAAGTCCTGCCATCCTACCCCAGACTGCACCACCACGTCCAAATCGTCGGGGTGGAATGCTACAATATCATTCAAGTTCTGGAACGACAACGACACCGAGTTGGGCCCCCTCGTATGCATGTTGTGGCCCTCAAGCGAGGTGAGTCCCGAGTTGGCCACCACTGGCACTCTGTACTCATGAGCAACCTTCATGATTTCAGATACTTGCTCGGTGTTAGCAGGATAGATCACCACCGACGGTCTTTGGACTTCAGGGTGTGGAGGATGGTGAGTGTTGAAGAAAGTGTCTGCGTGAGCATCGGTGACGGCTTTCTCCGAGGTGATGTTCTCCTCACCGACGATATCGGTGAATTTCTTCAATGCGATAATGAAGTCGTCATCACTAGCATATACGAGGGGAGCCACGGAGTCCAACGGGGTGGTGGACAAGTCCTTTTGTGGTAGCTCGCCAACCTTTTGGATCAAATAGCCGCCCGCAACACCAGCAGCCCACAACAATGAGCCACCAACAAGACCCAATCCACGAGAGCCAGATCTAGAAGTGGAGTAGCAACGAACAGAGCGAGAATGTGTACGAGCACCGGGTGCGATTCTTTTCGCAGCAGCGAGGACTCGAGAACGAGCGAACATTTTCGAACAAAGCTTTCAGTGAAATGAATTGGTGGTGGAAAAATTTCGTGAAATGAGTCGTCAGTTACATAGGTGAGCCACATTGGGTGCGAAATCAGATTGGTTGACGAGGATACATGAAGGACACCGTTCGGAGCATACGGAAGAGATGGGAATAGGATTTGGGAAGTGGGAGAATTGGCAAGTTGGAGAATTTTGGAAGTCGGGTAATTTCAGTTGGTTCTGGGGAGAATTGGCTCAGACAATGTGAAACTGTCTGTTGGTGCCAATGTCTAAAGTATGGGAATATGCACCACCAACTCCGAAGGTGGTCCGAATGGTGCGAAGTGTGGAATAAAGCACGGCATTTGGAGAAACCGGAAGAGCAGAGAGGAGCGGAAGTCAATAGCACTTGCAGTAGCGGGTTAGGGCTTTTTCGGTAAGTATTACGTTATTGATTATTTTTATATTACTGTGTTTATCATCTTGATTTCTCACTTTTTGAGCAGGTCTTGACATCCGAGCTTGCATATTGTTTGAAATGTTATCTTTCGAGCACTTGCATGCGCATCGGCTTCACGCACATTGAATATGCATTATCAATATCCGCAAAACTTACCTACTTTGATAGCATGGTCCAGAAAGCTGGCTGCCGGTTGCAGACGATAAGATGACGACGACCAATACATTATTCTCTTATTCTTATGATCCCAGCATTGCATTTTATCTACCTCATCGCGTCGTTTGGTTTCTTTTTGATTTTTTTTTCAGTACATCTTCTTCACAACTCAGATCACCACAAAGAAGTTCCAATAACCTTAACCATGATTCAAAATCTCTGAATCCAAATAAAGTTCAACTACCAAATTCAATCAAAAAATCCAACAATCCAAATCCGAATTCCAACCCATGTGATCTATACATAGTCCATCTTATCACCATTTCTTTTCCCTGTCGACAAGTCACGTGCGCTTGTGAATATTTAACCAATTTTCAATTCTTCATCAACACTTTCCAACCTCTACCACCTCTATTTATTATGAGTCCGCACGTTGTTCAGGATTCCAGCAAGCCCTCGTCGGCTGCTACCTCCCAGGCTGACGTAGCCTCTTTGCATCTGGCCAGAGCAAACCCATTCGGTGCTACCGCTGACCCAAACCTGTTGAAGGTCTCCGCCTACACTAGCGCCCAGATCATCATCAGTCAGTCTGTTTACGCCTTGTCCTCCACCATTTTCTCCTACGAGACTGCCGGTGCCGCCAACTTGGTTGACGCCCACTTGCAACTTTGGGCGGGCCACTTCAAGAGACCAAACTCCGTTGGAGTGGTTCCTCTTTTCCATAGATTGGAGCCTCGTTCTGGTGCTGCCAACGCCATTTTGGGTTACTCTTCCGCCGCTGGAAATGCCTCGCCTCTGCCTTACACTGCAGTTTTGGGTGCAAACACCTTGTCGTATATGCAGCCTGCATTGGCTTCTGGTGATGAGTTACCTTTGAGCTTGAACGTAAGTGCCGTGGACTTTGCCGCCTCTTCTGGCTCGTTTGTGTCCAACTACGCTGGTCCTCTTGCTGCTGCCCGTGCCTTGGGTTTCCCTGTGTTGAGCCCTGTGTCGTACGACCCATTGGACTTGCAGTACACCGTTGTGCTCAACCACTACTTGGCTGCGTTGACTGGTGCTCCATCTGTGCACTTATTTGATGGACCTGAGTTTGCCAGAACCTTCCAGAAGTTTTCCAACATCTTGTCGGTTGCGGACGTGGGTCGTTTGTACCAGCAATTGTTGTCTGCTGGCGCATCTAAGCCTGCTTCTGTCGACGAGGCTTTGGAAACCGCATTCGCTACTTTCAACGAGGTTGCTGGCTCTAACTTGCAGCCTTTCGAGTACGAGGGAGCTTCTCAGCCAGAAACTGTTTTCGTGGCTTACGGAGCTCACGAAATTGCTCAGGTTTCTGGCGTGATTGCCAAGGCTGCTAACTCCTCTGCAGTTGGTGTGTTGAAGGTGAGAGTTCCTTTCCCATTCAACCAGCAGAAATTCGCCGCTGCCATTCCTGCTTCTGCCCGCAAGGTGGTTGTTTTCTCTCCAGAAAATGCCTCCACCTTGAAGGCCGATGCTACCGCTGCTTTGTTCTTTGCTGGTCGTTTCGGCAGAACCACCGTCGAGGAATTTGTCTACCCAGCCACTTTTGTGTGGACCCCAATCACAGTGTTGAAGGTCATCAGCGAGTTTGTTCCTGATGTGGACCACGCTGCCGTTTTGGCTCCATCCAAGGCTCCAGTTTCCTCCATCACTGCCAACACTTCTCCAGAGGGTTCTTATTTGATCTGGGCCAGAGACAACAGCGACCTTGTGGAGACCGCCAACAAGTTGGCACTCTCCTTGTCGTTGGATGACTCCAAGAACGTCAGCATCAGAAACAAGTTTGATGTCTCTGTTGCTGGCGGTATTTTCCAGTCGCAGATTGTCTCTGCCAACAAGAACACTCCAACCTCGAGTGCGGTGGATGCTGCCGATGTGGTATTGATTGAGGATGCATCCATCATCTCCCACTTTGATGTTTTGGCCACAGCCAATCCTGGTGCTACTATCTTGTTGGTGAACCACAAGAAGATCTCCAACTCTGTTGACGTGGACTTTGTTGAGAAGTTGCCCACTGAGTTCAAGAAGACCTTGGCCAGAAACCAGCTCCAGCTCGTGGTTGTTGACTTCTCCACCATTGAAGAGTTGGACTCCGTCAGCGACTCCACCAAGGGCTTCTCTGCCGACTTCTTGGCCCAGGTTGGCTTCTGGAGAGCTGCATTGCCTGAGTTGGGAGGATTTGTTGTCAACAAATTGTTGCAGGCTAACGGTAACAGCTTTGAGTTGTTGGCTGCTGTTTTGGACAAGTTCATTGCTACTGTTGATGAGAAGCAGTCTTTGAAGACTGTTGCTGTTCCTTCCGAATGGACCGAGTTGAAGGATGAGGTTTCCGAGGAGGAGAAGGACGAGAAGAAGGAAACCGAAGAGGAGGAGGCTGCTCCTTTGCCATTCTTCCCAACCGAGTCGTCTTTCTTCCCTAACCCAAGAACTGAGCCTGAATCCACCGAGGATGTTCACCTCGTTGGCGTTTCCGACTTGGCTGCTAAGATCGCCTTCCCTGAGGCTTTCAAGGTGACGAAGGAGTTGAGACCAGACTTGCCAGTCAAGAACTTCATCGTCAAGGTCCAGGAGAACAAGAGATTGACTCCATCCGAGTACTCGAGAAACATTTTCCACATCGAGTTTGACATCACTGGTACTGGCTTGAAGTACGAGATTGGTGAGGCTTTGGGTATCCATGGCCGTAACAATGCTCAGAAGGTCGAAGAATTCTTGGAGTTTTACGGAGTTAACGGCGATTCGTTGATCGAGGTTCCTAATAAGGACGATCCTTCCTTCTTGGAGATCAGATCGGCCAGACAAGCATTGACCGACAACGTCGACTTCCAAGGTAAGCCACCAAAAAGATTCTACGAGTCGTTAGCTCCATTCGCCTCGGACGAAGCCGAGAAGGCTGCGTTGGAGAAGTTGGCTTCTGGTGCTGGAGCAGAGGAGTTGAAGAAGAGACAGGACGTTGACTTTGACACCTACGTGGATATTTTGGAGGAGTTCAAGTCTGCACGTCCAGCATTCAACGACTTGGTTAAGATTATTGCTCCTTTGAAGAGAAGAGAGTACTCCATTGCTTCCTCTCAGAAGATGCACCCTAACTCTGTCCACTTGTTGATTGTGGTGGTTGACTGGGTTGACCCTAAGGGCAGACTCAGATACGGACACTGTTCCAAGTACTTGTCTGACTTGAGAATCGGCGACGAGTTGGTGGTGAGCGTCAAGCCATCGGTGATGAAGTTGCCCAAGCTGCCAGCTGCTCCTATTGTCATGTCTGGATTGGGTACTGGATTGGCACCATTCAAGGCTTTCATCGAGGAGAAGATCTACCAGCAGAGCCAGGGCCACACTATTGGAGAAATCTACTTGTACATGGGTTCTAGACACAAGAAGGAGGAGTACCTTTACGGAGAGTTGTGGGAAGCTTACAAGGAGGCCGGTATTTTGACCCATATTGGAGCTGCCTTCTCTCGTGACCAGCCACAGAAGATCTACATTCAAGACAAGATTAGAAATACAATTGAGGAGTTGACCGAGGCCATTGTGGACAAGAATGGTTCTTTCTACTTATGTGGACCAACGTGGCCAGTTCCAGATATCACTGCTTGTTTGGAGGATATTGTTCAGAACGGTGCCAAGAAGGCAGGCAAGCACATCAAGGATGTTGCCAAGGTTGTCGAGGACATGAAGGAGGATGGCCGTTACATCTTGGAAGTGTACTAGACGATATGTAGATAGTTCATTAATAGAACACGGTGTGTCGTATCAACGATTGTAGAATTCAACAGCAATGCTATGCCGATATCGAAAGTATGATTTGAGGTCGGAATGCTGTAATTATTTTTATCACGTACGATGGGTTAACTTATCGCCCATACAATATACTGCAATGACCACATGTTTTCTTTACGATTCCAAATAGGCTTTGGGCACATGCAATAGTTTATGTTACGAGATAATACCAAAGTATTATACAACTCTCACAACCAAATGGCGCAAGGCTATGAAAGAGTTCCACTAGGAGTGTCATGAAGCCAGTAGCAGTGACATAAACATCGGTAGACTGACTGAGTGGAATGGAAGAATCTGGATGAAAAGTTCAAGAGATTCAAAAATAAACTAGAGAAATTGCACAGCATGCTTTTAATGCTGCCCGATGCATTTAAGTTCGCGAATAATGAAGGAGAGAAGAAAATGAATCACGAAAAGTCAACTAATGTGCAAGAAATTACAATGGATGAAAAAATTGGTTGTGTGGGAAAAGGAATTGGATCATTGTCGTAAGAATGTGGGCAGTTCGGGACCTGACACACCCGAGAGAACAACATACACTGGAATTGCAAGGTTGAAATGGAACTACGGAGTTCCGTATCTGGATCACTGCAGCAACACTACAATCAGATTGGAGATAACGGTCGGATTAGAACCGCATTCTGGACATATTCTCAACATTTATTGGAACTACTTGACCCTAAATCAGACCAGAGTATTCAGAAAACAAAAGCAAACTCATTTCAAACTAGACTAAAAGCAAGATCAACCCCATTCCAGCCAGCAAGAATCCAGATCCAACCTTTCTGGAGATACCAGATCCTTCGTAGACAGCAACACTGGAAGACCCAAACATGGATACAGTCCGAGAAGTAGTTTCGGTGGCATCGCACCCAACTCCGCATGAAGTGGAACAGCCGTCGCTACAAACCTGTGCATTAGATTGTGTAACTAGCGTAGTGGGTGCAGACCATGACGAACTGGAAGTGGAGGGACCTTCACAGTTGTCTGAGCAGATAGAACCCGAAGACACCGACGCCAAAGGTGCCACCAGACTAGAGGGTTGCATGGAAGACATTGATTCCGAAGAAGTTTCAGTATATGGCGAGGACGCGGAGAATTCTGAGTAGAAGCTGGAGGAGATCAGACCAAAGGAGGCTGAGGTCGGAATTGGAATCGGAGTAGACAGGATCAGCGAAATCAGCGAGGAAGTCGAACTTGAAGATGCGCTCGATCCGGACGACGAAGCCAGGATTGAGCTTGAGGACACTGACGACACTGAAGACGAAGACGCTGAAGACGAAGACACTGAAGAAGGTGATTCCAGAGAAGATGAGGTCTCCCAAGAAGTCCCTGGACAGCCCAGACAATGTGGGATCACTTCCGAAGTAGTAGTAGTAGTAGGAGTCGAAGTACTAGTAGGAGTCGAGGTAGAAACGTGGGGAAGTAGACTTGTACTGAACAAGCTGGAACTCGAATTCAAACTCGAGCTTAAACTGGATGTAGGTGTGGAAGTAGACAGAATACTCGAACTGAAGGTTGAGCTTGAGCTTAGACTAGAACTGAAAATGGAACTAGACGGAGTTGGAATCAGATTCGACTGGCTTGCAACGGAAGTTGAACTAGAAGTGAAGCTGGAGCTCGAAGTTAAGCTGGAGCTCGAAGTTAAGCTGGAGCTCGAAGTTAAGCTGGAACTAGAACTAGCAACCGAAGTGCTGGAAGTCGTGAAAGTGGATCGAGTAGAACTAACAGTCGGAATAGTAGAACTAGAGGAGCTAGTAGATGTAGTAGCAGGATTGCTAGAACTGCTAGAACTGCTAGAACTGCTAGAACTGCTAGAACTGCTAGAACTGCTAGTAGTCGACGAACTGCCAGAACTGATTGTAAACGAAGACCTGCTAGAACTAATTGGGAAACTAGAACTAGAACTAGAACTAGAACTAGAACTAGAACTAGAACTAGAACTAGAACTAGAACTAGAACTAGAACTAGAACTAGAACTAGAACTAGAAGTAGAAGTAGAAGTAGAAGTAGAAGTAGAAGTAGAACTAGAACTAGAACTAGAACTAGAACTAGAACTTCCCATTACAGTCAGTGAAGGCGTGGAGATTGATAAAGACGTAGACGTCGAAGTCGTGGCAATAGTAGATTCGGTACAACCAGGAGTTGTGGTGGATACCACCAGCGAAGAAGTGGTTGGGCTAGTGGTCGGGGAAGCATCTGGGCAGAATGTGACGTAAATCGATTGGACGTCGTCGTAAGTAACGAAAACCACCAGCTGAGTAGTTTTGGGGTGCCTTGAACACATATTGTTCGAACATCTGGTGATGGTTACAACCGTGGTGATTGTTCTTAAAAAGGTGGATGTGATGGGCGCTGCATCAACCAAAAGCACTAGCGAAAGGAAGATCAAGGGAAGCATTGAGCGAGTGTGGAATCCGTTGATGGGGTTCCATTGATAACAAATGACAAATTATATAGTCGAGAAAATTTGTGAAACATTTCTCAGTTGAAACAACGTTGATGTCAATCGTTTTCTACGTGAGACAGATATGACAGGAAGATACGATAGTGAGGATTAGGATTCTCGAACTTAATATCCACCTTCCTTGCATTCCAATTAGGGAAATATAAAAGAATCTCTACCTTGTCTCGTCACATCAGTTTCCATCATCTTCTACTGGCCTTTCTGGTTTGGACTTTTCTTTCCCTTGTTTCTTGCCCTTCATATTTCTCTGACAAATCTGCCACTTAGCTCATATGCAAGTCATGTTCACCTGCAGACGAATAGCCTTTTGATGCAACCTTCGAAACAAAACAAAAGCAGTTGCAACTAGCTACCAATGGCCGCCTGATTAAAAGTTACCAATGGCCGCCCTATTAAATGATTTATTTCAGTCCTCTCGGACTCAAGAAGGGCCAACCTGTGTTCGACGAACCGACGAACTTCTAGCCTATGGAAGAAGATTTACATCGGGATAAATGACAACCACGTCCATAAGCCCACACCCAGACCAAGCAAAGTGATAGACCCAAAAGTGTCCAAGTGGATAATCACCATAAATACTATAGCTAAGCAATTGCAATGGGAAATTAATGCAAAGGAGAAGACAGCTCCACGGGGCGGGCCACTAATTAGCAGGCTCGTATGTGTGACACTAGTCGTACAGGACCGGCATTAGATAACCACCAGCATTGATAATGCGCTTAAGGCGTTGGCGTCCTGCGTGGTGCAATGCTGGTGCCGGCTATATACGTGGACAAATTCGGACCAGAGGAAGCCAGACAAGAGGCGGAAAAAGAGGTTCAGCGCGAAGTGGCTACGCACGGGGGGCGATTCATCTCTCAAGGGGTAAGACCCAATTGCGCCGCGAAGGCATCAAAAACCACGCTCCAAGAAATTTTATGAACAGTGGCAAAATGGGCTATACGCGACTGCACATACCGACGCGCATATTCAACGAAAACACCTCCTGCTAGATCCGCCAAGGAGCAGCCATGCATTGCATGGCGCATGAAAATCTTATGATTATACTACATGCACGTCATTTGATTGCTTGCCATCATGAGCTCGGAAACAGTAGTAGTATGGTGGTGAGACTAAACAAATGAAGGAATATAGGAAATCTAAAGATGTCATCGACACCGTAGACAATGATTGATCGTTGATCAATCTGATACAGGGGTGGGCTTCCATGAAGAGGAATAATCTTGTAACTCAAATCAAGCTGAAAATAGTTTACTTATCATACTGTTACTATCAATCCGTTATCTATTAGAAACTAAGAAAAAATTAAATAAAAAAATCCGTAGAAGTCCTGCTCTCGGGCGGGACCAAGCTGAGTATCAGCCCAGTTGGCATTCCTCATTGCAATGACCATTGAAGAATTTCGTAAATATACATAGCTGAACTCCAGTTCAGAATTGTCCTTTGTGGACAGCGAAAAATGCTCGAATTGTAGAAGCGAATGGTGTCCCTTCAAAAACCTTACAACAAGTATGCGAATGGAAGAGCAACCAAGGCGATCAAAGAACCTCCGACCTTGGCAGCACCAGCGAAAGAGGTAGTGATAGCTGGAGAAGCAGAGGCGCCAGACTTAGCAGCGGTAGCAGAAGAGCCAGTGGCACCAGTGGTTGGAGCAGTACCAGTAGCACCAGTAGCACCGGTAGCACCAGTAGCACCGACGGTGACCAAAGTGGTGTAGGTAAGAGTGGTCTCCTTGCTCTGGCTGGTAGTAACAACAGTGACAGTAGAAGTCTTCACAACTGGAGCAACAGAGGAAACTGGGCACCAAGTAGTGAAGACAGTGGTCTCACCGTTAGCCATGGTAGAGGTGGTTGGACCCATGGTGGCTGCGGTGGTGACAGTAGAACACTTGTTCTCAGTGCACATAACAGTGACAATGGTGGTGGTGGTGGTGGCAGCAGTCTCAGTAGAAACTGGGCACCAAGTAGTGAAGACAGTGACCTCACCGTTAGCCTTGGTGGAGGTGGTTGGACCCATGGTGGCTGGAGTGGTGACAGTAGAACACTTGTTCTCAGTGCACACAACAGTGACAATGGTGGTGGTGGTGGTGGCAGCAGTCTCAGCAGAAACTGGGCACCAAGTAGTGAAGACAGTGACCTCACCGTTAGCCTTGGTAGAGGTGGTTGGACCCATGGTGGCTGGGGTGGTGACCATAGAACACTTGTTCTCCGAACAAGAAGTGATAGTAACAATCTTGGTGGAAGTGGAGGTAGCAGTCTCGGTGGAAAGTGGGCACCAAGTGGTGAAGACAGTGACCTCACCGTTAGCCTTGGTAGAGGTGGTTGGACCCATGGTGGCTGGGGTGGTGACCATAGAACACTTGTTCTCCGAACAAGAAGTGATAGTAACAATCTTGGTGGAAGTGGAGGTAGCAGTCTCGGTGGAAAGTGGGCACCAAGTGGTGAAGACAGTGACCTCACCGTTAGCCTTGGTAGAGGTGGTTGGACCCATGGTGGCTGGGGTGGTGACCATAGAACACTTGTTCTCCGAACAAGAAGTGATAGTAATAATCTTGGTGGAAGTGGAGGTAGCAGTCTCGGTGGAAAGTGGGCACCAAGTGGTGAAGACAGTAGTCTCACCCTCAACAGTGGTAGTGACTGGGCCCCAAGTAGCAGGAGTAGTAACAGCAGAACACTTGTGGTTAGAACAAGAGGTAATGGTGATAATAGTAGTGCCAGAGTGAGTCTCGGTAACAGTACCTGCACCAGCAGTAGTACCAGTGCCGGCAGTAGTTCCAGTACCAGCACCGGTAGCACCAGTTCCAGAAGCAGTAGATCCGGTACCAGATCCGGTAGTTCCAGCTCCGGCACCGCTAGAGGAAGCATCTGGGTCGGTAACGGAAAGCAGGGCGCCGGAAACAGCAACACCGGTCATAGCCTTAATCTTAGCGATGAAAGTACTAAGCTCATCTCTCTTGTCCATAAGCTGGGAGTTGAATCTTCTTCTCAAAGCAGCAGTAGAGTTGGAAGCAGGAGTCTCCTCAGCGTGGATGTGGAAAAGTGGGAATAAACCGAGGTTGTAAAGAGTCTTAGCTGGGATGGAAATAACACGGCCGGCACCTGGAATATCGTTGAAGATCTTCTCACCAATAAAGGTGTAGTAAGCGTCAACGAAGTAGTCATCAGGACCACCGAATCTAAAGTCGACTGGGAAGGCAGATGGGATGACGAATGGACAAGTACCAGTGTCCAAGTCGACAACAGACTGCTGAACACCGCCCACACGACAAGCAACGTCTTTAGCCAAACCAGTGGCAGCGATCAAAGCGGCCGAAAAAACCGTAGAGAACTTCATGACTTAATTAGCGAGTGAAGAGTCGTTGAAGGTTGAAGAAGAAAGGAGGCTGGGAAAGGGGGCACCAGCCTTCTTATATTGCAAATCACTTTTTGCACTCCCTTGCAACCAGTAACATATGCCGGTGTGCGTGGTGCGGTTATGAGCGGTAGGACAGCATGCATTACAGTTGTGTGCCCGTGTGTGGCTCCCAAAACCGCCAGATTCTCCGATGCAGTGGATCAAAAATGATAAAAAATGGGTTCCATCTTCGTTCCAGCAACCAGGTTATAGAAAGCAAATAAAAGCTGCAATCATGAACAGCTCCACATCTTCCTCAACATTGTTTGCCTAACATCTCTTCTACTTCCACCTTCGGACTGGACTCGGATGTGACTATCCCGGCTTGCCAATAGGAGGATGCCAGGCATGCGACCTACACATACGTATCATGCAAGATGACAGCACCAGTACGATCGGCCGCTGGCTCTCACTTAGGTTCGTCGCGAAATATTCCGCCCCGCGAGGTTGGAAGGAGGTGCTGCGCGCGGCACCACGCAGCAGCAATAATCAATGCACCCAACATCCGAGGGCCATAGAACATGGCCCTCCAAGATGGGGCAATGTGATCTGGCCCAATATTTGACTCTTCACTTTTGCGAACGAATGTGATTTGTACATCTCTCTGACGATCTCCCGAGATCACAAATCGGGCAACCACATACACTCATAGAACAGTACGAAGGTTCGCCTTGCAGCCCGAACCTTCCCAACCTGGAGTTGTGCATGGCCGGCATATAACCAGTCGACGCGCTTCCCAGTTGCAACTTTTGACGTTGACCTAAACGGACGTCCATCAGATGTGGTGGCCTACAGGATCTTTGCGAAAAAGCAAATCAAAAGCACCCACCCACATTCTCCAGTGCTGCTTGTAATAAATTGGCCCTGCCGAATATCTTGACTACGCGTAGGGAATATTGGGGCTAGACCCCGAGTTGCTAGAAGGCTAACATAATTGGATGTAGTGAAGGGCTAGTAATTATTGCCAATACAGACAATTTCATATTACTAAACAATCATTTGGATTGACTTGAGCGAGCCATTTTCTACCGTATCCTAATGTTTAATTTCGTTATCCTTCTTGTCAACTACCAGTGAAGCTGCTACAATGGCGGAATGGATGTTCTCTGCTTTTCCACATTCCAGGCACGTTGTACATTATACCGGAGTGCACCGGTTTTGGATGCCATCGATCAAGATTAGATCTGTTTGAATCATCACGCATGTACAGAAATAGAATGCAAGTGCTCGGATTCATGATCGAAGGGAAAATGCGAAATAATGCTTGGAACTTGAAGACATTTCTGGGTGAGACGGAAGTTAGAGAATGTGGGCAGTTGAGGATTCTTATTTTTTTGATGCATCAAGATAATTGAAAATGGGTGATAGTGGCCTTGTTTGAAACTATGCAGTTGATATTTCAAAGGACATTCGAGGGCTGTCTTGATAGTAGCCGGGTGGCCCGAAAGAATATAACAGGACTGAAGAAAATGAATAAACCTGCAGGTTGAGCCGGATGATCAGATTATCAACAGCAGGAAGTTAAGGAGATAGAACCTGTGATAATTGACCTGCAATTTATTCAGATGGCTGCCAACTAAACCCAGTTATATATGGGAATTTACAAATCTCCTGAAGAAACTAGAAGAGAAGAACCAGAGTGACATATCATGATTGCTATTTTTACGAATCAAGATTCCACATATTTGGAGATCTACGGAGATCTGTGTATATGCAGTCTTCTTTCGCTCTTTTCTGATATTATTGCTTTTTAGCTGGCTTTTGATGGGTTCTGGTAATAATTTAAGCATTGGAAGAACTTCCTAAGATTTATATATCCCTAAATGGTACTATATTTTAATTTTAGGTAGTTTTTTTGGCTTGATGTACTAGTATCTGCTTTACACAATTCTCCCAACAACTGGCATTGTGGCCGAGTGGTTAAGGCGATGCACTCGAATGAATTCGGGCTTATGCATTGGGCTCTGCCCGCGCAGGTTCGAATCCTGCTGATGTCGTTATTTTTTTTATTTTTCTTGTCTTCACAAGGAAAAAGGAATTTATCTGGTTGTTATTGTTTCGCCCGATGATACACCTCAATGGAATTCTCGTACTATGAAGTTATTCTTGAGTCGCGTCTGGGTTTTTATTTTTTGTGTGGCCCTGAAGTCTTCGCCCACATCTGCATAGGTGTTTTGAGCGTGTGGATCTATAATTAGTTTCGTGTTCCTGCTTATTATAAGACTGCAACATGCACTCAGGACTTTTTGATAGCTTTGGCCCCTATCCCCTATTGGGCCAATAATGATTACTGCCAAATCAAGCCTCCACACCTCACCTGAAATGTGATTAGTTTATCTTGACTGATGTAAAAGCGAAATTTGGAGATGTATTATAATCACTGATCGGGGTTTGCAATCGTGAACTTCAACTGCAGCATTATCCCGATCTGAAGTGGGATGCACACGTCACTTCTATTTATTCTATGCGATTAGCGCAATATGCATATGCATTTATTTCCGCACAGAGAACAGTGAATTGATTTGTCAGTAATGAAAAAGATTCTCCTTTCTCAATATAGTTCCTTGGTGGGTCATCCTTGTGCTCTGGTTTCCCAATCCGTCGCTGAACCAAAACATTCCTAAATTCATTTCATGGATTCCCTACAAGTTCTTCGGAAAAGATTTACGTTCGTTGACCACACAGTAGCACCAACATCAATTCCATCCGAGTTAAGGAGCTCAGATCGGTCGAGTTACGGAGCTCTTAGCAGATCGGTGGTCTTGATCATGTCTAAAAAATCGTGCCTAAGAATCATACAGAAAATAATGCACCTGCTTGTCGTGCCTGGAGGGACTCTCCAGTATTATTTACCATCCAATGGAGAATGTACAGAAATGGCAATCAATCTGGAGTAAGTGTTGGGGGGGTATGTAGTTCCGGATCTGGCTTGGCGGTATTTTTTGCTCTGTCCTGCTGGTAAACTTGCATTGTGCAGTGGTTAGTGAACTAGTGCTGATTTGTTGATGGCACCTGTTCCTCAAGCGGCTTGGATGTTCAAATTTGTCGATTCCATTCCTGTTTAGTTACGACTAGGTTTCTACTTTCTTCTAACCGTTTCTATTCTACTTCTATGCTGTCGGCACCCACGTGATGGCATTGTTTTGTTTAGTTCTGATGCGTCGCTGATGACAATATTCAGGCACTCGAATGTCTTCATCTGAGTGATCATTATTTTTCGGGTCTAATTTTAGGTTCATTTCCACTTGGTTTCATTCGCTAATGGAGCGCCCATCAATGTTTTGTCATTCTTGATCCTAATATGGAGTTGTGCGAGAGAGAAAGCAAAACCCGATATCGTGAATCGTAAATAATACATTCAAGAGAATCCCCCATAGCTTGCTAATTCATTGCAAGTTTAGCTCATCCGAGAGGGATGCTATGTGAATTGGATTTGTTATACAAACGGATTACACGGGCAGTTAATATGCGGATTAGAGTTACTCACCCAAAACCCTAGTATTATTCGAAACCATGTTATTCTTTTTCTTTTCCGGATTTTATTGTTGACCTACGGTCTTGCTAGCAGTGATCACCTTGCAGAATTTGCATATTCAGCTTATGGAATCTAGGTTATGGAATCTTGCAACATGTGGAGTAACCCGGCTCTCGAATACTGGAACGTGTGTGGTGCTGCGCTTGTTGCTTTGGAAAATGGTCATATGATTAAACTCACCTGTAACCACTCATTCTAACACATGTTTGAAACGGTAATCAGGTATCTTCGAACAATAGTAGCGGTGGGCATTCACGCCACATCCAAGCAGCGGAATCAATCTGAACCATTTCTGTGTCTTTCGAAGTGCTAACCTTTTTCCTCAGAATCTTTGTCTTGTCCCAATGCTTTTTATTGCCATGCTGAACAAACGAAGAGGCTAACGGCAACGGGACCAAAGCAACAGAACGCCTATACCTAATCACTTATTTCTAAGAACGTCATTCAGTTGGAACGCGGAGATCAATTACAAATTCCCACTTAGCGAAGCATCTCATTTAAGAAAGTGCCGAAGTTGTATTGAACTTTAAATTCGTTGGTTTGGCTTACCTCTTCTGAAAGATAATTAAACTTGAATAGTTTGTGTCATTGTTTGGATAGCAGCTTAGACTGCGGCATAATTTGGATAACAGCATAGAATGGATAATGACTGATTTGATAAAGTCGGGACTATAGCAAATGATAGATAATTATCTCGAGGAGCGTTCATATTTCGATGATTGTTGGATATTGCGAAATGTATGAGATTGGATGTTGTCAGAATCTAGGTCACTTTAGTATTATGGCCAACTCTAAAAAACTGGTTTTCCCCATAGGCTATAATCTGATGTTTCCATGAATCTCTACTATCTTGCAAAAAGAAGTGACAGCGAACTCAAAGGCTTCCGATGTCATCGATCTCCACAATACCGCTAGAGAGCTGGCATTGCTACGAAAGGTTTTTTTTTAGAGGTAAATGCTTGGAAGGGTCTGAAGGAACCAGAAGACATCATCGATTTAATTGGAATCTACATTTTCTGGTCGTTGTAGCACTTTTCTATCACCTCCATTGTCCTAGAACATGAGTGAAGGTCACGCTATCAAAAAAGCTGGTTGCATTGATATCGAATCCCACTTTTGTCAAAGCCCACTAGATATTTCGATTTTCGTGGCACAGGTTTTGCCATTGCCATGTCAATTGTATAGGTGTGGGCAAGTCGACGCTCTGACTTTAACCTGTTTTGAAGTTTCTTTTGGAAGCAAGATTTATATCATTTCGAAGCGAAATATGACAGACTACTATCACTAGGTAGAAGAATATATGGCCCTCAAGAAGAAAGAACAATCCGAAATTTTATTTTTCCCCGAAAGAATGAAAAACTGACAAAAGTCAATATTTGAAAAAATCGAGCAAAAAATAAAACTGCCAAACCCAAAGTGCTGTTTTATTAATACACTACATTATTTCAATAACTTTGAGTAAAAAATGGTTCTGTAGGACCTAGTATTTGGCAATATCTCCCCACAATTCCCCTCTTATTAGACTTTTTACAGTTCTTTGTACAAATTGGCATTGTGGCCGAGTGGTTAAGGCGATGCACTCGAATGAATTCGGGCACATGCATTGGGCTCTGCCCGCGCAGGTTCGAATCCTGCTGATGTCGTTATTTTTTTCAACTCATCCTCTCAACTATCATAAAACCATATTCAAATCTCTAGAAGATTCATTTTTTTTCTAATGCCCAAGGCCACCAGATCAAGGAAACCACCTCAGGGCTACGAAATCGTCGAGCCAACATTAACAAAGCTCCTAGCGAAGCTCAAAGATGCCCAAAAGACTTCGATAAAAACCGAAACGAAAACCTCGTCATTATGGCCGATATTGAAACTCAATCACCAAATCAGCAGGTACGTATACCTGATGTACTACGAGAGGAAGCTCATTCTGCGAGAAGTCTACGATTACCTCTTGAAGCAGAAATATGTCAATGGAGATTTAATAGCTAAATGGAAGAAGCAAGGCTATGAACATCTCTGCTGTGTGAAATGCATTATTCGGAAAGATACCAACCATGGGTCTACATGTATATGTCGAGTTCCTAAGTCCGAAATTGGGGACCGCAATAAGGAAGGGTGTGTAAGCTGTGGATGTCGGGGCTGTTCTAGCACTGATTAAGCATAGTAATTCATGGATTAATACAAGACAGAAACTAACACAACAAAAAACAATAGAAACGAAAATAACCATTATCCGTGCCCATACCAAAACCAATTCTACATGGCTCAGAGTCGTTGCTCAGAGAGCCATTGCCCATTACTCAGAGTCGTTGCATCCATCGATGTCGGTGACTTCTGCAACCGAAGAGTCTGCCTCGCTGTTCGGGGTGTCAGCAACGTCGTGGGTCGCCTTTTTCAACTCGGAAAGCAAACTGACGCGGCTCTTCGACAACCCGGGACTTTCGAATGCCCGCATGAGCATGTCATCGTCGTCGTAGGAGTTAAGAACCACCCGCGACGACCCAAACGGCGAGTGGTAGAACTCTTCGAGGTACGACGGCGAGTTCCACAACTTGCGGATCATGGTGCTGCCCAGCGGGGTGCGAAGGGTGCGGAGCGGTGTCTTGATTGTAGACTTGGGGGTCCGAGCTGAACCAGCAGCTCGCGGAGTGGACAGAATTGGTGGATGAAGTTGCGGGAAGTGCTGAGTCACCGCGCGGTTGAGGGTTATAGTTGGCAAGTGCACCGAGACGTTTCCTGGCGTTTGTTGCAACTTAACATTGCCGGCGGGAGTCAATGGCTCCAACAACGGCCCGGTCTCCACGGGATGCACGGGCAGAAGCTCGAAATTCAGGCTACAGCTGAAACTTGAGGCGAAAGTGAGGTGCTTCCCAGCAAGCAACGGCTTGTCTGGGGATTCGGTGACGATGGCGATGGGAGCAGGTGTTCTGAGCAAGGACGAATCCACGTCGGGCCCAGTTTCGGTGTCGCTGTGGCCATCGTCCCAGAACAGATCGCTATAGGTTCTCTTTGATGGAGCATCGTCTTGCAGATCGCGTGAACTTTTGCGAGTGGCATCTTCGGAGGCCAGAGCTGTGGGGGACAGAGGTAGCTCATTGAGAGAAACCGAACGGCGGGCCACTGCCAATTGGTCCATGAATTCATGGTACAGACTCTTCTTATTGTTCTTGGCCTTCAAAAACAAATCCTCGCACTCGGGTTTGATGCACCAGAAGTGGCCCTTCCCGTCCTTGGACTTTGCGCCTTTGACAAATGCCTTGTTGAGGGAGAGATTATGTCTGATCAGATTCTGCCACCCCACGTCTTCACGGCGATAATACTTGAACGTTTCCGATATCCACAGGTATATCTGTGACAAGGTGAGCTGTTTGTCTGGGTGGGTGAGAATGGACATGCCGATCAAAGTAGCATACGAGTAGGGAGGTTTATCGGAGGAGTCCAAGGAAAAGCACTCGCGGGGCTCGCGTTTGGTCTTCTTGGGCCGTTTCTTCTTGGGCCCATCATCTACAGGCAAGTCGAGATCGGCCGCTGGCGCCAGAAACGGGGTGGGAGCCATGGGAGGATTCAAATAGGACGATGTCACCACCAGATTGTCGAACACGGGACGATGGGGCGGCTGGGGCGACGAAAACGCCGGAGACAAGAGCACGCTGCGGGGAGCACCATGGATATGGGGAACGACGTGGTGGGTATGGAGCAGCGAGGTGGAGTAATCTCCTCGAACTGGAGTTGCCAAGTTGAAGTTGCGTTTGTAGACGGAATGGGGCGGGGTCGAGATGGTGGCGGTTTTGGAGGGCCGCGACATCGGAGTCTCTGTGATTCCCAGCGGCAAGAGACCCATGGGCATGTTCTGGTTGTAATTGTGCAAAGGTTTTCTGGACATCTTGAAGAGCCAGAACCTGGGACTGACCAAACACCGAGCCAGAAGAAGCGGAAATCAGAACCGATCGAGAGATCAGGGAAGGTCGAGCAAACTGCAAAAGAACCCAAATTGAAGGGAAAAAAGGTGAAGGGAAAGAAAATGGGGTGAAGATGAGATTATGAGATTAAGAGTGAGACGACTTAAGTGAGAAACGCGCTGCGATGGATCCCTGTAGATAGGGCAGAAGCCGATAGCGTGTCTTCCTGTACTGGGAGGGATTGTAACCAGACACGGTGGAAACGGGTAGGGAAGTTAGGGGAAACGAAAAAGGAAAATGGGTAGGGGAAGAGAAAGAATAAAAAGCGAAGGGAGGGAAAGGAAGGGAAAGGAAGGGAATTGGCGATGAGGACGCGGGTTTGTATTGTAGTGAAGTAATGAGGGAGATGGAGAGAGGTTGCAAGTGGGGACGGAGAGAGGTAGAAAGTGGTGAAGGAACAGATGTTTGGGTCCGATGGTTTTTATCGGGTTCAGTATATTTTGATGTCTTGCTTGGTGTTTTTTTTTCTTGGTCATTGCCATTCTTATCTTTCTTTCATGTACCTTGACGTGTGGCAGCGAATTGACACTTCGCAGCATGATTTTGACGTTTCGCAGATAATTCTCGCAGTGTTCAGCCTTTTCTCGCAGTATCTTCAGCCACATTCAACTTTAATGGTTGTAGATTTGGCTGAAACTCTCGATCTATGCTCGGAACCGACTTTGATTGGTGCCTCTGTCAATTTGGATAATTCTGTCTTTCTCAAATTTCGTGTATCTCTGACAATGTTCTATCGTCTATCTACGCAATACTCTACTTCTCCCACCTTCCCTATAGACACTTCTGGGGTTCCATTCTTGTGTAATTCTTAAGTTTTGGAATGTTATTGGTGCTGGAGACTGTGGAAACCTAGAGATACCGACGGTATATGACCAGTAGCGGGAATCTCTGGCAGTAGTAAGATTTTCAAGTAGGGGAAAATCTTGAAAGCGGAAGAGAAGACCTATGCAGCTGCCCATAATTGATTTCATGCGAGAAGTATCCAGTCCTTCCACTACTCTCCTGTGACCCAGTTCCTCCATTTGCAACATGCTCAATCAACCACCATTACAGACCGCCACTCTACCTGCTGGTCATACCACTATCATTATTGATTTCTCTACCTACTGGTCACGTTTCGTCACTACTGGTCAAGTTTCGTCACTTCCCTCAATTCTTCACTTTACCTTATTGCGCACTCAGTTAAACTCACCTGATGAGCCCATTTTCACCACATTCACGAAATACACCAATTTTTATTCCCTATTCTCTGGTTCAAAATCTCGAAATTCCCCACCAAAGCCAGCAATTTCTCACAATCAATCCGCCAATTCTCTCCCCTCAACTTTCTGTCCTACGCACAACTCCTGCCCTCAGTAATTCCTGTCCCCAACTCTTATAGTCTCTCTCTCTCTCGATTTCATTTCCGCTGAGAATTCCTCCTCCACAACCACACCCCACCCATATACATCTCCATGGACGATACCACTCGGTCGCTTATCCGCTTTGTGGCCCGCGGCTTCTACTCCCGCGCCTCCATCTTGATTCTTGACGCCGTTCTTCTACACTCGGTTCTCTCTGAAGATGATCTCATTTACCTTCTTGGAATCCACCGTAAGGAGCTCCGTTCCCTCTGCAACAAACTTGTGGACGACAGAATGTTGGCCACACACATCCAAAAGGAGGAGAGCCCGCAGCAGCGTCTCACAAACAGATCCTATTACTACATCCACATAACCGAAGCCATCGACGCCGTCAAGTGGCGAGTACACTCGATCGTTTCTTCCATCAAGGACGAGATGTCTCTGTATGGAAACCCACACGGCTACATTTGTCCTCGGTGCGGCAAGAAGATCAGCCAGCTTGACGCTATTTCGTTGCTTAGCGATGATCGCTCCAGCTTTCTCTGTGATAACTGTGGAGCAGTTTTGGAGGAGGATGACTCCTCGCAGCAGGCCTCCATCAAGCAGGAAAAGTTGGAGAAACTCATGCTCCAGTTGGACCCCATCATCGGCTACCTAAAGAAGGTAGACAATTCAGACATTGAGGATAACAACTTTGAGATTGCATTGACCAAGGCTATCCCAGCACAGTCAGGTTCGTTGGCATCGTACAATTTCACAAGCCGTACAAAAGGCAAGTCACGCGCACAGATCTCCCAGTCCCTCCAGAACGCTGCATCCAAGGCCAATGCAACCTTGCATGTTTCTATTACGGCCTCTGATGAGAACTACGAGAGAGAGCAACAGGAAAAGGAAAACAGGCGCCAGAAGTTGGAGCAGAATGCATTGCCATCTTGGCACTCTGCTTCCACGGTTGGAAACAGCGAAGGTTTTGATGTCAAAGATGAGGATGCTGCAGTTAGCACTGGGGTCAAGGAAGAGGACGTCGATGTCAAAATGGAAGGAGACGACTCGGTTTCGGCGCCAGTATTGCAGATTTCCGAGTCAGAGAGAAAGGAAAAGGAAGCCCAGGATGTGCTTGCAGCATACTATGCTGATTTGGCCGAGAGAAACGCGGAAGAAGATGAGGAAGACGACGACGAGGACGATTTTGACGATTTTGAGGATGTCTAGTGGCACCCGAATTGCATTTTCTTTGAGGTTCCTTATGGGGACGTCGAGATATTTACGATATTTTATTCAAGAATAATGAAGAGTAGTTCCTCAGAACCAGTTTACATTTTGTCCGCTCTAATTCTGGACAAGTAACACCATTATGCAACAATGCTTACGTACTCTGGTCCCAATCTTCGGGCTAGGGAAGATACTTAATTGTGTAATATCGGGGTTGCTCGTACATAATTGGCTGTACTAGTGTGCTCTATTAACAATGTCTGCTTTCATCCAGTATCCAGTGGTTGAACGGGAACCTCCCGAAAATATCCACCATTCAACATTAACCAATTTTTTCCATAACCAACTGAATCATTCCATATTCTCATGTTGTAGGTGTTCACCACCTGACTCGCTCATCGGTCTGTAGATAATCTTGAAGTGCTCAGAATTTTTCACCGGTTTCGGATTCAGACGAAGACTAATCATGGCTAGTGAAAAAAAGGTATGTGCAAAACCCACCAACAATACAGACAAGATGAAGTGAATTTCCAAGTTCAAAACTAACCTTCCAGAAGGTCGACCCATTCAAGTCGTTCATTGCCGGAGGTACGGCTGGTGCCATAGAAGGTGTCATCACCTATCCATTTGAGTTTGCCAAAACCAGATTGCAATTGGTGGACAAGTCGTCCAAAGCATCGAGAAATCCATTGGTGTTAATCTATAATGTTTCGAAAACCCAGGGAATTTCTGCTCTATACGTTGGGTGCCCAGCTTTTGTAGTGGGAAACACTGTTAAGGCATCGGTCCGTTTCCTCGGTTTCGATTACATCAAGTCGCTTTTGGTCGACAGAAACGGTAAGTTATCGGGACCACGTGGAGTCATTGCCGGCTTGGGCGCAGGTTTGTTGGAGTCGGTTGTTGCCGTGACTCCATTCGAGGCCATCAAGACTGCATTGATCGACGACAAGCAGATGGCCAAACCCAAGTACCAGAACGGATTGGTATCGGGAACCGTCAAGCTTGTACGTGACTTGGGCTTCAAGGGAATTTATGCTGGTGTAGTGCCCGTATCGATGAGACAGGCCGCTAACCAAGCGGTGAGATTGGGTTCGTATAATGCCATCAAGACGATGATTCAACAGACTACAAATACTCCAGCACACCAACCATTATCTTCTGCTGCTACTTTTGCTGTTGGATCCTTTGCTGGTATCGTCACCGTGTATAGCACCATGCCAATTGACACTGTCAAGACGAGAATGCAGGCGTTGGGAGCAGATAAGCTCTATTCGTCAACATGGAACTGTTTTGTGCGCATATTCAAGGATGAGGGCTTGCTCACGTTCTGGAAGGGTGCCACGCCTAGACTCGGTCGGTTGGTGTTGAGTGGAGGAATTGTGTTCACCATCTACGAGAAGATGTTGGTAGTTATGGGATAGGGGCCGCTAGTTGCACATGCATTTTTACATTTAGTGTTCTCAAAGAGAATTCTGTTTTGACTCATTCAAAGGGCCGTTCTGTTCTTTTGACTCTTTCAAGTGACCATTCGGCTTGCTTTAGTTTCCACTTTGTAGAATTGAAATCCTGAGTTCCAATAGCAGTAGCGGTGTGGGCCAATTCAGGCGGGAGTGTTTGTCTCCAAGAAGAACCTAAAATATTCTATCGGTATGTCAATCAACTTGCCCAGCATCTCCGTTGTTGCTGGTCTGCACTTCCGTTGTGAATTCTTCAGCTTTAGGAAATACAGGAGCCGTACAATACCAAAACCAGATCTAACCAACCCCAATTTTTGGCTACGTGAATCTTTGCTAGTATCAACCAATCGGCAAATCCAACAAATGGAACCCTTTTAGCCACCACACAATACATGGCAAGTAAGCCCATATCGCCAACCCTAAAACCATCCACGATAACGAAATCTTTATTGATTGGGTTTATTGGGTAATTCATGGTTCTCAGGGATTCATTGGGTTTATCAAATCACGTTTCGTATTTTGGGTTGTCGTCTCTTTTCTCTTCTAGAGGTGATCGATTCCCATTAATGGTCATCTTTCTGGCTTCTGTGGACATTTCGTCATATGTATCCTTTTCAAAAACCAAATGACACTTTGCTTGATTACTATATGAGTAGCCAATGGCTGAATACACTTGTTTGAGAGTATGGATGTTGACCAGCACAAGTTCTTATGGGCTCATGCGCTACAGAATGCGCAAGAATTAATAGATCCACAACAAAAGGACGAGGAGAGCAGGAAGAAAGAGGAAACTAAGAATGGGTAAACTTTCGGATAGGAGGATTCAAGTTACATTCTTGTTATTGATTTTATATTAGGTTTCGATTTTTGACAGCCTGTTTTGCGTTTTCTCTGTCCCACCATTCAGGTATATTCTCTTGAATTCTGACAAACCGTAGGGATATTGCGAATTCACCATTGAGTAACAAGTATGAAATAATAATGCATTGTCCAAAAATCAAATAGAATAAGCTAATTTGAAATTCAGCAAACCTCAATGATAATAGTTCTACACAACAACGCCCACGTTACGTGCGATATTTAGGTTGTGGAAATCAGCCTGAACAAGAATGCCATATCCAATGCAACCACAAAAATCAAAACAACAACTACTGTGAGAGCTTGTTGAGGCCCAAAAATTACAACTAGTGCTTGATGATTGGTATGACTTAGATATTGAGTTAGGGCCAACCTTACTTCCAGCAAAAAGTCCTATATCTCAAAAAGGTAATTACGGAAGGCATGACCACCATGGTCGATTATTTCATTCTCAAAGTTCCCATAGCCAACAGCAACTCTGAATAAGAATGGGATGAGGCATGCGCTTTCGAGTACCATGAATCCCATAGATTACGTTTTCTGGGTGTTCCTCACACTACGTTTCTTATTTTCGCTTGGTGTTGACGACAAGTTCCAACTGCTATTTTATTCTGTAGAATTGGGTGGAGAAATAGCCTTAATAACTTTTCGCAACTGCACTTGATCTACTTCATGTGATTCTATTGTCATCATTGTTACGTGGAGTGTTATGCCCAGGAAATCCTGTTACGCCCCACGTTGTTCAGGATATCCAACCTTATCACACTCCAGGCTTCTTGAAAGGCCCCATATCGGTTTCCAAACATCTTGCGAAAAAGTTACGGCCAATTATTGATTCCCGGCCAGGAAATCAAGGGGTACCTCACCATATTCTGCAATAAATTTCGGGAAGGTAAGTGTCGCGAGCCTAAATCATGAGCCCTCAATGCAACTTGTGGAGCATAGAATGGCCCTTTTGGGAGATGGAGTGCACATCCTTCACTAGGGACCTTTTGTTATTTGTTGCGAAGGCAGTGAATAACTAATGTTTGCAACGGGATTATTTTCTTGATCTTTACAGAAGTAGTTATCCTGAGAGCAGACTTTTGGAGGTCTTGGTATCTTTAGCTGATATTTTTGTTCATGATTTCCTGCTAGTCATATCCTTATTTCCAATCACCGTCGCTGCGTTTTCTCCCACTTTATTACTCTAACTTCGCCTCGGTTCCTGAATACTACAATAAATTCTGCAAGTACTGATTCTTCGGGCAGTTTAACTTCTAGCCTGTTTGGTGTCACCTAAGATGTCTACCATTCTGTGTTATCACTTTCTCTTCTTTCCTTCTTCTCTTTTCTCTGTATTCTACGCTCATCTCATCGTTCGGTCGTGCCCATCATGCATACCGTTATGTCGTACCTGTCTTTCCACAGGAACTCTCGCTAATTCCCGTTCTCATGCATATCGCCCATGTGGCTCCCCCCATGCCGGTTTAATTGACTATTAGCCATGTGGCTTCCGGAATGATATAGCATTCTCCAATTACATATAAGCAATGTCAAATCCGTAACAACATCCGACCATCCCCTTTTCTTTCGCTATGAAGTTGCTATTTATTTTGCCCGTGGTAGCTGGGCTCAACATTCTAATGACATCGATGGACTCATGGGTCTCTATGAACTCCAGATATCTATATCGTGCATTGGTTGAAGATGGCCACAAGGTCATTTTTATAGGCCCTTACTCCCAAATCGAAGACTCGGACACTTCCAGCGAACTCCAAGGTGGAGATTTCGGCCACTTGCTTCCTCCCCATCAGAAGTATTACAGGTATGTGCGAAAAGTCAATAGTTTGGCCAAGGGACCAAAGAAAATGATTCTGAAGAAAGACTCCGAGGACTTCGATATGGAATTCGATTCGCATCCACTTGTCAGCTACAAATCCTTGGGGCAGGACCCATTGAACAAGGATTTCTGGTATGTAAATGCCTCTCCATTCCAATCGCTAGCAGTAGCCTTTTCCGAGATCCTTCCCAAATATCTTCCCGATTTCACTCCAGATTTAGTGATTGTTGGTCCCAACGAGGGCCTTCATTTATCATCATCCACCCACACCATCGAGAAGGACATCTTGGAAGAAGATTTGTCGACGCTTGAAAATCAGGTTGAGGCTATGGTTCAACTTGCGCAGATCCATCATTACCCGACTATTTCTGTGTCAATGGAAGACATACACCACATCTACTACCAGAACGAAGACTATTTCAATGTGGAGGCGAATGACTTTTCCAGTTCACTTAAGCACAATCGCGTAACCAAGACTCTAAGGTTCATGATCAAGAACGTCATTAAAGTCGTTGACAATGTTGGCTCCAAGCTCAACAGTCACATTTCATTAAACATCAACTTCCCATCCCTCAACCAGGAATCGTCGACGTGTTTCACATCCGTCAAGTCTGGCCCCGCATTCGAGCAGGTTGTTTCCCCCAACAGCAACACTGGCGCCCTAGGTAAAGTGTTAGGGGTTCCTTCGTTCGAGGTTTCTGACGAGAAGGTGCTCACGGGCGAGTTTCACTACTACAAAGTATCAGACGAATTGCAGACTTCCGACAGGTTGTCCAGTTTAGAAATGATGCGCATGCTGTATTTATTTGATGGGGAGCTTCAAGACGTCGCCTCCATAGACAAGGTTACGGGCGAATGGACCAACAAACTAGAAGTCCATGCGTTGTCGCAGTGCAAAATTGCTGTTTCAGTGAACCACATCTCCAAGGGTAACAACTTGGGCAAGTCATTTTTCGACGTGACAAGCCTTCTCTGATGGCAGTTGCAAGTTATAGATTAGGAAGTTAGAATCGGAGCATTAGAATCCATCTCCGGAACATTTATAGAGGTTAATTTAGATACGAAATGAGAACGAATGATCCAGGTAATGTAAATAATAGAAAACACAGATATTTGGTTGGAGGATTTGATGAATCTTTCTCGGTTCGCGCGGCTGCCAAATTAATTGTGCATCTTGTATCGCAATTCTTGTCTAATTTCACCTCACAGTTTAAACTAACGCAGTATTGTTTCTTACGCTGAATACATACACCGAGATATTAGTTAAACTGGGATCTAATTGACATCATTTTGGTCTTACCAATTCCACTTAGTAGTTCCCCGTATCTTCACGTTCAGGCTACTCCATTCAAGTTTATCAACCCATGGCATCTACTGTAGGGAATTATGCACATGCAGGACAAAAGCAGGTTCAATCGTTATCTTATTCTCTTTCTCCAAGGAAGAAGAGCCACAGTCGCTCATTTAGAGTCAAATTACGTACTCCTCTCGAACGATCCGCATAAGTTTTCTGAGAGCCACTTTTCATCCGATTTTCGCAGATCGTTCTGAGTATTTTCCGATATGATCTCCGGGCATGAGCAACTTTGCGGAGATAATTGCGACTGATAAGGATTATGATCGCAGCCAAAAGTTTCGTCTAGTGCCTATCACTTCAGCACCATGCCAACGCTGATTCATACCGTTCAGAACGGTCTACCTTCGCACGAAAGTCGTCCACGCCATAGAATCCACAAAAAATTCAAGTTGACCGCACTCTCTAGCATTTCGCTTATCACTACCAAGATGATTGGTACCAGCCCTTTCAGCACCCCATCGATAATCTTCAAATATTGCAATGGAGATGTGGGCCTCTTCTTGTCAACATGGGTTCTCGGTGCATTAATTGTCTTTTCAGGGTTGGTGATTTACATTGAATTTGCTTTGAACCTCCCGCTCAAGAATGGTGGGGAGAAGAACTACTTGCTCCGAGTGTTCAGACGGCCCAAGGGACTTTGGGGATGTATGTATGCATTTCAGATGGCATTTTTGGGATTCAGCTCAGCCAATTCTTTTGCTTTTGGAGAGTACATGTGGTTTGCTATTTCGGGCGAAGAGGAAGTAAACGATGGATGGGCCTCCAAGATGATCGGAGCGTTTTGCATCACATTTTGTGTTTGGCTCCACATAAAGTACCCGAAGCAGGGAGCGTCATTTTTCAATTTTTTGGGGATGATCAAGATCTTGCTTATGTTTCTCATCGTGGCCATTGGTTTCTTAGTGTACGTCAATGTCATCGAGATTCCTCCCCAGCCATATTCTCTAGCTCCATCTACCAAATCTTCCAATAGATACTATACCATGTCAGTGGCACTTTTGGAGAATGTGTATTCATTCAAAGGGTGGGAAAATGCCAATTACGTGCTTCTGGACGTTCCAGACCCTTACAGAGTGCTTACCGTCGCTGCTCCGTTTGCGGTGTCTCTCGTCACCATCCTCTATTTTTTGATCGCGGTCAGCTACATCCTTGTGCTTCCCAAAGCCGAATTCATGAACAGCGGCGTTTTGGTGGCGGGGATTTTCTTTAATAAGATCTTTGGAGAATCCATTACCTCTCGGGTTCTTCCCGTGCTCATTTCGCTTCTGACGTTGGGAGATGTCATGGAGATGTCGTTTGGTCACTCGCAGATCAATCAGGATTTGGCCCGCAACAATTTCTTGCCGTTTTCCAAGTATTTTGAAGATATCAATCATTCGTTGATCTTGCACTGGGTGATCAGTGTGTTGATTCTCGTGGCTCCTCCCACCTCGGCAACTTATGAGTTTGTCATCAATTTGGACATCTACCCCGGAACCTGGATCAACGTCTTCATTTGCTTGGGACTCATCTATCTCAAGCTCAATGCAGAAGAGGAGAAGTGGGGGCGCTTCAACTTCATTAAAGACATCGAAGGTTTTGTTCACGAAAATTCTTCACTCCCTCACTTCCGCCGGCAAGCCAATGGACCACAATCCCCTCTTCTTCCATCAATGTCACAATCCCCTCTTCTTCCATCAATGTCACGATCGCCTCTACTTCAATCGATGACATCAGCAGGCTCTGACCAGAGCTCTGGCCCAGGACTGCCTTTTCCGACCTACACTGAGTTTGATCTGCTCATCACCCACACTCAACTGGCCTCTAAATCGAATCACAAACCCTATTCTGCACCATGGATTTGTTTGGTGCTTTTCCTTGTAGCCAATGTTTATCTTGCATTGTTTCCTTTTTTTCCACCTGCGAGGTCTAATGAGCCGGGGGCAGTTCCATTTTGGTGCTTTCCCGTGCTTGGAACTGGATGTTTGTTACTGGGAGCAGTGTTTTTTTACTTGAGAAGGTGGTACTACAAGCATGAGGGCATGGCACCTCCAGCTTATGAGGACGACTACAATACTCACCTTTTGAGATAGATATGAAGTTGATACATGTACCTAGATAATTTTGTTTGAAGTACGATGACAATTCTCTGTGCAACCATACTGTACATAGCGCACATCACCATTTGTGGAGAAAGATATGCGATTCATCACCCTCGGTATTAACTTTCTCACCATGTCCTCCACCATCACCCACACATTGTCGATGTCTCTAATGGAGTCGTCATTTCCCGAAAAAGTCATCATTAACGACTACAAATTGGCCCTCAAATTCTTTGTCAACAAGGACTTTGGCAAGTCATTCGCTATTATCCTGAGGCTTCATGACTGGTGCTATAAGAACTTCGAGCTGGGCACATTAAGCGAGGAATACTTCATCAAAATCATCACTTTGTACTTGACAGAAGTGGGCCTCTTGGTAAACCCCCGAGACTCTTCCAACGCATATAGTTTGCCTCGCGCTGAAAAAAAGATGTTGGTGGACAATCTCGAACGAGGAATCTACTTGGACAACTTGTACAACATTTACGGAGATATTGCCCGCATTCCGCTGGAGCTTCTCTTTCAGGTGTTTTTGGTCAATTACACGTGTCAGAATGTAGTTGGAAAGGAGCATCCACATTTGGCGAAACATTTCGGGAAAGTGTATGCGCAATTGAATTTCGACAAGAATGTCCATGACAAGTACTTGAAACGGTGGGTCGACATGTATGTGTTCAACGTGTTGCCAGATGCCGAAGATTTTGCCACTGCGTTCAGAATCGCCCAAGAGAACCCGCTTATTGACTCCGAGAAGGCGAAAGTCAAGTTGGAAGAGCTTGAAGAATTGAAGAAACAGGAAAAGAAGGTTCGGGAGAAAAAAGCCAAGGAGATCCAGTCGAAGGAGGCCAAGCGGTTGGAGCAAGAAAAGCTCACCAAGCGGACGGCCAAGGACGAGTCCGACTTGAAGTTCAAGTCTATCAAGCAAATCAAACAGGAGAGAGAACGAGACGAAAAGATGAGAAGACAACAAGCAAGTTCGAGCAGCACGTCGTCGTCCAACTTCACATTTGACCTCCTCAAGTCCCGCTTGGAACACTTGATCAACGCATCGTCAACTGTGATTCAAAAGAACTCTCCTGTTATCTTGATTTCCCTTGTGCTTGCGTTCATAGTTGGTCGTGTTCTTCGAAACAGACGAATTAACATGAGAGAGAAAATCCTCGAGACGTTGAAGATGGCATTCAAGGTGACCTACTTATAGAAAAAGAGGTATCTCCACTGCACCTCCCACTGTGGTGAAGTCGTGATCTCCCTCGTCGTTATCTTTTCTTCTCTTTGCAGACGGCTCATTTCCATTTTCGTTTTCGTGTTCATTTTCTGATTGGAGCGGTGCATTATTGGTTATCTTGAATGAAGCATACGATAGTGGCCCACTTCGTGACAATTCCATGTGTGTTGCTGGGACATCGGCTGCTTGTAGTAAGGAATTTGGTTGTTCGTTTCCAGGCTCGAGCCCACGCTCGTTTTCCTTGACCTGTCGATATACCTCGTCGTCAAATAACATATTAATATCGGTTTGTCGCAGCTGGCCAAAGTCGTCGGTTTCTGTAGCCATCTCGAGCATATTAAATGTGACGAGGGTTCCGGGATAGTTGGATACCTGGACATTCCGACAGAGCAATTGCACGCAAAACACCCCAGACATGTCTTTCATCATCTTGCATCTCGTTGACATCGACACTGCCTTGATTATTTTCAGAAATGGCAGAAAGTTGAAGGTGGTGAGAATTGAGTCGTGGATTTCTGTCATTGACCCATTGGTTAATTGGAAGATTTCCAACTTCTCGAGCATTGTCTTGGCATTGGGATACGATAGCTTCAGATACCCTATAGCACCCTTGGATAGGAAATTAAGCTGGTTGGTAGCCACCACTTTCCCTCTGGGTCGGTTGTTGGATGCATACAAGTACAATTCTTGAGTGTTGAGGTGATGTAGATCGCGTAGAAGATTAGCCAAAACATCGCTTTTGAGGATAATTTGTAGCAGAATCCGCTCGTGGTTGACGAGAAGTTCGCTACTGTTTTCGTACTGCGTCGACTGAGCATCGTATGGGTAATCGTGGTCGTAGTAGAAAGTGTCGAACTCAATGACTTCACTCATTAGACGATCTTCGAACTCGATGATGAGCGGGCTCCCTTCTCCGTAATATTTAATGTAGCACATGACCATTTCAACCTTCTGTCCGGCTTTTGCTCGGGGCAACGAGGAAGACGAAGCAGCACCAAATGCATCTCCTACTAGCTGAGCATCTATACCGAGTCTAAGTTCGTTATTCTGAGACGCCTGGGTGGTGTGACCATCAGAAAGCGAATATGAAGAGAACAAAGATGAATCTATTGTTAACTGAACATTGAGAATGTGGTTGTACTCGGCGTAGAGGGTAATTCCAGATTCGTTCAAGATCATGAGTGCTTGGCTACTTACTGAAGTGATTGCCGTGAGGCATTCGGCTAGATGGACCACCTGGGATGTTGAGGCGACAAAGGATAGATTCAGTGCATGATTTTGAGAACTGTGGGAATTGTCAGGAGAAGATGGAATGAATAGTTGTGACATGTATTAGATGTGGTTCACAATGGTGGATTTGGTTCCTGTAGATTAGAAACAGATGGTTGACATGGTAGAAAATGTAGTAGCAAAATGGCGGAAAGAGTAGTGGAATTCGCAGAAAATTAAATGGGAAACCTCGTGGAGTCTCCAATATACGGCTTGGAACAAAATTATCTATTCAACAAACACGGCTGAGCCGTAAGAAGTATAACTTGAACCTAGTAGACAGAAATATAGTTGTCCACTCTGTTCTTCTGGTTCTGTGCAATGCACTCGGCAATCCAGGTGATGTTTCTAACCTCTTGCTCCTTGGACCGCAACCACGCCCACACTGTCGACAACGTAAACTGCTGGGTGAATGCGTTCTTGTTGTATTGCATCTCCAACAAGTAGAACCAGTCTTCAATGTTTCTGGAGGCACCACTTTCCTGCGACTCGCTGAACAAGTCCTGGTACTCGCCAATGGACTCCACAATGACCTTAATCTGCTCCACCTCCTCAGCCTGGGACAAATCAAGGTGATACACTGGGTACAACTGTCCGTACTGGGGGAACAACGAGATCTTATCTTCAGGAGACAAGTCAGGATTGTTCAACGAGTTCAATGCAATGTTGATGACTCTCTTGTCGGCCTCGAAGGTCAACAATCTCGTCATGATCTCCTTGTCGGGACCGTCAAACTCCTTGTCGACAAAGTCGACGAAAGCCTCCAAGTAGTTCTTGTACAATCTGTTTCTGATGATCTCGATGTTCAAGTCGTCCAAATCTTCCACCGTCAAACAGTCCTTGAAGAATGGGGCCAAGGGTGTATCAATCAACACCGTGTTATATAAAGCGTCGATGTCGGTGGCAATCGACAAAGTTGGCAACGTGTCGAACCAGCCCAAGGGATGACACTTGGGCAATATCTCCGCACAGTCTCTGTCGTGCAACGTTCCTGTGATCATCAACGAGACATTGTCGATCATATAACCATAAGTGATATAGTCCATGAACTTGGTCAACTTGCCCGAGCTCTGGCTCTTCAAGTACTGGAATTGCGAGTACAACTTCTTGGACAATCTGTCCTGGACGATCGACGTCGACAACGGGCCCGACTGCGACGATAAGAAGTTGCCATAGTCGGTGGAAGACAACTGGAGTTTCAAGTCCTGGAGAGTGTCACATTGGGTCAAGTTGACATACTGGTTGGACGTCAACAAGCCGTTTCTGTAGCCACGCACCACACCTTCCACGAAGCCGTAGTCAATGTTGAAGAACAAACCTTCCATGGTGTATAGTTGGTGAAGAAGTATGAGATGTTGAGATAAATTAGCGGAAGTCTCCGGTCGTGTACTTTTGGGCAGGGTGGTGATTAGATGATGATATAGGAAGTGTTGGAGAGAAGGGAGTTGGTAGATTATTTTGAATGTCTAAGGTTTTCATCTCGATCTCGGGACTTTTGCTCTTTTTATTCTACTTTTTTTGCTCGTTTCTTCTTTATGTTGAACTATTCTTTGTACTCACCACCTCACCTATCGCGCACATACTAACATATATCCTCCACCTAAGCCAATTCCAATAGCCTACCCAGTTGATTAACAAGATGTCCCTTCTCTTGGAAACTCTCACGGAGAATTTGGACCCATCACTAGCTAACCATCTCGCCACCAACAAAAGTTTATCCCAAGTTGCTGACTCCTATCTCCAGGATCTCTTGATTAATGACCAGCTTCTCTCCACTGATACCTTCACCACCACCTCAGAACTGGACGCTTTGGGCGGCCAGAAAAAAACTTTAACAGAGGAAATCGCCGAGCTAGATCTGCAGCTGCGTCAGATCGACTTGCAATTGGCCGCGCTCACCAACTCAAATAGAGACTTAATTGTAGATGTGAGCCAAGACTTGAAGAGTGCTACCAATAAAATCGAGGTAAGACTCGAGAAAGAAATGTCGGGAATGATACACAGCTTGAAGGATAGCCACATCCGTATCGATGCAAAGTCTGCAGAAAAACATACAGCCTCCATCACTCTCAATAATGCGGTGCTTTCCAATATCGACTCGGTTTTGGACATCTTGGAACTTCCAACCTTGTGCCGGCTCTGTATCATGCAAGGAAACTATCAAGAGGCGCTTGAGATCTCCACATTGGTGAAAATGCTTATCATTAAGTTTCCTAAGCTCGCTACTTTCCATAAGATCCAACTCCAGATCGAGAAAGAGCTCCAGCTTATGGTGCGGGGCTTGATCAAGCTTCTTAACACTAATTTGAAGCAGTCCAACATTCTCAAGATCTTTCAGATTTTGAATAGACCAGACCTTGTTCAGGGCTCAACCTCTAGCTCCAGCTTGGCCTCCGACCCTAAAGCTATGGCTAGACTGAGAGAGAAGTCGTTGAAGATCATATACTTGAACTCGAGATTCAAGTTCATTTCCAATGAGGCAGCCACCCTCAAACCGCTTCTCAAGCTAAAGAAAATGACTTACCTTAAAAGATACATCGAGGTGTTTCGTGAGTACATCTTCAATTCGCTTTCCATTTACCTGGCGATCTTCCTGACTACATCCCTAAGTTCTACCAATGACGAGGATAAATTACTCATCAACACTTATATCAGAAATTTGGTCAGCTTGATTGTTGATGAATTGAGATTGCATTTCCCAGTGGCCGGCACCGGGGCCGCAGAGGACGACTTGGACGATGCAAGTCGACGGGATGGGGTTGTTTTGCAAATAATCTACCTTTGCAAGTCTTTGGATAAGTACGGAGTCAACTTCGAAAGTGCAATTACCTGGGAATTATGCATGAAAGATCCAGTAGTCATTACAGAGGAAGAATGGACCCGGAACTTGACAAAGGTGAAGAAGTTTAGAACCTAGGTTTATATTAGTAATTAAATAGCACGATCTAGACTATTCAAACCAAATAAGTAGCCCAACTCACGTCTTCCAAGGAAGCTGCTCTTCTTGAGTGCACTTTCATCGAGCGCTGCGCTAATTAGCTCTTTCTTCCTTTCTTGAAGATCCATGATTCTATCTTCCACGCTATCGTGAATCAACAATTTGTACACTTTGACCTCTTTCATCTGCCCAAACCGGTGTGCTCTATCCATGGCCTGATCCTCGACATATGGGTTCCAAAATGGATCCATAAGTATGACATGCGATGCACAAGTCAATGTGAGACCAACATTTCCTGCTTTGAGCGATATGAGTAAAACTCTTTTCAGACCCTGGTAGAACTCACTGATGACAGCATTCTTAGTGTCAATATTCATAGTACCATCGTACCTCAAGAAGGGGATTTTGTGCTCCTTCAATGCATGTGTCATCAAGTCGAATGTGGTGGTGAAATGCGAGAAAATAATAATCTTATCGTCTATGCTTTCGCTTATCACCAGGTTGATAAGATCAACAGTTTTTCTCATCTTGGCTGACTCTTTGAAGCCGTTCTTATCTCTGATTATTTTAGCAACCTTTTCGCTATTCAGAGTTTTTACTTTTCTCTCGTTTCCGAACATGCTTTCAAGTCGATTGAAGTTGAGACCATCGTTGACCATTAGCAGGTAAAAGTAGTAATCCACAAGACTACTGGCAGTCACCTTCGCTGAGCAGGTATTACAATTTGCCTCACGACTTCCATACTCCGATGCTTCGGCCCTATACTGGTCGAAAAAATTATCAACACACCCGTCACAAATCATATGTCCACAACTTCCGAAAATGACTATTGAATTCTCTCCGACGACATCAAAGCAAATGGGGCACGTAAACTGAACCTCGTTGGTAGTATCAGAGACTTCTTCCTTTTTTAGCGTGTCCATTTTTATCCCCTTGCCTACTCCCCAATCGATTTGTTTCTTCAAGTCGTCAGTCATCCTAGAGACAACTCTGTATCGCTGTTTCCAGTCAATAACATTACCGGAATCTCCAGAATTTTCCCGAGAATTCATCTCACCCACCATAACAAGATACTCATGGATGCATGCCTGCCGCAACCTAAGAAGCAAAGTCAAAATGTCACTGTGTCTTACCGAATCCAGATTCAACAATTTCAGTGCCCGTTTCTGAATACTTCCCTCCAAAGCTCTATAATATTCTCTTTCTTCCTCGCCCATTGACACGTAAACCGGACTAACAGTTTTCTTTGGAAGTTCAATAAGAGGTTTTCCATCCACTTTTGAATCCTTGGTACGTCTCAACATGATAGCCAGAAGTACTGCTCGAAGTTTTTTCATTGAAATCAACCGCTCTCCATCATAGTCGGTGGTGGAGTCCCCTTTTGCTTTCATTGGAACAGCAATGTCACGTTTGAACTTTTTCTCGTCGTCATAAGGTTTCACTTTCAAAAACCGGATAATTGGGTACAACTCATCAATGCTATTCTGCATCGGTGTACCTGTCAAACAAAGTCTATATTTTCCCTTTAACAATGCAGTTGCTTTAGATGCCTGGGAAAGCTTATTCTTGATGTACTGCGCCTCATCCAATACGATTCTAAAGAATATTGTTTCGGGAGAGAAGAATGGCGACAGATATGTTTGACCGCCAGAATCTTCATCTGGAATCAAGTTTTGTCCCCGTGTCACCTGAGCGGATTCTATAACCGCTGCATAATGCTGCTTATACTCCGATGCCAAAGTTGTATACGAAATCAAAACAATATCGAACTTAGACAATTTCCGAAATGTAGATAGCTTTCTCCTTTCTGGACCATGAAAAAATGCCACCTTTAACTTGTTTTCAGCATTGATCTTTGCCTTAATCTCAGCAGCCCACTGTCTCAATAAGGAAACAGGCCCCACAATAAGAGTAGTTTTGCAGTCGTCATCAGTTGGTCTGTTGGCCATAATGAGAGCAATAGTTTGAACGGTCTTACCAAGACCCATATCGTCTGCTAGAAGAGCCCCTGCCCCCTGCTCTTCGCGCCTCAAGAGCCAGTAGAGTCCTTTTCTCTGGTGATCTAAAAGTTGAACGGTCAACGACTCTGGAGTCGGAGACATACCCTCCACCTCTTCCTCCTTGTAGATGTCGTTAAAAAGCTGTTTCAAATGGACTGTGTCTTCAGTCTCCACCGAGACGTAGGGGTTCACATTTGTGCCGTAAGACTGCTGAAACGGAGCATATTGAGGCTGCATTTGCGGATCTGCGCCAAAAGGTGGCTGAGAATGCTGGTAATCGAAATGAGGGTCATGTGGAGTAGCCATCTGTGGATACATTTTAAACTCTTTCACACTCTTCAAGATCCCCTGGAACCTCCTGACCCTTTTCGATCTCTTGATGGTCTCATCAGCTTCCTGCAAGGCATCATTGATAGATTTCATGAGCTCAGTGCGCAATGCCACTTGATCAAACATGAGATTCAGCACCTGCTCTCTGAGAGCGGATATTCGTTTCATGAACCCGTCGCGCTGCTGGTCCAACTGCACTAGCTGATTGCTCATGTTTACTTCATGTTGCTGGATCTGTGGCAACGAGTAGCGTTCGAAATAGTCTCTTATTTTCACATCTTCTTGACGTTGGGCCAATTCGGCCGGGGTGGCGCCTCCAGCATGGAAAACCGGTACTGGCTGATTGTAGCGAGAAGTTAACTCAAAGGAAGTTTGTTTGAACGTTCCGGACCGCTCGGCTTCCTCCTTAGAAAGCACAGCGATTTCATCATCTGAGTCGGAATCAATTTCCATGTCCAGATGGTCATAATGGGCCCCTTGGATGTGGACTTGGTTCGGTAGATTAGAAAAGTCGTTGTGAGTGGAAAAGTCATTGTATGAGTTCGTTTGAGGTTGGTGGATATTCTGGAAATTTGGGTACCCTTTGGGGAGAATCTTGGGTTGGATGTTTGTGTATCGGGCCATATGATCCAGAGAAGTGTCGACGGGCACAGACTTTAGTGTCAGACTCAGCGCCGACTTGGAAACCGAATTCACGCTTGAATCATTCTCTTCTTCATCGCTCAAGTCGATCACAACCACGTTGTCATGAAGTGGAGATTCAGGAACTTTGGCAGACTGGTCGTGGCCTAGGTCTCGAAGCGACTGGAGTCGTGAGGGATTAGATTGGAGTTTCTGATGTTGGCCAGCAAGATAGCCAACGGAATCCCATTCGGGTTCTAGATTGCCATCTAGAAGTGGATTCTCGTTTTGTAGAAGCTCATTCTCATTATAGCCAGTTCCAACTTGAGGCTGATGCGTCATAGTAGGCTGCGTCAGCTCGTCATCGGAGTCCACGTAGAAGACTTCAGGAGGAGCAGTCAGCATTTTTGTGGTGGACCAAGATGAAACTTATGTGAGCAAAATGATCCGGTTAGTCTGCGATTCTGGCATACTGATAAGATAGTAGGAAAGAATGGATGAGAAAGAGACAAAACATACAAGGCAAGAATAGAAGATATGGAAAAATGGACAGAAATAAGGATTTCAAGAAGGACTAGAAAGAAAGATTTAAAAAGGAATTAGGGTAAACGATGGGGGATAAGGACTGAACTGCGCCATATCACCCAATGGATTCACTTGCTCCGTATATTACTGTCCACCTAGAGATAATCGCCGTTCTCCTCGAGAATCTTATCCAAACAGATGTTCAACTCGGTAATTAGTCTTTCGTTATTCTCGTCAAATGCCAACCCCCGTTGGTAGTCTGCTCTGGCATCCTCGTAGTTGCCCAAAAAGAAGTTGGCCACGCCTCTTCTCAAGAAGTTGTCCGGCGTACACATCATCATGCCAATTAACATGTCTGCGTCGTTGAACGCCTTCAAGTACTCTTTACACTTCAAGTAGGCGTCTGCTCTGCTCATCAACAAGAGATTAAGCTCCTGTAAAGTGCCTTGGAACGCCTCGAACTTGTTTCTTCTATTTACAACCTCAATAGCAATGCTGAACTGCTTGGCCGACTCAGGAAACTTGCCCTGCTTGAACGACTGAACGCCTCCCTCGTATAGCTTCTTGATCATTTTGGATAGGTCTTTGTTGAAAGATTCCTGACTAGGTTTGGGTGGAACTGGAGCTGTCAACCCAATCAACTCGGTGCACAATGTGTTGAGCTGGGCAAGATCCAATTGGAAATTCGGGTCGACCACATCGGGTTTGTTCGTGAGCTCCAAACCCTTGATTTTGGGGTCGTACTGAATGTCAAAGTCCATGGTGGTGGAATAGTTAACACGCTATTGTAAAATTTATCGATTGGTGCAGGGAGGCACGGGTGTAAGGTAAGGTTATGTTAGTAAAGGAGAGTCAGAGATAGGTAAAATGGAGGGAACCGGTTCGAATAGTTCTTAAATTGGCTTAATTAGACAAGAGGTTGTGATTCAGTGTGTAGTCAGTTATTTCGATTGAGTGGAAGATCACCTCTGGCCAAGTCTTATCTCTACTTCTCCATGCGCACAAATGATTTTGCACCCAAATACTACTTTATGGAAATTACAACCCCAGCATCCGTTAATGGTCTGCAGAACTGCGAGTCGAAGACTTCGTCCGAGACTCTTGTGACGCTGTCAATTATTCAGTTGATTCGTTTTTTTGATTCGTTCGAACTGAGAAACGACCCTCCCGAAGCTGTCAATGAGACCTCTAAGAATCCACTGAAGGAAGAACACCGCAAAGGGGAGGGAATAGAAGAGGAAGAGGAAGAGGAAAATATTGGAAACGGAGTTAGTTTCTTTGCCAGAAAAGGAAACGTCAACCAGAAAGTTCCCTCGCTGGTCTCATCTGCTACAAGTAATGTTAATTCTAGCATCACCTGTGGTGTTCCGATTGACTCTGGATCGGCCGAGGAGAACTTCCGACCCCGAGAATCGAAAATTGCAGACTCAAATAACATCGAGATGCCCCATGTTAAGACTTCTGGAAGCTTTTCCATTGGTTCGTTCTATGCCAGGCAATTGTTCCTGAGGTCTACTTCGGCATTCTTTACTGGCAAAAGGAGGGAGCAAAAGGAGCAACCATTACCCGAAACAGAGCAAAAAGACCACTTGTTTCCCATGTCTCCAGTTTCTCCACCAGTTCCCTCGATCCAGAAACCAGGAAGAGCTCGTATGAATCTACTTGCGAACAGAATGTCATCCACGCTATTCACACGCAAACACGATTCATTCACGCAACTTGAAAATAGAGTGTTTCTGCCAAAAACACACCGGCCCTTGCCTCAGAACTATCCTACGGTCGAAGATGTGGAAGATATAGCGGATGCACGCACTGAGTATTCGGTTCTACCAGAAGAATGGAGCGAGTACATGGATCCGATGATGAAGTCCAGTGGGAATTCTGGAGGAGAGAAATCGAGGTGGAAGTGGTGGCATTTTCCGAATTTCAGGATGAAAACGCTCGGAAGAAAGTTAAAGTCCAGTTTGGCTAGTGGAGCTCGCAAGACTCATACATTCCGAGTGCGGTTTTTGGCACCCTATCAGAGTGTTGAACCGGAGGCACTTATTCGGCAACAGGGAGACGAAGAGGAAGAAGATCACCACTAAGAAGATAGAAAATAAAAAAATAAATATAAAGCACCCGTTTTCAATCTTTTAGTGTCTTATCTTGTGACGGCACCGATATAGTGTGCACTCTTTATCTGGTTGACTCATTATTACTTCAACTTTTCGCATTCACATCTCGACGACTTATCTCTACTAAAAATGCCTTTCGATTTGCTGCAATTGGTCAGAGAGAATATTAGAACCCTCGAGCCCTACAGATGCGCGCGTGACGACTTCAAAGAAGGAATCTTGTTGGATGCCAACGAAAACACTCACGGCCCAGCATTGGAGTCCATCTCCAGCTGGGAAAACGCTTTGGAATTGAACAGATATCCCGACCCCCACCAGATCGAGTTGAAGGAGCAGATTGCAGCTATGCGTAACGGAGTGCCCAACAAATATTTGGACGACTACGAACAGAACAAGCTCACTCCACAAAATATGTGTCTCGGAGTTGGCTCCGACGAGAGTATTGATATGTTGATGAGATGCGTGTGTTCTCCAGGAAAGGACAAGTTGATGATTTGTCCGCCTACATACGGAATGTACTCCATTTGTGCTACTGTCAACGATGTGGACATGGTGAAGGTTCCATTAACCGTTCCAGATTTCGAAGTTGATGTTTCTGCGATCTTGGAAGCTGTAACTGCCGACCCATCGATCAAGTTGATCTACTTGACGTCTCCAGGTAACCCCACCGCCAAGGTTTTGAATGTGGACTACATTGTGGAGTTGTTGAAGGCTGCTAGTGACAAATGGAACGGATTGGTGATTGTCGATGAAGCCTACATTGACTTTGCCCAGAGTGAAGATCCTCGCAAGTCGTTGTCGATGTCTACGTTGGTCAACGAGTACCCAAATCTTGTAGTGATGCAGACGTTGTCCAAGGCGTTTGGTCTTGCTGGCATCCGGTTGGGTATCACCTACTCCAGCAAAGAGTTGTCTAGATACTTGAACGCCATGAAGTATCCATACAACATTTCGTCGTTGACATCGGCAGTTGCCATGAGATCTACTGCTCCGGGTCTGGGCCTCGAGGTGATGAAAAAATACGTCAACGAGATCATAAGCCAGCGGGCAATAGTGTTGAGCGAGTTGCAGAAGCTTCCAGGAGTTGGACGCAATATTGGGGGCTTGGACGCCAACTTTATTCTAATTGAGATTCTCGACAAGCAAGGTGTTCCATCTAATGAAGTCGCCAACAAACTCTACACCAAGTTGGCAGTTGAGAATGGTGTTGTTGTTCGTTTCAGAGGCAAAGAGGCTAACTGCACTGGTGCGTTGCGAGTATCGATTGGTACGGCAGAAGAGAACAAGATTTTGGTGGAGAAGTTTGCGAAGTGTCTCGAAGAGGTTCGGGTATAGCTCAGATAATATCGCACAGAATACAGAGCCTGAGTAAGGCAGATTAGCAGTAACAGCAGAGATCATGAAAGCATTTGCCAAGAACGCTTCTGTAAGCAACATCTAAAGATAGGAACCAGCAGACAATGCCGTTTTCTTAATCACAGGACCCGTGTGCTAGGAATCAGACGCAGAATTGCTGAAGCGATCGGTAGTGTTGCTTGTCAGTCAACTCAAAGTTCCCACGTTATTCAAATATAGTAACATCAATAGAACAATTGCAAGCATGCCATAGCAAATAGATATAGAGATCTTTAAGGCAGTCCACATATACGGATTTAGTTTCCAATAGGTGTTTTGGACCTGGTTCCAAATTCTCTGTCCTAAGAGACGGAATTGCCACAGTCGTTCATACCCTTTCTGCTCACCTGTAATGGAGTTTTGTTTTTCAATTTCAGGATGGTATTATGGTATCATTTCCAATTGAATTTTTGCCACTATGAATATTTTAAAGAAAACTATAGATTTCGTCTTTAATATTAAACGAGCGTAGGTAATATTTTAGGTTTGAAGAGTTGAGACCGAAGTACGTAGTTATCTTATAATGTGAGGGCTCTTTAAGTGGTTGGAGAAAGCAGCCCATGCAGGCTTCCAGCGGACAATCCGTTGAGGTTCCGACATTAGGCGGGCTCCTAATAGCGAGGGAAAGGAATACTGAAGAACAAAAACACTGATTGTTGTGCTATCTATTACACGGAGAATTGTCGCAATGCCTCACTTCTACTAATAGAAACTTCACTGATTCTGCACAAGTTCTCGAAGGTGGCTTTGATGACCAACTCCAAATGCAATTCCAAGATTGGCTATTTCTAACCAAGATGCATCTCTTCGTGTAGAGTCCAAGGGCAAATTCTACTTGACAACATTCATTCTTCATTGAAAGTCTAATTTCCACAATCATATAAATGACAGGAAATTGTATCCAGTGAACCTGACTACTAATGATCCCCCATATCTTCGTAAGCCGCCACCACGGATATTAGTGGAAGGCGGAACGCAGTCATCTTCAGCCTTGCAATGGGTGCAAAATCCTACGCCCTATCTTATCTCCGCCAGAGGCTTCCGCTATTCTGGTCGTCGGCCCCTACAAATGCCCGAACCCTTTACGCCACCATGCGGCAAACGTTCCATGCAACGCGCCACGTAAGCAGACCCAAATGGGATTATGTCCGTGCCCCACTTGGCTTACGCCCCCACACTTTTATTTTCGGATCCTCGCATAACCACCTTAGCTTCTCAAGTAAAGATTGAAATCACAGTGTTGAAGGCACAGGACCACCGCTTCCACCTCTATTATCTCAGCAATTCTTCTCAAAAACCTTTGTACTTTTTTTTTGCGACCCCAAAACATATATTAGTCAGTGGGACCGATGCCGAGTATTCTGCAGGACGAGGCCCTCTGCATGATGCCGAAGCACTGATTTCTCATCGTCCGTATCGCGCCTATATCCGCAGCTCATCTCCGTGCAACCGCTTTGTCAAGTTTAAACTAACTTCTGACTAAGCAGACAAGAATATAAATTGGGCCGTAGGACCCTCCTGTTGCTATCAATTAATTATTTTCAACTTCATACAATCCATTTTAATTAACACATTATGTTGGCCAAGTTTGTCAGAGAAAGTTTTTGGGGTAGAGTCCTCTACCACTTGTCGCAAAAGAAACTTTTCAGCTACGCAGAAGAGGACCCTAACTACGTGATTCCAAACAAATACCTTGGAAAGGGTGAAACGCAGTCGGAAAGCGAGACTAAGGATGAACCCCAAGGTGACTCCAACAGTCTGGCGGCATCTACGAGTTCAGAAACCATAAATGGTGATGGGTTGATCGTTGTGGACTGGGATGGGGAAGATGACCCCGAGAATCCCATTAATTGGCCATTGATTTACAAGATTTTGTTCATTTTTGAGATTGGAATCTTGACTGCCTTTGTCTACATGGCTTCAGCCATCTACACTCCAGGTATTGAGGAGATCAAGGAAAGATTTGGAGTTAACCAGACGATAGCCACTTTGCCATTGACTCTTTTCGTTTTTGGCTACGGTATCGGTCCTATGGTGTTGTCACCATTGTCTGAAAATGCCCGTTTCGGTCGTACCTCCATCTACATCATCACATTGTTCATCTTTTTCATCTTGCAGATTCCAACGGCTTTGACCAATGATATTGTTGCATTGTGTGTGTTGAGATTCATTGCTGGATTCTTTGCCAGCCCTTGTTTGGCTACCGGTGGTGCTAGTGTTGTTGATGTGACTTCCTTACCTTACATTCCAGTTTCCATCAGTGCATGGTCAATGGCAGCCGTTTGTGCTCCATCGATGGGTCCATTATTCGGTGCCATCGTCACTGTCAAGGGAAATGTTCACTGGACGTTCTGGTTCGTGTGTATCACCTCTGGTACCTCGTTTTTGGTTTTGTCTTGGTTGCTTCCCGAATCTTACGGTAAGACCATCTTGTACCGTAAGGCCGAGAGATTGAGAGAATTGACTGGAAATGACAAGATCGTCAGCGAGGGACACATTGAGAACAGCAAATTGACTCCTCGCGAGATGGCCATCGATATCTTGTGGAGACCATTTGAGATTATTGTCTTCGAGCCAGTTGTGTTGTTGATTAACGTGTACTTGGGACTTATTTACTCCATCATGTACATTTGGTTCGAGGCGTTCCCCATTGTTTTCGTGGAGATCCACCATTTCACTTTGGTTGAATTGGGAGTGACTTATTGTTGTATCATGGTCGGTATCTTGATTGGAGGCGCATTCTACATTCCCCACATCTTGAAGAGATATACCAGGAAGTTGCAAGGTGGTGAGATGGTTCAGCCTGAGGTGTTCTTGCCCATGGCCATTGTTGGGTCTGTGATGATGCCAATTGGAGTCACCATTTTCTCATGGACTAGTTCTCCCCACATCCACTGGATCGCCCCAATGATTGGAGCAGCTATTTTCGCATCTGGTGCATTTATTGTTTTCCAGACATTGTTCAACTACTTGGGCATGTCGTTTTTCAGATTCCTTGCCTCTGTTTATGCTGGAAACGACTTGTTCAGAAGTTTCATGGCTGGAGCATTCCCACTTTTCGGCAGAGCCTTGTTCATCAACTTGGGGTCGGAGAAGTTTCCTATTGGCTGGGGATCTCAGCTTTTGGGATTCTTGACCCTCGGCATGGTGGCCATTCCAGTATTGTTCTACATGAATGGTCCAAAGTTGAGAGCCAGATCGAAGTATTCTGGTTTTTAGGTTAAATGACTGGAAAGTAAGGTTAGAGAATAGGTTATAGACTAGAGAATAAAATAATAGATTACAGAATAATAGAATAAGGGAGTATAGAGTAGAGTAATATGGGAGGACACCCTGGATCTAATGGAGTAAAAGAAGGAGAACAGAGTAATAGAGTCGAGGTTTGAATAGGCTACAGAATATGGAATCAGAAGTTGCAGCTACGGCTATACTCCAACCGCACCCTCTTACTACAAGTGGCAATTCTCACTCTCACTGAAGTCGGAACCCACCATGTCTGAATCCATACGATCATACAAGAGTGGTTGTGGGTTAAGATTTCGGGTACCTTATACAGGATTACCGAGTTATGAGAGAAGATTAGAAAAGCATAATACTCTCAGTTACCTTAATGTCTCTTAAGTAAAAGTTGGATGATGGTCAAAGACTGGCAGAAAACCTTAATTATATAGTAATTTAGAATAATACAAAGATATAAATTGGTCACTTACATAACTGTATAATGAAGTAACAAAGTGACCATGACTCCGAATGCCATTGTATTCATGCACTTTGGTGGCAACCTTCGTAAGCATAACTTGGGGATAGTAGTCACCTATTCTCCACTTTATATCCACTTTCTCCACACTTCTTCACCATTGTAAGGTCACCTTTCTCCACAACGTCACTTTCACCTTTACTAATAGAGTAGCACTCTTGAATCTGCATATCACACATACGAAGAGTATATATGCTCAACAATGTACAAATTCTGCATGGAACAGAATTATTTCTGCACTTCAACGCATAATAATTGCCCGTTAAATGATCCTCGGCCATCTTCACAATTCAATCCCAATTCCTCTAAAAATTTTCGTTCATTCGGTCAACGGCACCTCAAGCAACAACCAACTAACAAAGACGTTTCTCCTCCTTTTCTTCCCATTCTCATAGTGCACCAATTACTATTTCTAAACTATGTCCAACGATTGTGCACGCCACGGAATATTCATATAAAGCCGTATGTTTCCGCGATTGTCATGATGATATCCTCCAATGTCGTGGCTTCTTGTCCTCTTAGTGGCTGTGTTTGGAATTCTCTCCACGACAAATCTTCTTAACTATGTGCTCATCGTTTTGCAACCACTTGACAGCCACTCCGTATGTCCAGTGGTTGAGCCATTGGCACCTGACAGGTTCTACATTGACAATTCCACTGTGTTGAAAATCTTAGAAGACCCCGAATATCGACTTTGGTCGGTGGGAAATCTTGCAGGAGCAGTCCAAATCGACACTCATGTGGTGGACAACATGCCCGATGTAGACGAGACTCCAGAATTGTGGAGCCAATTCGCCGAATTTCATAGCTACTTGGAGAGAACATTTCCTAAAGTGCATCAAGCACTGGAATTGTTCAAGGTCAACACTTACGGATTGGTATTCCACTGGAAGGGTCTGGATGACTCATTGAAGCCATTGATGCTCACTGCTCACCAAGACGTAGTTCCAGTTCAGAGAGATACCTTGAACTTCTGGACCCATCCTCCGTTTGAAGGACATTACAATGGAAAGTATGTTTTCGGCCGCGGGTCCTCCGATTGTAAGAATTCGTTGATTGCGGTAATGGAGGCAGTCGAGATCTTGATAGGTGAAGGCTACGTTCCGACCCGTGGAGTGGTGATGGCATTTGGCTTTGATGAAGAGATTTCGGGGAACTACGGGGCGCAAAACTTGGGAAAGTTCTTGGAGAAGAAGTTTGGAACCAATGGAATATATGCGATCATCGATGAAGGTCCAGGATTGTTGAAAGATCCATTCACTTCCCAGCTTGTTGGTGCTCCTGCTACGGGAGAAAAAGGATACTTAGATCTTCGTGTGAGCTTGAACATGCCCGGCGGCCACTCTTCAGTGCCTCAAGATCACGGAGCTATTGGAATTATGGGCGAGTTGGCCTACAACATTGAACAGGACCCATTTGAGCCACAGTTGATCGAAGGAAACCCGATTCTAGGCTACTTACAGTGCTTGGCAGTTAATAGCGGCGACAAGATGTCGAAATTGCAGCGGAAGGCCATTCTTCGTGCTGGATTCGACAAGGTTGCGAATCTGAAGGTGGTGAAAGCATTGAGAAAGAATAAACTCACCAAGTACTTGATCCAGACATCGCAAGCCGTGGATATGATTGTTGGAGGAGAGAAGGCCAATGCGTTGCCTGAACACGTATTTATGGTTGCCAACCATCGCATCACTGTTGGACAGACTGTTGAATACGTGAAGGCTCGTTTTGCTTCGAGAGTAAGGGCCATTGGAGAGAAATATGAGCTCAACGTTTCTGCTTTTGGAACAGATGTCTTTACGCCATCCAAGGCTCTTGGCCTGATCAAGACGGAACTATTTTCTGATGCCGTGTTAGAATATGCTCCAGTGAGTCCTTCCAACGACACAGTTTGGGAGTATTTGGCTAGAACCACCAGACATGTGTTTGAGAACTTAGTTCTCCAGAACTCTACCGATTACCCCATCATCACGGCGCCCAGCATCATGCCTGCCAACACCGACACTAAATTTTACTGGAACCTCACCAAGAACATCTACCGGTATCTGCCAATGATCATCAACATTTTCGAGAGCAATATCCATAGCGTGAACGAAAAGATCGAGTTTGACGGCCACTTGCAGTTAACTGCGTTCTACTATGAATATATTCAGAATGTGGATACTGCAGCTGCAGACAATTAGTGGGTCTGATGGATGGTAGTTTGTTGGCTGCGAAAACTGAGAGAAGGTGCTATATCTATAGACTATCCTCAAGAACCCTAGCAACATAAGAAAATGAAAATACGTAATATTCTTCTATTAGCTGCAATCAATATTCAGACATTAATCGAATCTTTACTTTTTTCGCCACTAAGAGCATTCCCTTTCATTTCCAGTGTTCTCCAACACATTTACTGATTGGCGCACACCCAGTGAATTTTTTTCTGATCAAATCTCCACCACAAACCTTCAACCTATACAAAATGGCTAGACAAAACTTCGTGGGTTTGGTCGTTTCTCAAGGAAAAATGAACAAGACCGTCAAGGTCCGTGTTCAGACGAAAGCCTATGACAAGAGAGTCCACAAGGAAGTCATCCAAAGAAAAGACTACTTGGTGCACGATGAAGGAAATTTGTGCAAAGAGGGAGATATTGTGAGAATTGAGGCCATTCCCAAGATCTCCGCCCGCAAATACTTTGCTATAGCAGAGATTAAGGTCAACAAGGGTCAGCAATTTGCGCTTTACGAGACATTTGCCAAAGAAAAGGTTGCCCAAGAAGAACAGGCGAAAATCACAGAATTCTTGGAAAAGAGAAAGGAGTTTGAGGCCACCATCGAGAAGGTTGAAGATTTGAAGAGTTTGGACCGTATTTCCAAAGCCGTCCAGAGCCCAGAAGCCGACAAACAGGCGCTTCTTGACCAAATCAATGAAATCAAGCAAAAGTACGGAATTACCTCGTGGCCCTCACCCGAGCCCGTGTTGAAGCTCGAGATCAACGAAGCATCGAAGGACTTGAGTGTTGTGGAGAACAGGATTGCCCACATCAAGCAGATTCTTGACAAGTTTATGAGCTCGGAGTTTGCCGCACATCGCCAGGAAGTTTTGGCTAGTCTAAACAAGAATGGTGGGGAATTACAACCGCACACCATTAAGAATATCTTGAGGAAGTATGTGCTTGATCCCCGTAACGATGTTCCTTTCACGCTTTAGCACCACACGGAGAACTTGTAAATAGAATGCATGGGATGAGACAAGAAGTAGATGTAGAAGTTGAGGAGCTAATTGCGAATAATAGTGTTGATCACATCGACAATCACAGAGTTTCATTAGTGTAGAGAGATAGGGGAAAGGGAGATGTAAGGGAAGGAGAGATTTAACGAACAAGATGTAAGGTTAACTTCTTCTGCTCTTCAATTCCACGTTCCAGTATTTCTATGCGGAACTTATTGAACACTTATCAGAGTCAAAAATACTTATGAAACTATTGCCCTTCAAGTGATTTATGTTTTCCTCGAACACTCTTCAGGTAATGTCCTCTTGGTGGACTGCTTCCGATGATTATATCTTGCCCGACACATTTTAGTTTCCATAATTGTCCATATTTACTGTCGGTCACCATCAATTTACAACTTAGACCGCATTTCATCTTCATTTATACAGTATCTGGGTACTGTCGTAGTAATTCTTGGCACCTAATACTACTTCACTCCTAAACCCTGCATCAACACCAGTGTACTACTTCAACACAATATAACCAAAATACACCAATGAAACTCTCTTAATGTCCATCGAAGCATATTCAATCATTTTTCCCATTCGTTTCCGAAAACCTTTATTGCAATTCTTTTCCCCTATTCCTTTTCCGTAGTTTGCCCCAACCTTCCATCTCCACCATGCCGCACCTACATATGCACCGAACAATCAAAAAATGATCACTTCGGTTAACAATTCTCAGTTCCGATGGCGCTAGAGGGGCTACGAAAAAGACTAACGACGGCCAAGAGTGCCCTAGGAAAGCAACAACACGTCGCCAGTGACTTGCAATGGGACACCTTGGTCAAGTATCAGGACAAGCTTCAACCAGTGTTTTCCCCTAATTACTATGAGCAGATTCTGGAACGTCATTCACAACCGGGACAATCCAAAGCTCTTCCCAAATCTACGTTGGCATTGCAACATACTTTGCATGTGCCCATTATTGCCGTGACAACCTTGACGGTTCAGCCCGGAGAACCTCACTTCATCTTATGGCTTCTTATCTCCTCATTTTTCCCATTGGGAGCAGCATGCTTGGCTCCTTTGGGCAACTTGATCTCGCTAATTGGCCTCATACAGCATTGGCGAGTTGAAAAGGCCACTGGTCTTTCGGTGCGGGACGTCTCCTATGTTTTTGGTCTCAACGTGACTTCGTTCGTTCTTGGAATCGTGGGAAACATGTCCCTCCTTATGAATTTCTCGGGCAAAATGAAATACTTGGTCTCGCAGAGCGTGTCGATTTTCTGCTGGATTTTGGCAGCAAGCATACTTCTCGTTGCGATTCTAATCACCAACAAAGACTTTGTTGGAGAAGATGCTATCTATCAGCGCTCCGAAGGTTTCTGGTTGGCAGTTTTCACTATCGCCACCTACTACAGCTGCTCCATTATTCTAGTTATTAACTTTGTAGGATACAAGCTCGATAAGTATCCTCCAACATTCAATCTCGACAAGAAACAGCGACTGCTCATGTCGTATACGATTGCATTCGCAGTTTGGCAAGGTGTAGGCACTATTGCCATGGCGAAACTTCTCCCTAATTTATCCTATGGTGCATCTTTGTACTATTGCACGGAGTCAATGTTGACTATTGGACTAGGCGACATTGTGCCTATCAGCCCTGGAGCAAAAGTGTTTGCACTTCTGTTCTCGTTTATTGGAGTGGTCATCATGGGTTTGATTATTGCCACGATTCGCCTGGTTGTTCTCTCTTCGGCTGGCCCGACAATTTTCTGGCACTATATCGAGAAGAAGAGGGTCCCCCTCTTGAAAGATTTGGAAGAGAAGAATATCCATTTGACTCCAGACGAGTCGTTCCACCAGATGAGACTCTTGAGGGCGCAAGTGAGAATAAGCCAGATAAATGCCTCTCTGGCACTTTCCATCGGCGTCTTCCTAATATTCTGGTTGGTCGGTGCTCTCATCTTCCACACAACGGAATCATGGGGATACTTCAATTCCGTGTACTTCTGCTTCTTGTGTCTTTCAACTATTGGGTACGGAGACTTCCACCCAGTGACTGCGTTTGGGAGAGCATTTTTCGTTCTGTGGGCCATCGCTGCTATTCCGTTAATGACCATTTTGATCTCCAATGTGGGCGATAAGCTATACGATTTTGCTGACCGGATTGATACCATTGCTACTGCCCTTCTCAATTGGAGAACCTGGGTAGCTGCATTTTCTGGGCAGCGTCTGATCACTTCAGAGAGTGCTGTCGAGCGAGAGGTGGATAGAGAGGACTTGGAGGAGAATGCCGAGGTAGAAGAGGCTGTTGATGAAGCCAAATCTACAGAATCAGATTACGCCGAGGAACCACACACAGTGGCAACTGAATCTAGTAGTGACCATATTGAAACAGACGGAGAAATTACAGATCAGCCGGTCTTTTCGATCTCAGAACATTCAAAATTTGCGTCTTCAAGCCAAATCCACGATATCCAAAAGACACTTGCAGCACGTCGAAAAATGACCACCTCTACGCTCGAACGTCTCGAGGCCCTTCAGGATGTGGTTATAGACGGGCTAGATGACCCAATGAAAAGGTACTCGGTAGCCGAATGGACGGAATATCTCCAAAAGCTCCAGCTTCTGGACGATACCCGAAGTGCCCAACCCAATTATTGGCTCAGTGATAGTTCACCACTTCGACTTCCCATCAAGGAGCCCAACTATCTTCTGCTCAAGTTGTTTTTCCGCATAGAAGACGATATGAGGCGGCTTCTCGAACTACAAACCCAGACATTGAACAGTGTTCGGCCCCCAAGAGATAGGAGCGAAAGCTCGGCTGTGACATTTAATGACAGCCTATGATAATACATGTGTAACTTACTAAACTACCCCGTCACAATGTTGGCCATTGCTACTATGCCTACAATTAGTTTCAGGCATTTGCCAATTTCAATCCCCGTTATCGCCCAATTCCGTTGTTCCGATCTCCATTATCTCCAATCGCTGACGCTTATCGGAACCTTCCGGTACACAGAAACCGTGATTACAAGCGCGCATTATCGTCGATGATATCCATCAGAACTATTTAACTCGGCATTTCCGCCTAGTTTTTCCCTCAAATTGCTGGAACAAATCGAGCTCGACGACATGACTCGCCGAGGATCCCACCACGCCATCCACGACCCGGTGGTGTTTCGCGCAGGCCCCGTCAAGGTCTCTCTTTCTCAGTTGAAGTATGTAACTTTCACCGTTATCGGCATAGCACTTCTTTGGCCATGGAACTGCTTTCTTTCTGCCTCGGCCTACTATGGCGATAGGTTCATCCACTCGCCTTCTTTGGTGAAGATGTACTCGTCGACGATGATGTCGGTATCAACCATCGTGTCGACGTGCTTTAACTACTACTTGTCACAAGTCCAGAATGGGGTCAACTATAACTTCCGCATAAACGCTGGACTTGGAGTCACTATTGCGGTGTTTGTATTTATGGCCTTTTCTTGCATTTTGGATGTCTTCATTCGCATGGACGACTTGGTGTTTTTCTCTGGACTCATGCTTATGGTCCTTGTAAGTGCAATGGCTACTTGCCTTGCTCAAAACGGAACTATGGCCACGGTCAATGTGCTCGGCCAGTTGTACACGAACGCTGTTATGGTGGGCCAGGCTATAGCGGGAACTCTTCCGTCGATAGCGTTGATTATATCTATCTTGTTGGTGGGAGACAAAGGAGTGAAGTCGATAGATGCTACCGAAGGCGACGACGACTACTACGTGCAAAAGAACTTTGGCGTTTTTATCTACTACATCACTGCCAGTTTGGTGTCTATTGTATCCATGGCTTTGCTCGCCTTGACCAATCACTACAGAGTGGATGCTATTTATAAAGCGTTGGACGAAATCATGACGCAGGGAAATGCAAGCGAGGATCCAGAAGAAGATGAGGAGCCCGAGGTGTTGATGCAAGAAAAGTACGTGCCGTTTAGCGTTTTGTGGAGGAAGCTTTACTTGATTGTGCTGACCATTTTCTTGACATTCTGCGTGACTTTGCTGTTCCCGGTGTTTGCATCTATTGTCGAGTCCGTCAACACCGACCTGAAGTTCTTCCTTTTCAAAAAAAGCATCTACATTCCGTTCATCTACTTAGTATGGAACTTGGGAGATCTTCTTGGTCGTATTCTTTGTGGAGCAGCCAACTCCAAGTTCCTTATTCAAAATCCAAAGGTGCTCATCTGGTACTCTGTGGGGCGGTTGCTTTTTATTCCATTGTTCATGACTTGCAACATCCATCCCAAGGGACCGCTGGCGCTTATTCCTTCGGATTTTTGGTATGTAATGCTTCAGTTCTTGTTTGGCTTATCCAACGGCCAGTTGTGCACTTCATGCTTTATGGTTGTTGGCGACCATTGTGATGATGATGACGAAAGAGAGGCTGCTGGTGGCTTCACTACGGTTTTCTTGAGTGTTGGGTTGGCAGCTGGTAGTTTGTTGAGTTACCTTTTGGTTTTGGTTGTGGACTAATCATTCAAGATAAGCATAAAAGCCCGATTGCCAATGTTATTGAGGTGCATGACTCACTCAAATGGCCTGGTGACAGCCACGAAGAATTGTTACCCATCACTTGTTACTCAAAGTAGCCAGAACGCAAACCGAAAGAAAAAAAGAAAGCCAAATTGACTCAAACATAGAGGAATACATTTAAAGCTTAGAAAGTACCGATCTTAAGAATATTTCTGAAATCACTATTAGAATACCCAATACACATTCGAATTGTCCAATCCTGTGTCAGTCACATCCACAATCTAGTACTTCACCTGTACTACATCTAAATCTAGTACTACATCTAAATCTACTCAGCCAATTTCCTGTACTCGGTCATTTGATCTCTACACTTATGTCGTTCTGGCAAGATAACAAAGACTCGTTCAAAAAAGCTGGGGTTGCTACAGCTAAGGGAATTGGACATGGCACCAAAGCATTAGGAAAAGCAGGTTACAAAACTTACAAGAACAATGAAGCAAAACGAAAAGGTCTTTCACCACAAGAAGAATCGACTCTGTCGGATCAAACAGGACCAGTAGCACCAATTGGACCAGCAGCAGACATAAGCAGCCTTCCGTTGCCTCCAAAGAGAAATGTCGGTGCCTACGATGTTCCCTCAAGGGGAGGAAAATCGATGTATCTGAATGTATCAGCGAGTTCTGTAGGTCAACCATCCCAGAGTCAGATACCGGGACAGCAACCATTGGGACAGCAATCGTTGGGACAGCAACCATTGGGACAGCAACCACCGGGACAAAGTCAACAATTTCAAGAAGCTCCTCCTCCATCGTACCAACAGCAGCCTCAGTTGCAGAATTATAGCCAACAATTTGCTCCACAGCCAACTCAAGTACAGCAGCCGGTTCAACAGCAATATGGCCAATCATATCAACAGCCGCAATTACCTCAACAGCCTCAATTGTCTCAACAACCACAATTGCCCTCTCGAGCACTTCCAGAGACTCCAGGGCAGCAAAACCAACAAAACCCGCAAAACCCGCAAAACCAGCAGAATCAGAATGTGATTCCTCTGGCACTAACAAATGCATTCTCGCTGGCCGTGGCAGGTGCTGTGACCCAGACTGTCAACCAAAGTGCCAATCAATTTGTTCAGAACTATGGTCAGCAGCAAGGTGCTCAACAACAGCAAGGTGTTCAACAACAGCAGGGTAATGGACAGGTTCAACTGGGCCAGGACCAGAACGCTCAATCTCAATTTCAGACGCAGTTACAGAATAATCTTCAGAACCTGTTCAAGAACCAGCTTCTGAACTCGCTCAACAGCTTTTCTGGTGGCCAGCAGGGAACTACACAAAGTCCATCTTCTCAGCCGCAACCACAACTTGTTCAACCGCAGCCTGTTCAACAACAGCAAACTCAACCTGTTCAACAACAGCAAACTCAACCTGTTCAACAACAGCAACCTCAACCTGGACAATTAGTCCAGGCTCAACAAGGACCTCCTACAATCCCATCAAGAATATCTTCATATCAGAATGCTCCTCCAGAACAACCAGTCTACTACCAGGCTCCTGGAACAATTCAGCCTCAATCACAACCTCAAGCTCCAGGACAAATTCAACCTCAAGCACCTCAGCCGCAGCAACAGATTCCCATCCAGCCATATGTCTCTCAACCTCATTATGAAAATATGGCTGCACCCGTTCCTACTGCTCCATCTACCGCACCTACTCAACTGTCTCCCAACATTCCTGAAGCCGATACTCCAAAACTGTACGCAAAATCCTCCAAGGCAGGTCACTACGAGATTGGCGAGGATGGACAGCAAAAATATGTTCCAAAACCTGCTCCTGATGCTAGTCAGTTTGCTCTTCCGCCAGTTCGGAAAGACAGAGTGAATCCTGCTCAGGTTGGAGTAAATCCCAAGTCTCCAGGTGGTGTCGCAGGTACTATTTCTCCAGGTGTTTCTTCAGGGGTTGTTTCTCCACCGCCAACTAACGCTCGCCCGGTTCCTGCGTTGCCAGCTAGAAATTCAACCACTGAGGTCGCTTCTCACATTTCGGCCCCAACTCCTGAAGTTACGAGTCCTAATCCTGTTACCAGTGCTCAGGCTCTGAACCGGCCCGTGAAGTTCGTTGATATCGATATCAACAAATTCGGTCCCCCGCCTCCTCGAATTTACAGAGGAAATGACCACGACAATACCAAGTCTCGTGATTTCCATCCCAAACCATCTGTTGCCCCTGCTCCTTTACAACTTCCACCAAGACAGGATTCAACGAAGGTTCCTCCACCCAAGCCTTCGAAACCTGCGAAACCTCCCAAGCCGCTGTTCAACAGGGCAGAATCGCATCTGATTGGAATTCCTCCCCACGATTTACCAGCATCGCCCCCACCTCCTTACGAAATTGAACAGCCACATTCGAATAAGACAGAAGAGATGCATCCAAATAATTCAGAAGAAGTAAATGTGAATAAGGAAGAAGAGGTGCCTGGGTCAGTGGTTTCATCCGCCGGTGGAATTCCAAACTTTGCTGCTCAGATCGCCCAGTTGCGGTCTGCAAATGGCAATTCAAACTCTCCAAAACCTGTCCCGGGGAAAAGTACACCTCCACCCAAACCTTCCAAGCCAGTATTGGAGAAAAAGCCGGAGAGCTTTGCAGAGATTGAATCTCCTCCAATGCCGGTGCATTCGGCTCCAGAAAGCGTGGCACCACCGTCACTTCCAATACGCCATTCCGTGGAATCACTCTCGAAGCTGACTCAGAAAGCTCCACCACCAAAACCGGCGAAATTACACGCAAAACATGAGGAAAAGAAGGAACCTCCTGTCAAACCCAAGCCACTTGTCAAGCCTAAATCTCAGGCATTGGCATCGCCAGTTGCTACACCCAGTGTTCCTAGCCCAAGAAGGTCGCCAGCACCAATCCCTTCTCCATCAAGAATAACTCCGGTTCATAAAGCGGAGACTGTTGCAACTCCTCCACCACCACCTCCACCTAGAAATTACAACCGGGCACCAGTGCCTCCTCCGGTATCAGCTTCACCACCAGATTTAGATTTGGAACTTTCTTCGGGGTGGTATGCTAACACAAGCTCCCCTCTTCAACTTCCGAAGAGCTTGGACGGGTTGAACTATTCATCGTCGTACCTGTACGCCACTAGATCGACACCAATGGGGAACTTTTCCGACCATTCAAGAGAAATGGTGGTGGTTCTCAAAGACTTGGCCAAGGTCACCTACAAGATCAGCTGGAAGAACAATGATGTTTCATCGGCCACCAGTGAAATCACCAAGTATGTTCCCTCTCCAATCACCAACAAGCCTCTTACTACCCCAGAGCTAGTTGCATTCAGCAATCAGTTTGGTGGGCATGTTGCAGCTTGGTGTTTGCACAATGAAGGCAAGCAAGTAGGAAGTGGAGAGTGTTGGGATTTGGCCAAGAATGCCCTTGAGAAAGGATGTGGAAAGCATGCATTTGTGTCTACTTACTACCACCACGGCTACCCAATTCTTAGCATTCACGGCGGACCTACAGGTATGGTGGTTGACAATGGCCCTCATGATCAAATTAGAAAGGGAGACATTCTACAGTTCACCAGTGCAAAGTTCGAAGACCGTGCGAAAGGGTCTACTCAGACCGCAGGAGACCCAAATCATACTTCGGTGGTGATTGATAAAATCGACGACCGGATATTGGTTGCTGAGCAGAATGTTCAAGGTGTCCGCAAAGTCAGAAGAGGTGAGTATGTTTTGGGTAATATTGTTAGTGGATCAGTGGTGGTGTACCGTCCAGTCTCTGCGCAGTGGGCAGAATAGTAGATGAGTGCGAAGGCCATCTCAAAATTATAGCTTAGAAACTCATCATATAAATTAACTCCACACAACAATTACACACACGTAATCATTATTACGAAAATGCCTGTTAGTGAAATAGTGGCACCTGCGTTGTCCACTCACCAGGATGAACAAGCATTTACCTATGCAAAAGTCCAGAAATCTGACATCAATAGAAGTCATCTCCGCCATTTGTCTGGCGACGACTATCTCCAGAAACTCTATGAATACTACAGTCTCGAAGATCTTGTGGAGTTTTTGAACCAGAAAACTACCGACCTGGATGGCGTGGACCGCCACAAATACAAGAGAATCACCTTTCAGTTTCCAGATTCTTTGGTGTGTGATTCTGCTGCTATAGTTCAAGAAATTCAAAAACGTCTAGGGTTGGGAGTGGAAAAAAATATCAAAGACAGCGAAATTACTCCAGGTGAATGCAGCCAGCAGTGTAACAAAAATTCAGATGGCTTGCAAGGCTGTTGTGGGGCTGAATTGTCACCATCGGAAAAGCAGAGAATCTGGATTCTCGCAGACACATCGTATTCTTCGTGTTGTATTGATGAGGTTGCTGCTGAACATGTCAACGGAGACCTAGTGGTTCATTTTGGCGATGCTTGCTTGAATCCCGCTGCTTCCATCAAATCTGCTTACATCTTTGGCAAACCAGCCATAGATATGGAAAAACTCGTTCTGGAGTTCACATCTCGGTATCCATTAGACAAGTTTGCCAACTCCAAGATTGTGCTTATGGCCGATGCACCACATACGCATTTGTTGCATTCTCTTGCGCAAAAATTGCCTGAATATTCAACTATTGTGGCAGAGTTGGATGTTAAAGATACAAACACTAAAGTTCTCGGATATAAGCCGATCGAAGCCAGTGAACTCGCCCTAAGATCCATGAACAGGGTGTTTGAGGGTATAAGTGTATCTGAGTCAGAAAATGATTCAGAAAATGACTCTGGCATTGAGTCGACGTTTGACGAAGTGCTCACTTCTTATGATTTGTTCCACATCTCTAAACCCGAGGCGCCACGTCTTCTCCAATTGACAACTAAGTTTCTGTCGGTGAGTGTCTTTGACCCGGTCTCTTGTAGCGTGACCCAGGGCCCGTTCCCGAACTTGATGCGCCGTTACAGATACATGCATATGGCCCGAGCAGCAGGCACCATTGGTATTCTCGTCAACACGCTTTCGTTGGCCAACACCAAGAAATTGGTGAATGGAATCAGCAAGAAGATCAGAGACGAGGGGAAAAAGCACTACATTTTCGTTGTGGGCAAACCTAACGTGGCCAAGTTGGCCAACTTCGATGCCATAGACATGTGGTGTATTCTCGGATGTGATCACCAGGGAATCATATTGGACCAAACAAGTGAGTATTTCAAGCCAATTGTTACTCCATACGAATTGCTTTTGGCTCTCAGCGACGAGGTTTCATGGACGGGTAAGTGGGTGACGGATTTCAACCGAATTCTTGAGAATCTCGAGGAGGAGGAGGAGGAGGAGGAGGAGTCCACGGAGGAAAAGGAGCAAACCAATCTAGATGAAGACGAAGAGCCACAGTTCAACCCAGTGACGGGCCAATATGTGAGTAATTCTCGGCCATTGCATCGACTTCAGCACCTTGAGATTACTCTGGAGGAGAACGAAGTAGAAGAGACTGGAGCATTGGTGAAGAAACTTTCTTCGGCAGTAGCTGTCAGAGGAACGTACTCCACGTCGGCAGCATTTTTGCAGACAAGAGAGTGGACTGGATTAGGAAGCGATTGGCAGGACGAAGATAATGAAGGTGCATTGGTCGAGGAGGGACGCAGCGGAGTAGCCAGGGGATACGACTACGACCGGGAGAATGCATAGATCATATAGAACAAGAATAGGGTACGGGGTAGCAGATAGCTTACTTGTAGAAAGATGGACAAAAACAGGTAGGCAATAGAGTAAGAAATAAAACTTGGGAAGACATGAAGTCGAAAAAATAAAGAATAAAAGGCACCAGAATGCTGCCAACTAAATTCTATCGGGACTTTCATACTGGTTCGTCACGCATCCCAACCTGACTTACTTCTTCTCCACATGCCGCAACATCTGCATCTATTTCTCACCTACAGAACACGATAGGATCAGTGCATCCCACCAATAATGCACTATTCTCCAAGCATAGACTCGATTGTGCAAATTGGAGTCAAGGCTCGCTGGTGGGGCTATGTGTTTATATTTCTACTATGGTACGCATCACTCTTTCCTCCAATCTTGTTCTTGTCTACTAACCACTAGTCTCTACTCTCGCTTCCACTGGTCTCTTGTTCTACTATATGTGATAATCACAGTAGCAGAAATGATAGCAATAGTCAACGAAATACATAACGTACCCACCAATTGGAAACCATTAGGAAAAGATGACGTGGCCATCGTCACCGGAGGCCTGGGTGGTTTAGGGCTCGAGATAGTAAAGAGTCTAATCTATGATCATCAGGTGGGAAAAGTGATCATCTTCGACATCCAGCAGCCTCGATTCAAGTTCGATTCTCGGGTGGAGTTCTGTTGCTGCGACATAGCGTCACAATCGACGTTGAGAAGCCGAATCGATGCTACTCTTCGCCAACTTCGCAGTGATAATAAGCATATTTCTGTCGTGGTCAACAACGCCGGAGTCCGCCACAGCGGAGGTTTGCTAAATGTTTCTGACAAGGAAGTTTTCGATCTGTTCAATGTCAACACATTTGCACAAATCACGGTTTTGAAGCGAGTTGTCGGGAACCATTTGAAGTTCCATAAGAACTCTCAACTCTCGGTAGTGACGGTGTCGTCTATTCTCGGGGCATTTGGCCCAAAAAACTTGCTGACGTACTCTGCTTCCAAGGCTGCCACCACGCAAATTCATGAGTGCTTTGCGGCTGAGCTTCGCCAATACAAGAAAATCAGCATGCTCTTGGTTACTCCAGGCCAGCTCACTACCGAAATGTTCAAGGACGTTTCGCCAACCAGAACATTCTTTGCACCTATGGTTAATCACATTGCTTTGGCAAAGTGTATAGTGGATAAGGTTTCGAGGGGAGAGTCGGGAACACTCAGTGAACCTTTCTACGCGAACTTTCTTCCGGCCGTCAAGATTCTACCCTCAGTAGTTCAAGGATGGTGTCGATGGTTTTCGCAGATGGACGACAAGATTGTGGACGATAATAATATTAATAGTTAATAATACTGGTGACGATAGTGTGGTCATTGCATTGGGTACTATGCTGGCTCTAAATCCATGTACATTCCATGACCCTAGATAGTCTTCATGATCTCAAATACTCTTTTTGATGTCTAGATATCCTCGATACTCTATTTGAAGACTAGATACTATCTTTGATGCCTAGGTCCTCTTCATAATCTCCAGATTCTCATGCTGACCTTTAGATTCTTCTTGGTCTCTACATACGCTTCTTCTACATATTTCCGAATCCATACATTTCTTCACTACTCACTCTTCTTTTCCATTGCCTTCGTGATCAATTCTGTAAATTCCACCTGGTTATAGAACCCAAACGCATCGTAGAACTTCGTGAATGGTATATCCACCAAAATGGCACTTTCTATGTTGTCATTCAAGACAATCTTCACGTTGTAGATGGGATCGTATTTGGACGTCCACGTGTGCACCGCTATCTTCTGTTTGGCGTCATTGTACCCAACATACTTGTTGTTCTTCTCTGGCCCCGAGGTGTAGTAGTACAAAATGGCTGAGATGATGGCGTACAACAACACACACACGACTATGTAATAGTAGGTGTCTTTAAATGGTAGTTTCTTGTCCATATAGAACAAAATTCCTGCAATGGCCACCGTTCCGTATCCTAATGCAAGTTTAGTGTCGATCAATGTGAAAGACTGCTCGTAACCCAATTCGGCCATCGTGAGCGGGAGATGATCGTCGGTGGCATTTCTCAAGTCATTGACAGAACTGTTATTAGTTAATGCTATGGAATGTTTCTATGGTGTACATACTTGAGGTTGACTTTTTTGAAGGTGGACATTGTAGTTGGTCTAGGTGTTAAGTTGTGCGCGAAGAATAATGTGGAGGTGAAGACTGGAGTTGATAGAAGTTCGGCAATTTATTGTACTGTGCGCTTGACAATGAATATCGTCCATTTACTTATTGAGTTGATTGTGCTTGGTTTTGCTTGGTTTATTTTATTTATTTTCTGCGCTTCTTAATGATGTCTTCCAATTATTCGTGTCAGTTATAACATGAGAACTACCCATACTACCATCGCCATACGGCTATCATAGGAATTGATCTTCTTAATAAGATCCATCCTCATGCCCAAGCAGACCCCGAGGAAAGCAATATGATCTTCTTCTTTTTCTTCTTTTTTCCCGGCCCCTTCTCCGCTTCGCTCTTCTCCATCTCTTCTCGAGCCCTTCTGATCATCTCCTCTGCATCCCAATCCTGCCCCTCTTCTTCATCTATGTTCTTGATTTCCGATTTCGGAATATGCGTTCCCCACACTGTCTTCTGCATGGCATGCTGCTCGTCTGAGCTGTGGTCGCTCGTAGAAGATTGAGGGTTTCCGCTACTCAACACAGGCATTTCTCGATGATCGGAGATGGTCAAGCTTCCAAAAGAGGCAGAAGGCATCCATTCGTGATCGTAGCTTGAGCCGTGGTATTCGTAGTTAGTTCCATTGTTTTCCCTCTCGATGAACTCCCGTGCCCGCTTTTCTTCTTGGTTAATGGCTCTGCGGCGGTTCTTTTCTTCCGTTTTCAATCGTTTCAGAGACTGCTTAGACCGCTTCTCGAGATCCACTTTGAAAGATTCCCAAGTTTCCTGGGTGATGAACTCATTATTCTTCCAGTTGCACTCCATAAACCCAACGGACGTGCCTTGGGGCAAATGCGACAAGAACTTGTATTTCGTGGACGCTGTTTCCGCTGTGAGCTCTTCGAACCTAATATTCTCAACCCGGGCAATCACAGAACTTGGCAACTGTGAATAGTTCTGGTTGTAGCTCGACTTAAGGACTTTCATATCCAATGGCGATAGCACATAGGTGGTGGAAGACTTGAACCCACTCTGATAGTAGTAGAGTGTATGGGAAACAGGGGAGGAATTGCCACGCTCCTCGATTCGAGGTGCTGGAGCATCCTCGCTGAATTTCAGGGACCACTTGGAAATATCCTCATCGATATTGCTCAACGCAAGCTTCACAAACTTGCCGTCATCTTGATATAGCTCCTTGTCCAATTCATACGCGGCAAGAATATCTTTCTTCTCCTTTTCGTACATGGCCACGATGTAGCTCAAGTCTCCTTTGAAGAATCTCAGATACTCCCATAGGCTCGGCTCCTGCTGCGAGGCCCAAGGAAAAACATCAATAGCATCGCCATAGTATTCCAAATGGCTGGGCAAGGGTATAATTTTGTCGCTCTTTCGTGTCATGAGAGTTAGCACGACCTCGTCGTTGATCTTGGGGACCTCAAACCTTTCGTCCACGTTGTCGATTTGCACAGGCTTCACGTCGTGCTTTCTAATTATCGAGCCGCACAATGGACAATCTCTGTACTTTTCAACTATCACCTTACTCTCTTGTTTCTTGTGGATAGGCACCTCGCTCTCCAATAACGACAATAAACATGTCAAACACAAGATATGGCCACACGACGTGATCATTCGAGGCGCAACCAAGTCGTCCGAGAGGCATATAGGGCAGGCATTCCCGCGAGGAACCAATATCTGAAGGATATCATCGGTATCGACGGGAACATTGGGATCCAACTGTTGCGTCCTGTATGACTTTCGGTAGTCCACAACAAACTTGTAATTGACGTTAATAAACCTCATCCCATGTAAGTGTAACCGGGGTCTCCTGTTTCTAGCGTTATTGCCAGAGTTTCTTCTGGGTCGATGTTGCTGGTGTTGATACTCAGGCAGATCTCTGTACAGCAGGAACTCCAACAAATGGTTGATGGATATCTGGTTTTTCCTGGAGCTGGAGTTGATCTTTCTGGAGTTTTTGATCTGGGTCTCGAACCGTTGCGACATATCGTTGTTTAGCGACTTATAGTCATTGTTCTTCTTTGAATTCTTGGGGTGATTTGACTTTGGCGTCGGGCCGTCTTGTATGGGGGTACTCATCGAAAGTTGACCGGAATGATCATATTGGGGTATCAGCTAAGTGACGGGACTTATAAAGGTGATTAGTGTTGGCTGATGTTCTTTTACCCAGATGGTTGAAGATTTTAATGATAGAACGTGCTGTTATTCTGCAGGAGGGTAGCATGGAGGATTGGAGGTAGAGAGTTTGGGTTTGAAGGGGAGTTTAGTTGCGGCTTTGAAGGGAGAGGTTAGATTCGGATTTGAAGGGAGAATTTAGATTCGGATTTGAAGGGAGAATTTAGATTCGGATTTTCAAGAATTGCTATGGAGTTTGTGAGGAGAGAATGAATGGTGCTGTTGATATGGCCGTGGAATTCGCCGGAGGCCCCGAGGTGATTCGCACTAAGGGAGAATTGAAGTGTTGCCAATGGTTTACTGCGGTGGAAAGAATGAATACTTAAACAATTGAATGGATGATATCGAGAGAATCAAATGGTCTTTTCTATTTTTCGTTCCGCATTCTTTAGTTGGCCGTTAATTGCAGCCATTATTGTAGATCGAGTAACTTGGTGCGGAAATCGTCCTCCACAAGTGTTAGCATTCTCTAGAATATCCTTCTGAATCTCCAAAATAGCCCTAGATATGCTAGACAAGTCCAGTCTGGCTATTTTCTGCAATGTATTGTTTATCACCTCCACCCATAGTTTGAGTTCATATAGGTAACTTCCCATAGATAGAGACCACAGTGAATAAAGATTTAGACCGTGAACATAAATAGAGATCACAGTGAACATAGATAGAGATCACAGTTGAGCATCGCACCACAAACTTCTCTTTTTCTTCCGAATCCAAAAATTGATGAGTTATAACACGTACAATCCTCACACTGCAGTTTCTCCCCAAATAGTAATCACACTATGAACACACTATTTCTACATCACTTCCACTTTCGGAGTTCCATGTTCGCATTTCCACATTGCCTCTCCATCAGTATCCACCCGACTAGAAATTCTATCGTCACCCATTATTACCCAATCGCTCAATTCTCTCCCTCCTCTTTTCCCCCTTTCTTCCTTTCTCCACTCCTCCATTTCCTCATTTCTCCTTTTCTCCATTCCCACTCTCCGCCAAGAACCACTCGGCTCGTCACGTGCACTCGCTATCGGCCTTCCACACACAACCTAGGCTATTCTAAGCACTAATATTCTCTCTTCTTCCAATATCATGAGCCTGTATCAGCAGCTACATTCCGGTAGTCTGCACTCAGACCGCCTGATGCCTGCGTTACCGCCAGCGTATGACGATTCGGATACGGCAGGGGGCGACGTGTTCACATCCGGTCCTCCAGTTGAGCAGTTTGAAATCGAAGAAGATGAGGTCTACGAGCCGCTCAAGCGAGAGAGTTTGGTTAAAAGGGCTTTTTTTGCCACCCGAAGATTTGTCTATGTTGTCAGGGACAACGTAAGCGCGCCGCTCTCCCGGTACTTGGACCCTATCTACGAGGGCTATAACTACTTCAACATGAAGTATGAGCTGTCAATCTTGAAGCTCGGCAACCCGTTGGTAGTAAAGCGGTTGATATATGTGTTTTTTGTCATTATCTTGATGTACGTCGTGACACGAAGCGAAAACAGTGACGGTGTAAATGGCGCCAGTGGCGGAGCATTTTCTTCGGGCAAGTTCTTTGATGTGGACATGCTCGGGAATTCGATCAAGCAGTACATCGAGGCAGCCTCCCTCAAGGAAAACATAGAGTATTTTTCTTCGATGCCGCATATGGCCGGCAGCACCGGCGACTTGGCGTTGGCGAGATATGTCGAGACATACTTCCACAACAATGGCATGCTGCAGGTCGACTTCCACCAGCTCGACAGCTTTCTAAATTATCCAAGTAAAGATGGTACTTACGTCAAGTTGGCCGATGATTCGTTTTCGGCCACGCTTTCGGAGGGCAACGATAAGGATATGCAGAATTTGGCATTCAACCCTACTTCGCCCAATACAAATGGAGAAATCGAGGCCAAGTACGTCTATGTGAACTACGGAGACCCCAAAGATCTCGAAAAGTTGCATGAAGCCAAGGTCTCTATGAAGGACACTATTCTTTTGATAAGATATGGTGGAATCACTCCAGAATCGAATAAGGTGTATGCCGCCACTCGGCTTGGTGCGAAGGCGGTGATATTTATTTCTCCATCCATCCAGTGGGCGGGCGAAGACCATGATGATTACATTCAGAGAGTGAATGTGGGTCTCACGAGAGTGAGTTATGGTGACGTCTTGACGCCGGGGTGGTCATCTCAGTCCAGCTATTTTGGAAGCGAGACGTGGCAAAAATCTGACATTACTGCCAAGACTCCGTCCATTCCAATCTCATGGAAGGATGGAGAAGTCTTGATCAAGAAGCTTGGAAACTCAGGTGCTGACTTTGGTGAGGGTAGATTCTCTGGCGATGGCTCGATTTCTATAAAGGTGAGCATTCTGAATAAGGAAAGAAACACCCATCTGATGTGGAATGTCGTTGGCTCAATCAGTGGCAGGGAACAAGCAAATAAGGGCATCATCTTCGGTGCTGCTAGAGATTCTTTGGGTTACGGAACTGCCACTTCGGCCAGTGGAACAGCAACCTTGTTGGAGCTTGTCAAGGTGTTCACGTCTCTACAGAGACGCTATGATTGGTACCCTTCGAGGTCTATTTATTTTGTTTCTTTCGATGCTACCGAGTACAATTTGGCCGGTTCGGGAGAATGGATGGAGGAGAAAAGGAAGCAACTCATGGAAGAAGGATACGCATATATCGATGTTGGTGATATCGCAACGGGTGACACATTGACTATTCTAACCAACCCCTTGTTTCAGGGAATCATCAGAGATGAGCTCCGAAACATTGAACTCACAGAGGCGCAAAAGAAGAAGAATAGCGGAATGTCGAGCTTATACGATCTTTACAAGTTCCAGCATGATGACAAAGACACCTTCTCAAACAACTTTGTGGAGTACAAGAATTACCTTCCGTTCATCAATCGGATGAACTATCCATGTTTAGACGTTGGATTTAGGGGTAAGACTATACCTCGTGGGTCTACATTGGACAACTTCAGCAACTTCGAGAAAGAACTTGATTCTTCTATGCTGGACCATTTGCAGATTGTGGAGCTTTTGGCTCGTGTTGGGTTGCGTTTGGCAGAAGACCCTATGTTGTCGTTTGACTTCATTGGGTTGGCGATGGATTTGGACCGCTACCAAAAAGACTTGGAGAGTTATATCGACGAGAAGCTTGACTTCTTCTCATCCAATACTGTCGTGGACTACAGCAAGCTTCAGAGTGCTATCGTGGCCTTCCGCGAAAACTTCCGTCCGCTTCACGAGTTCCGTACACATTGGAAGGAGTTCATCAAGAGCACGTCGTCGATTGAGCCTGCGATGTTGTCAGGTTCTAGAAAGCTTGTCAATGAGAATATGATGAACGTTGCGTATTCATTCCTTGTGAACTCAGACAGTCGGCCAATGCGAATTGGATATTATAACATCCTTTTTGGCAGTGCGTTCGATGCACCTTCGTTTGATGATGGGAAGCACGAATGGAACACGTTTCCGTTGGTGAGAGACTACGCTTCACTGGGAGACTTCAGAGGCGTGCAGGCAGAAATAAATCATCTTGCGGATCTTTTGACAAGAAATTCCGAGCTCTATTCGCAGGTGCCATGAGTGGGCGATAATGTTATTCTAAAATTGGGGTTCAACTATATATATCAGCATGGATTATTGGGAGATGTCAATCGTAGACTCGTACACCTATGTAATGATGCCATCAATTACTTTGACGTATTCTATTTGTGTTGGTTTTCGTTCTCTTTGGACTCAAAAGAACTAAGTTTCCTCGTGCGGTTGTGAAAGTCGGGTGAGATCCTCCAAGTAATAGTCTCGAGACCTGCCAAGAGGATCCAAGTTGCGTACAGCAACTGTGATTTCATGCAAATACTCGAAGTTGGCACCACTGGGCCCTCTTCCTGTTCTGATCACTTCAGCAGTTTGCTCGATGTTCTCTGGACCTACAAACGACTCGTTATCAATGGTTCCAATGTATATCATCGACTCGATTACCAAATCATCATCGGCATTGTGGGGGATTTTGGCAAGAATGCGTTCTATCTGAGGCGTAGTCTCCGGAACTGAATGAACATGGAACAGAATTCTATGAGTTGAGTATCCGTCTTGCTCCCGCACATCTAAGTACTCTTTCATTTCATTGACGTGTTCCGGCGCTATGTAGTATGCAACACCCCACACCTGCAAATCTTCGATGGTAAGATTAGAGATAGAGACGCTCTTATCTTCAATAGACTTTCTGTTCTCAAGGCTGATAGCAGATTCAGAAGCCAACGACGTTTCTCTGTGGGCGCTGCTCAATTCGTACAAATGCAAATCATTATGAAATTTCGAGTTTGTCTGGAGATCTTTGAGTGATACGAGAGTGGCTACTCGACCAGGACTTTCTGGGGTACCTCTGTGATCAGAAGACGATTGCCAAAACCTTCGAATGAAACCTTTGAGAGTTCCAGTTACCCGGAACTCGTAGAGTGGAGGCGGTTTGAATATGAGAGATCCGTAGCCTATTACCCATATGCCGTCATTTTGAGGGATTTGGGTTGTCATTGTGGTGGTTATATTCTGGTGAAGCAGTACTAGGTTACATACACTCTAGCTGGAACTAAAACATTATGTAGGGCTATACTTGCTTGAAATGCAGAAAACACTGTAATCTATCTGCCTCAATAAATACTTTGGTATCGAGTCTAAAAAGCTTATGTGGTATTTGTTTGGGTATGAAAGGGGGTTTCTGTTCTATTTAGAGGGTTAGTAGATTACTGGATTGGGCATACAGTTCTGGCGTTCAACTCTTTTGTAGGTATCTGCAACCACAGAGGTTGTAAGCATTAGAATAATTACGTGAAATGAAGCATGGTCTACGACAATTTTGGGGAGATGCATACTCAAGACTCCCTCTTGCCATGTTCGCACTGTGGAGGTATTGAGCACTTTCGATTGTACTAGAATTGTTCACCAGTTCTCAGGATGACTCGCGTGGTCTTGTCAAAGAATGGGAGATGTGCATTTTTTCTAACAATTAGCAGCATTTCAACTCTATCTAAAACGTTGAACAAGACACCTAACCCCACAAGTTTATCAATCGTGCATTTCGGTTCTTTTCTAGTAGTTACCGGTTGTGACACTCAACTGACTAGCGGGGTCAGCCTCTTCTCCCGCCCTTCAAACATATATCATAGGATAATTTTCCCTTTTTTTATTTTTTAAAAAGCGGCTTTATCTGTTCCCTGGTTAGTTACGTATTATTTTCAACTATAATATACCATCCTGAACCGAAAATGGAATAGCATAGTGCGCAACAAGGAGAGACTATTGGGTTTCTTATCTTTTGTTCCTTTATTTAGGCCCCGGCGCAGCGCCCTTTTGCATAGAAGCAGTATTCTGGAATCAACTGCATGTGTTTCGAACAAACCATCCTCAAGGCCAAATCTTAGAGAGAACTATCAAAGCAACAAACCTAGAAAAGCTGATTTTCCAACCTCAAAATATCACCAAAACGCCCAAGATTCTCTATGCTCACCCTCGGCATTCACATACAGTGTTCCTCTACCTTTTCCACTTATGTAAGGGAAAACCATTCCTTCTATCTCTACCTGCACACCCAACCTCTAGGAACCTTAATCCTTCCACCCCAGGTCCCTTCTGTCCGGTTCCCGCTGGCAGCACACAAGTAATTCCGATGAAAACTTCCATTCTCGCTCACGCCTTGTTGATGTCTCCACCATATCTTCCGGTTCTGGTGAGGAAATCTGGCCATTCGCAATGTTCGGCCACACCAGACGGCCAGTGAATGTTCAAGAGTTCCAGAATCGAGGGGGGAAACACAAATCGAAGAATCATGGGCAAGAAAGTCAAAAATACAATAGTCAATCTAGTTAGAAATCGTCTCCTCCCACATCCAATCAGAAGCCTTGGCACAGATCGGCGTCCAACTGTGGAAGTCATCATGCACAATCTCTCCTGTCTGCACACCCCACCATGACTTTCGTTATTACCAACTGCTTTTATTGTCTACTACTTTTCTGCAGCCATGTGGGAGCAGCTTGAGGTATGTTTGCAAGGTGGAGTTTTCTACCTTTGTGTTGCTAGTCCTGTTCACACCCCCGTCGTCGTCTCAATACTAACCTCCAGATTAACAAGCCTCATATTGCCTATGCTTGTCTTGGCATCTTCTGTACCCTCTTCTCGCTAGCTTCTCTTTTCGTAAAGGAGAGGCTCTACATCGGCGAGGCCACCGTGGCCACCATAGCAGGGTTGATATTGGGCCCACATTGTCTCGACTGGTTCGATCCCCTCACCTGGGGAAACACCGATGAAATCACCTTGGAGATATGTCGGATTGTATTGTGTATTCAGATTGTCGCCGTGGCGGTGGAATTGCCTCGAAAATACATGAAAAAGCATTGGCTCTCGGTTGCCATCCTCTTACTTCCCGTGATGACCTGTGGCTGGCTCGTGGTGGGGCTTTTCATCTGGGTCCTCATCCCGCACTTTAACTTTTCTTCTGCATTGCTCGTGTCTGCTTGTGTCACCGCTACAGATCCTGTGTTGGCTGCTGCGGTGGTGGGTAAGGGTAAGTTCGCTGAGCGTGTGCCTGGCCACTTGAGAAACTTGTTGACGGCCGAATCTGGCTGTAACGATGGTATGGCTTTTCCATTCATCTACTTGTCGTTGGGGTTGATCACATACCTGGGCCATCCAGGGGAAATCATCAAGGACTGGTTCACGCTCACCATCTTGTGGGAGTGCTTCTTTGGCACGTTGTTGGGAGTGTTTCTCGGGTACACTTTGCGTAAGGCGGTTGCGTTTGCAGAGAATAAGAACTTGATCGATAGAGAGTCGTTTTTGGCTCTTTTCGTGTTCTTGGCGTTCAATTGTGCTGGTATCGGCTCCATGTTGGGTGTGGACGACCTCTTGGTGTCGTTTGCCGCAGGTACGGCGTTTGGCTGGAACGGTGCTTTTGCCAGAAAGACTGAGGAGTCCCATGTCTCCACTGTCATCGACTTGTTGTTGAACTTGACATTTTTCGTGTACTTTGGCGCCATTGTGCCTTGGCCCGACTTCGATAACTCTGCCATTGGTCTCGATGTGTGGAGATTGGTGGTGTTGGCAGTGGTGGTGATCTTCTTGAGAAGAATCCCTGCTGTTCTTGCCCTCAAACCATTTACCCCCGACATCAAGTCATGGAGAGAGGCATTGTTCTGTGGCCACTTTGGGCCTATTGGTGTGGGGGCCATCTTCGCTGCCATTTTGGCCCGGAAGGACCTCGAAGATCACTACACTACAGAACACACCCCTCTTGAAACAATTGACCCCAGCTTCCCTCATTACCAGCTCATTTACTCCATCTGGCCAATCGTGTGCTTCATTGTCGTCACCTCCATTGTTGTTCACGGCTCTTCGGTTGCTGTTCTCACTTTAGGTAAGAGATTGAACAGAATGGCCATCACCATGTCGTTCACCGTTACAAACACACAAGAGCAGGGACCTTCCTGGATGTCGCGTTTGCAAAAGCTCGAAAAGACTTCCACCTCTTTCTCATTGCACAGAATTGACACTTCTAACCATGATGATGATGAGAGCACTCAAAAAATGCCCAGAACGAACACCATTGAAACTAGCGGTGTCAAGGTGCGTCCCGCTGGTGGTGCAAGAAGAAAGAGACACAGAAAGAAGTCTAGACTCCAAGGACCCCTGGCACCTCAAGAGCTTGACCTTGGTGCTGGAGCAACAGAGAGACAAAGACCTGAAACTGAAGTTTTACAGCTTGGTAGAGCTTCTCTGCCCCGACCACAGGTGGACTCATCTCCCGGAAGCACCACTGTCACTGGGTCTGATGTGTCCAAGACTGTTGATGTTCACTATAATGTTCCAGAGGCAGCTTTGGACGAAATCAAACGCAAGGTCTCCAAGAAATTGGAAAGCGCAGACGATGTTGCCAATATCAAGGCCAATGTGTACCAGGATGGCCTGCGAGCCATCATCGAGGACCAGCAAGGTGAGATTATCGAAACTGTATCCCTTGATCAACCTAGAAGATCTACCGATTCTCGTCTGGACATGAGTATCCACTCCATGGAATCGTTAAGAAGGAACATGACGCAGTTCTCGGTTCTTTCAGATGCTTCTCTGGGTACGCAAGACGAAATGGAGTCTCTAGGTCAGAGATTAAGCAGAACTTTGAGTGGCCCTGGTAAGAAGGCTATTGTGAGAAAGAGCAACAAAAAGAAGTATTTCGCCCATCGCGTCGACAATTTGATTGTGATTGAGAATGAGGACGGAGAGATCGTCAGAAGATACAGAGTCAACAAGCATCCGGATAAGAAGAAGGCCCGTTCCAGGTCTAGTACTATTGTCAATAGGGCGTTGTCGTTGGTTGGACTTAATGCTAAGGGTACTCAACAGTCCAATACACCAATCCAAGGCCTGACGACGCCAGGCTCCCCGGAAGCTGGAAACAGCGAGTTATTATCACCTATTGTCTCCAACAAGTCTCCAAAGAAGCCCACACCTGGTGTCAGAAGCCCTCCTGTTGTCTATGAGGAACTGGACCAGCTGTTCGAACCATCTGATTCCGAAGAGACCAAGAGCTTGCCGGACGAAACCGAGGTTGAAAAGAGAAGAAGGTTGGCTGCATTGGGACACATTTCTGGCGAGAGAGGCGACAGTGACGAAGAAGATTGAGTGCATTTTTATCCCGCGTAGAGAGACTACGTGTTGAAATAGAAAATAATATTATTAGGAATATTGCATTCGTATTACTAGCCATGAATAGTTATTTTTAAGATCCGTTTCCCCATTGTGTCCATTACAGCTTAGTGAGCAGCCTTTGGAGCGGTTGGCAAGTCCATCAACGACTTTCTGATGGAATCGACACCCTTCAACAAATCCTCCTCAGAAATGACCAATGGAGGAGCCAATCTGATGATGTTGTCATGGGTAGGCTTGGCCAACACACCGTGGTTCTTCATGAGCAAGCAGAGATCCCAGGCAGTTCTGCCGTTGGCCTTGGACTCGTCAATGACAACAGCAGACAACAAACCCTTTCCTCTCACCTCGGAAATGACTCCATTGGACTCGTCCTTCAACTCCTCCAACTTAGAGCGCAACAAGGCACCCAATCTCTCAGCACGCTCAACCAAGTTCTCGTCCTTGACAACCTTCAACGCAGCCATGGCAACAGCACAGGCCAATGGGTTACCACCGTAGGTGGAGCCGTGAGAACCTGGAGACAACGTCAACATGATTTCCTTGGAGGACAACACAGCAGAAACTGGGTACACACCGCCAGAAATGGCCTTACCCAAAAGAACCATGTCTGGTTTGACGTTCTCGTAGTGCTCGTAACACAACATCTTTCCGGTTCTGGCAATACCGGTCTGGATCTCGTCACAGATCAACAACACATTGTGCTTCTTACACAATTCCTGGACCCTGGTGAAGTATCCCTGGGGAGGAACAACAATACCGGCCTCACCTTGAATTGGCTCCAACAAGATAGCAGCGATCTTGTCGCCAGCATTGGCAAACGCCTTCTCGACATCTTCAATGACACCGTATCTCAACAAAGTACCCTTTGGTTCGCCTGGAATCTGAGGTCCCACGCCGCTCAAGTATGGGCCGAAGTTGGTGGTAGCATCTGGGTCAGTGGACATGGAAATCACTCCCAACGTTCTTCCGTGGAAGTTGTCCACAGCAGACAAAATAATAGCCTCGTCTTCCTTGATGCCCTTCTTGGAGTAACCCCATCTTCTGGCCAACTTCAATGCGGTCTCGACGGCCTCGGCACCAGTGTTCATAGGCAACACCATCTCGTAGTTAAAGTACTCGGTGACATACTTTGCGTATTCACCAAACACATCGGAGGAAAACGCTCTGGAGCTCAAAGTCACCTTGGATGCTTGTTCCACCAACGCAGCAATGATCTTTGGGTGGCAGTGGCCCTGGTTGACGGCGGAGTATGCGGAGAGGAAATCCAAGTATTCGTTTCCCTCGGGGTCCCAAACGTGAGCACCCGATGCCTTGTGGAACACCACTGGCAATGGGTGGTAGTTGTGGGCGGAGTACTCGGACTCGTAGGTGGTGGCGGTCTTGGAGGAGATAGACATGGTGAGTTTTTTGCGGAATCAGCGAGCGGAACGTAGGGTTTTTATAATGTCGACTATCGCTGTACCTTGCCTATAGGTGTCTATCTCGGGTGCGGCTGCCGTTAGGGGAGGGGATATCGGAGTGCACATAGGACAATGAATGGCTTTCTGGGGACTGCAACTGTCGCCGACAGTGCGACTTCCTCTATGGGATAGAGTGGATGATGGAAATGGTGACCAGGGGGGTGACATGGGGAGATTGGAATGGGGGAAATTGTATAAAGGGCATTGGGAGGGGTGTTGGAATGATTCTGGATAGTAATTCTAAGTGGCGTGGGAAGCATAGTTTGACTAATGGGGGTGGAACTGAGATGGTCCATGGTAGTGATTCCGCTCAATTCCGTTTTATCATTAAAGGTAGTAGCCGTAGGGCACCATAGGCATATTATCACTATAGGTGAATGTTAGAATTATAAGGATTAGAATCGTAGGCAGCAGCACTGTAATGCCAATGCTCCCCATTTAAATTTTTAATTTTTCTGCGTTTTGCTCTCTCTTTTATCTTCCCATCATTGTTCTAAGTCTCTCTTGACGCATGTACTTGGGTTACCTGATGAACCCTCACCCATAACTCCAAGCATGACGCTTGTGACTATGATGCTCCGTTTCGCTTTCCTTAAGTTTCGTTTTTCTCTAATTTACCATTCCTAAATTATTCTGCTCCAATTCGTAGACCCACCAAAGTTTCCAGTTTTTATCCATAATACAGGACCCACGCCAAAATCAAACATAGTAAACCCTCTGCCAAAAATCCATTTCCCAATAAAACCCCAAAACCTCCACCTAATCAGCTTCCCCCATCACTTATATTCACCCCACCAAGCTATTTATTCCAGATTCATCCGGCTTCCACTAATTACCGACACCTCCTTCTCCCGCACGTGATCCACCTTGCTATTTTTCTCTCACACAGATCAGGCAAGTTACTCGTCTCCCTATTGTCTTCAAAATGGAAAACCCAAGACAGAAGAGACATCTCTCGCGTGCGTTGGAGCCCCAATACGTTCCACGCTATCAGACTCCAGATTCAGCCTCGTTGGCAACCATCGGCATGCGGATTAGAAAGGCAGTATCGGAGGGATACCAAGTGCAATCTCCCAATTGCTACAACTCGCAGTACAACAGCCAGAGCTTTCAGAATAGCCAAAATTCTCAACCTAGTGCATTTCAGAGGGTCCCATTGCCCGATACATTGAGTCAACCTCCGTCGTTGACTAGCGCAGGCTCCACTTTCCAGTCGTCGCTGGAGCTGTGGAATGGCCCCCAAATGAACATCACCATGCTACCCACGTTTGACCGGGGAAACAAGAGAAAGTTCGAGGAAGATCCTGAGATGGGGCATCCCTCTTTTGAGGAGTATAGTGCTCGTCATGGCCGGTTGCAGTTTGACGTAGACTTTTGATAAGTCTGCCTTTATTTCTTGATTGATTTAGTAATGCATTAGAAGAGAAACGAAGTAGATACGGTAGATGAGTTGAACCAGGCTGAATTCAACCGGGCTGAGTTTTCAGAATCAATTAATTTCGGGGTTTCTAGTTTTGATCTCGGAGGTTCCACCAAAGTGAGTTTCGGCCGATATTGGAAGATCAAGCAACAAGGAGATGAAACGATACAAGTAAAACGTTGATGTGACGATATATCGATACATTCAATCCATTCCATACGTCGCCAAAATTCCAAAATTCCAAATTTCCCATTTCTTCTTACTTTATTCCATCTTTTCCTCCCCATATCCTTATCTGCCTGCGTCTGGAACCACCAGTCTCAACTCAGAAACCCACCACCCATGAACAATTCGGTGCCCCGGCAAATCAAGTACTATGTGTGCTTGCCCTTTCGAAACCTCACCACTGCACAACGAATTATTCAATACTTACGCCTCGGAACTTCCCTACTAACAGTGATCTTCGTGGTGGTGCTTCTTCTGTTCAGTGATGACCCGACCACGGCCTACGTGGCCCGCATCAACTGTTCCCACATCGATGTGGCATATGGCCTCTACAACTCGCTCAGAAATTCCATTTCCGCCACAACCTTGAGCCTGGATATGAATATCGACTACCTCCCGTTGGACTCCGGCCTCACTGACTCAGAAATCAGTATCTTGACCCTGTACACCCAGAACATGGTGTCGGATGCCCCACAAGGACTACTTCTCGGGGTTTCTAGCTGGTGCTCTATCAACTACTTGACATACTACGAGGAGTCATTGTCGAAACTCCACCACGACAACTTTACAACCACTTGCTTTGCTTACACTTCGGCAAACATGTTTGACTATCGTTCGCTTCTAACGAATAATGGTCTCACTATCATTTTGGCCTATGCCTACGGATCTGACTACGACGATGTCGCTTATCAGAAGACGGTGGCTGCGAGATCAAAGAAGTTCAACATTCTGAAAATAGTTGCTATCGTACAACTTTTTCTCCAATCTACCGTATTCATTGCCACCCTTGTGGTGTACAGCAGCCGGGGCCCAGCAAAAGATTTATCACGGGTTCCGTCTCTATTGCTGAATGCGGTGGCCATCACCTCGATGGCTGCGGGTATAAGCATGATAGCGGCGTTCGCGGTGGTGTTCCAGGACATCAGTGCAACCATGAGGGAAGTCTCCAACGGAATCGCCACCTTCGGCATCAGTATGAAAACTGGGAAGACCTTCTTCACGGTGGCATGGTTGGCCCTCGCCTTTTCGTGTCTTTCCATGATTTCGTGGATCCTTCCGTTGTGGTGCTCAAACCCTCCAGACGAGGACTACTTCTCTGACGACGAAATTTACACCACTCACCACGACACTTCCACGTTATCAGATCGAGACCAGTTTGTGGTGCGGCCATATCAAGTTTCTCGTCAGACTAACAAGAAGAAGATGAGGAAGTCCCAATCTAGACTCTTCGACGATGTCCCAGACCATGACCAGGAGGTGTTGCTCGAAGGAGAAAGCTATAAAGAAGAGGACACCGAAATCCAAGAAGCGCAGTTCAAACTGATAAGCAGAGAACACAGCGAGTCGGAGCTTCGCAAGTTGGGAGAGAGGATGGCCAGAAAGTTGTCCACCAGACACGTCAGTCGCAGGAAACAGATACTCGAGATTCTTCCTGAGAAAGAGGATACGAAAAACTTACTCTACAGCGACACCACGTTCGCAAACCACTTATACCCTCTCGAGCTTCCCAAGGTGCAAAATGGCAATGTGACCAGATCGGGATCTCTCAGTACGCAAGTGCGGATGCTCAGTGATCCTGTTCTCAGGACCAGAAATCTAGTGGATTCAGATCACTATAACACAACCGCACGCAAATTGCCAAATTCATCGAATCCGTTCAGGGACTCCTTGATGAATGACAGCGTGTCTTTACTTGACGAGCAGGAAATGGACTATTTGGATAACACAAATGTTATTATCAAACTTACATAGAGTACGGTTAGCTTACATCAAATGCGCGGAAGGTAATACAGACATGGAAGACAAAGAAACCACCAAACTGGACCAGCGAGTACACAGCCATGAAGGTGGCCACCTTGAATCCGACAAACCCACTTTCTGTTTCCGAAAGAACCAAACAATTTTTATCTTGTTCATATCGTGGGCTGTAGTTTGTCTCCATACTCTGGTATGTTTGTGCCCACACTTGTATGGAACCTCGCTCTGGATGTCCCATTTTACCTTCAAATTGGAAGATGCTAGAGGTTCTCTGTGGCTTGCGGAAATGGAGGAGACGTTGAGTATTCTTTCGTCTCTCTCGAACGATATCCATGGCCAATCGGCCATAGATGAACGAACAATCAAGTCGATTTCCAGCAACAAGTATACGTTTGATTTTGCCACTTGGTGTCGCAGCAATCACAAGGCCAAGACGGCGGTATGCTACCGGGGGCGTGGACTTGATATCATTTCCAGTTTTGTCAGGGACTTCGGTACTCAATTGGGGGAGTTAGGCAACTCCGCCGATCCGGGCCAGCTCGGAGTCTACTTGGCCATCACCTACATGAAGACGATAAATGAGCTTGATGAGGTTTTCGTCCGCACGAAAAGGGCCAATAAAATGACCGTTATCGACATGGACAAATTGAAGCTCGTTCATCAGTTGAAGAAGTCGCACACTATTGGTGGTGTAATGTGGATACTTAAGATGATCCACGGGGCCAGTTTTATTGCCATCTGCATTCATAAATTCTCGCAGATGGGGAAGATTTCGATTTTCTACAAGGTTGGGCGGAACAAGCTGGCGGTGGTGGTATTTTCTGTAACGTTGATCACCGTTTGTCAGTTGTGCACATTTGCCATAGTTGTCACTGAGACCTTTTTCGCAGCCGTTCTCAATCCGCATCTTCAGCTGTATGGAGTGCGTCTTGTCCATGGTCCAGCGTACTTTCTATTTGTACTCGAGATGATGTTGGGAGTGATAGTCACGCATCAAGTTATTGTATATTGAATCTGATAGATACTTTAAAGTTGGGAGCAATGGGCACACAATCATGAGTTGAATCTTTAGCCACTGATTGGTTCACAGCACTTACACGCCTATAAGTCCGAAGCATAGTTACAATATAATCATCTTTACTCGCATAACATTATCATGTAATTCATCTTTTTTTTGTATCCCCTTAAGCACCATACACGTGCTTGAACGACTTCTCAAAGTCAGCAATAATGTCCTCAATGTACTCGGTACCAATCGAAAGTCTGATCAAGTCCTTGGTGACACCAGACGCAAGCTTCTCGTCCTCAGTCAACTGCTGGTGGGTGGTGAAGTATGGAGCAATCACCAACGTCTTAGAGTCTCCCACATTGGCCAAGTTCGAAGCAATCTCCAAGTTGTCCACAACCTTAGCAGCTGCCTCCTCGAATGGATCCTCCACCTTGACGTCCAAGTCCTTCACACCGAACGACAAAACACCTCCAAAGTTCTGGGTGCTGTTGAAGTACTTCTTGGCCAACTCGTGGCTCTCGTGAGATGGCAAGCCCACGTAAGACACCCAGTTGACATATGGAGACTTCTCCAAGTATTTTGCAAGAGTCAATGCGTTGTAGGACTGTCTCTCCACACGCAACGACAAGGTCTCCAAACCCTGAAGCAAGAGGAAAGCACCGAATGGGTTCAATGATGGACCCAAGTCTCTCAACAATTCAATTCTCAAGTGTCCGATGAACGCCTGGTTGCCCAATGCCTCATTCAAAACCAACCCGTGGTAGCCCTCAGAAGGCTCGGAGAATTGAGGAAATTTCTCGGGGTAGTCGGCCCATGGGAACTTACCTGAGTCCACAATGGCACCGGCGATGGTGGTACCGTGACCGCCAATCCATTTGGTGGCAGAGTGCACGACAATGTCGGCTCCATGCTTGATTGGGTTGACCAAGAATCCTCCGGCACCAAAGGTGTTGTCGGCAATAACGGGAATGCCATTGTCGTGAGCAATCTTGACGATTTTCTCAAAGTCGGGCACGTTGTACTTTGGGTTACCCATGGACTCAATGTAGATAGCCTTGGTCTTGGAGTCAATGAGCTTGGCAAAGTCGTCTGGGTTGTCACCGTTGACGAATCTGCTCTCAATGCCCAACCTCTTGAAGGCCACCTTGAACTGGTTGTAAGTTCCTCCGTACAAGTAAGAAGTGGAGACAATATTGTCACCGGCATGAGCCAAACCAGCCACAGCCATAAATTGAGCAGCCTGGCCAGAAGAAACAGCCAATGCACCTACGCCACCTTCCAAAGCAGCAAGTCTTTTCTCGAAAACATCGTTAGTAGGGTTCATGATACGAGAGTAGATGTAACCTGGGGTCTCCAATCCGAACAACTGGGCTCCGTGCTTGGAGTCATTGAACACGAATGAGGTGGTTGCGAAAATGGGAGGAGCTCTGGCACCGTGGGCCTCGACCTCCTGGCCAGCGTGCAATTGAAGGGTATCGAAATGAGAAGGCATAACTAAGTATATACAGATAAAATTTGGCCGAACCGGGGGAAGCGGTTGCTTTAAATACTTGGATCTTGTCCACTAGTGTGCAAGTGCACGTGAGTGGAGGTTATCGTAGTTAGGCAGGAAAGTACCGCTAATTGCATGGAGTCAAATAATTTCCCTTGTTGAGCGCAGCATCATGCGAGACCGCTAGCAGGAGAAATTTTTTCTGCCAGTGGGTTGTTGGTGGCAGATGTGTTTTCGGTCATCTATGTAGTGTGGCTCGGACTCTGACCTGATGCACATTTACTATGGAGAACCGGAGAGGAGCTAATATAATGAAGACAGGAATTAGTCGTGGCTACAAATTGAGGCCTCTGCGACATTCATTTCATCGAAGTATATTCATTTCATCGAAGATACTCATTTCATCGACAATTTTCATTTCATCAACAATTTTCATTTCATCAACGATCTTTTCATCGATGATACTAATTTCATCAACGGTACCTCATTCTTTCAATTCTTTTCCATTTTGTAGACCTTCCCCATTTTTCGCGGGTCTCTAACTTCGGAGTCCACACCAGATCAGAAGCGACCCTCCACCGCGTTTGACACCTGCAGTATGTCTATTTACCTACTCCTCGTCGATGAGTGTCCAATGTTTAGGCAAAACCAGAGCAGGCTCACAATGCTCGAGAAAAGTTAACGATGGTAGGTATTGTCATCAACACCTCAGCCAAGACCCCCAATATTTGTCCAATACTTCGGCTTCTGCAAGAAATGTCCCATCTACCTATTCCTCACTGAAGGCTGTGAAGTCTCCACACAACTACACGAGTAACATAAAGCCAGCAAAGCAGGTGAACGACCCAAGCCAGATGAAGTACACAAAAAATGCGACTCCAGCAAAACCGTCCACCTCGTTCAGAAACAATTTCATGCCCTTTTCTCCGCTAAAGTCCCAGCATTTAGGTCAATCTCTACCTAAGAAATCGGCTCCAACCCTCCCCAAATCTCCCACTCCAAGACCTCATCGCACCGTCGACTACACAAAACCGGGCTACATCTATGTCTATACTCTTGCGTCGCTATTGGATAACTCCAAGGACGGATGGCTCAAAACACGCAACTTGCTGACGAAATCTAAAGATAAAGACCGATGGGTCACCTTCAAGTCGAAGTCGCTGCTGCTAATTCTAGTGAAAGTGGGCATGACGACGCAAACTGTTGCCAAGCGGATCCAACAATGGGAGTCCAAGTGCCAACATAAGCTCGTGTGTCTCCATCCAGAGTACAAGTTTCCAGGGTCCCAATCAGGGACCTTTCTCGAGAAATTCAGAGGTTTGACCTTATCTGCTCAAAAGACTTCTGCACAATTCCGCCAGTACACAACGTTCCAGGACAACATCAAGGGATTTTTTGTTCCGAGAGATGTGTTGAGAGCCGAGAAAGAGATCCATGATGAGCTCAAGCAGAAGTTTGGTCGAGGGGATGTATATTGCACTGGATGTGTTGAGAAAGCCAACGCCGAACACAAGGAATCTAGCGTTTTCGATTTGTTCAGAAAGAAGGATTTCATGCAAAGTGACTATAATGTGCATGTTGAATGGTTCCCCATACCGAAGAACCGACTCCACGAGGTCTACAAGATTATAGATCGCATATGCTTGAGATACCTTCCTTAGTCGCTCGTTTAACTTTAATTTTTGCATTCCTTTTATTGATCAGAGAGTAACTTGACCTAAGGATCTCAACAATAGATTCTCTCATTATACTTTCTCCATATCAACATTCATCTTCCTGAGATACCTCCCCTACACCCTCGCATTACTTTCATTGTTATAATCTTTTCATTGTTATAATCTTTTCATTGTTATATTCTTTTCATTGTGGTCTATACACATAGTAAAACATTTTTGAAGAGCCTTAGGTGTTCATGTAGGTGGAAGGATCCACACCCTCCTCAGGAAACTCAGTCACCTTGACATCAAATCTCGATTGGATCTTCTCCAACACTTCCTCATCCTCCTTAGTGGAGACAAAGGAAACAGCCAAACCCTTGGTTCCGAATCTGCCCGCTCTTCCAACTCTGTGCAAGTACTGGTCAGCCTCGGCAGGCAAGTCGTAGTTGATGGCCAAGTTGATTCTCTCAATATCGATACCTCTACCGAACACATCAGTGGAAACACAAATACGCTTGTTGAACTCCTTGAACGACTTGTATCTGGCGATTCTCTCTTCCTGCTTCAATCCAGAGTGGACAGCGATGGAAGGGAAGTTGTTGGCGCACAACAACTTGTTCAACTCGTTGGCTCTAGAGGTGGACTTGACAAAGATGATCACCTGGTTGAACTCCAACGAGTCCAACAAATCAGACAACTTCTTATTCTTGTCCTTCTCCTCCAACTTCAAGTAATATTGCTGCAATCCGTGCAAAGTCAACTTGGCCTCGTCGTCGACATAGATCTCCAAAGGACTCTGCATGAACTTCTTGCACACTGGACGAATCTCCTGCGAGAGAGTAGCGGAGAACATCATCACCTGCTTCTGGTGAGGAGTGTTTCTGAAAATGTCCTGGACGTCTCTTCTCATGTCCAACGACTCCAACACCTTGTCACACTCGTCAATGACGAACGACTTGACGTTGTTCAAACGGATACCCTTTTCGTCGACAAGAGCGTGCAATCTACCTGGAGTAGCCACCACGATGTGGGGGCAGGTGTCCTTGTTCTTCAACTTCTCCAAGTCTCTGGAGATAGGGGTTCCACCGTAGAAAACGTCAGTCTTGACATCTGGCATGTACTTGGAGAAACGGGCGTACTCATTACGAATTTGGTAAGCCAATTCTCTGGTGTGGCAGATAACCAAGGTGGAGATTTCTCCAGGGACAGGGTCCAACTGCTGCAAGGTGGACAACACGAAGACGGCAGTTTTACCCAAACCAGACTTGGCCTGGCACAAGACATCAGTACCCAAGATAGACTGAGGGATACAGACTTGCTGAACTAGAAGAGTTAGTGGGTGCCTAGAAGACGGGGGAGGGAATGGAGGTAATTGAGGCAGCTGGTTAGCTGTGTAGATACAACAAGGGCAGAATCAGATGCCGAAAGTCATTGAAGAACTAGGATAAATCCATAGTTCATGAATGATCGCGATTCATGACAGAAGAGCACTTTCAAGTGCGAATAAGACGACGAAAGATAGGACTTTTCGTACAAACTCGAATATGGTCTGGGAGTCCAGCTCCTTTGCAGACCTATTCCAGCCAGATATCCAGCATATACATAGCCAGATATATAGCCAGATAATCAGCAAGACATTCCAAAGATACTCCAGATATTCTGCTAGATGCTCCAAATATTGCTAGACCTTGTAGCCAGACATTCTGCTCAACACGCATCTCCCTCAGCCCGCAAGAGCTAAAGAATACGAACCTTCAGATGGATGCTCGAAACCACAGTCTCCAATGGCTCTCAACAACTCCGGCTTCAAGAGAAAGTCTCTGAAACCCGTGGCATGAATACCAACATAAGAACCCTTCTTGTCGGCTTCGTTGCCGTTGGCGGCGTCCTCGGCGGGAGCAGTGGAGGTTTGCACGGCAATTTCCTCGGAGTCTGAGTAGTCCAACAATTCTTCCTGGCCTTCGTGAGACATTTTGTGGGAGCTTTTTTAGATGGATGATTAAAGTTCAATTCGTTGGCATTTTTTGTAGGTGGTGGCTGGTCGTGCACCACCCAGAAAGTCGCGGCTCCACTGCCCAAGTCTATGCACGCAACCATTTCTTTCTCCACAAATTGAACTTTCTCGATTGAGAGGAAAGAGATTTGCTCTGTAAACTTCTGACTAGAATATTTATTATGATGAGATTTACTTTAGCTAGACACGCCAAGACGGCCGCGATGTCTGTGTCGAGATTGGGAAGCAGAAGTGGAATTATGGGACCAAGAATGATTCCATTGGCACCCAGTTTGCGCCGATTCGCCTCCAACTCCAATGACACCGATATTTCGGATTCAGACACTTTGAAAGTGCACGACATCGTCACCAAACTCAACCAGAACCCCGAAATCAGAGAGATCTTGGAGCAGTTCCAGAAGTTGCTTGTGGCCAAGGGCTTTAATCCCAACCAGCCACCTTCATTCATGGAGATGATGAGACTTTTCTCGCAGAAAGATGTTCGAGAGTTGGCTACAAAGTTGAAGAACAAGTTTGATGAGGAGGGCATTAAGATTTCGCCTGAAGATATGGGACTGTTTATGAAGTTGTTCAAGCAGTAGGTAGGATAATAGAATATGACATGAAGAGATAGTGTAAGGCAGGAAGTTGAAATGAGAGGGGATTTGGTAATACGATTTAAGATAGAATCTCGAGTTGTGGTTCTAGCTTTTAGTCGAGATAGAACATAGATTAAGTGAGATAGAATGTGAATGGAGAGTTGGATCCGGGACCGTCAATTGCATGATAGAATAGCTATTGAGTTGTCAAGGACTATAATGCGAAGAGTTGAGATGAAAAATCTATAAAACGGTGAGTTGAGATGAAAAATTTATAACACGGTGAGTTGAGATGAAAAATATTTCGTGACTGAGATAGTCAGAGCTTTTGGTCCGAATTTATAGTAGATTTGATTTAAGAATGTAGCATTTGAGTTAAGTAGCGTTTCCGGTAAGCAAGTTGCATTGCCAAGTGAAATAGAAAACGGAATCGTGAGTTGAAACTCACTTTCGTCACTTGTAAAATTATCATCACCAATAAGCAGAGCAGGTCACTTGCCATACAAGAATCATCTCTTCTATACTATACGTTACTTCTTGGCAAATGACGCAGAAATCACCGCAGCCTCCTCCACTGCCCTAGAAATCGCTCCTCTCACACCAGCATCCTCCATCTTCAACAATCCTCCAATAGTAGTTCCTCCTGGCGTACAAACCTTGCTCTTCAAAACAGCAGGATGGTCGCCGGTCTCCAACACCATCTTGGCAGTTCCCTCCATAACCTTGGCGGCAGCAGTCTTGGCCACGTCGTGTTGAAGTCCCATTCTAACTCCTCCGTCGTACAATGCCTCCATCATGAGCAAACAGAAGGCTGGGCCCGATCCCACCAAAGCAGTGGCGGCATCCATGTTTTTCTCGGGAATCTCCATGGCGGTTCCGAGAGTGTCGGCAAGCTTCAACACGACATCCTTGTACTTAGATTCGGCTTGTGGTGAGAATGCCACAGTGGCCATTCCGCAGCCAAACTGGGCCGGAGTATTGGTCATGACTCTGGCGATGTAAGGACTGAAAATGCTCAATTGTTCAATGGTGATTCCTGCCAACATTGAGAGCACCAACGGCTGTTGTTGAAGGTAAAGCTTGTACTCTTCATAAACTTCCTTATAGTGGTAAGGTTTGCAGCCCAAGATGATCACATTGGCTTTAGAAACGGCGTCGAGCTTCTTCTGAGAGTCAGAGATCACCTCGATGTAGTTTTCTGTGTATTTTGCCCTCAATGTCGAAGCTGAAGTTTCCGACTTGGTGAGTAAGTAAATCTTACCAGGAAATGGAGAAACTTTGGCCTTGAGAATGGCGGAGGTGAACGCACAGCCCATGACACCGGCACCCAAAACAGCCAAAGTGAAACCTTCTTGAATTTCCATGTTATTAATTGTAGATTTGAAGAAAAGTTCAACAAGTGTTGAAGAAAATCACTGAAGGAAGTCTACTCGCTCTTTTGGATATCCGCCTGCAGAGACTGGCGAGCGTCGGGTGTTCATGCCGTTAGCGCTACAATCGAAGCAGACAGCTCACGAGGCAGGACTGGCAAAAAAATGCTGGGGACGGGAGGACAGGGGAAGAAGATCTAATAAGGAAAAGATTCCAATGAGGGAAAATATATAAAAAGGGTAGATATGAAGATTTTGACCTTTTATAAAATATCCATGGACGATGGGCCGCCCTTTCATATTCATTATTCGTCCCCCGTTTGGCTCCCGCCTGGTAGCTTTTTTCGTCTCGTAATTGGATTTATGCGGAGAATAGATTGCTCAGAGACATGGTCTGGTCCAAGTTGGAAACATAGACTATTGGACAAAGAGTTCAAAATTTGGAAAATGTCGGATAAATGCTGGAAATATGTCGAAGTCCTCACCTCTCACCTCTCCCTTGATTCATCCCCACCTTTCTTGTTCCCCTTTCTCTTCATTTCCTGTTCCCCTTTCTATTCATTTCCTGTGTTTCAACCTTGGATCGCCCGTAGTGCGGTGCGGCAGAAAAAGTAATTACTTCTCTCAATAAGGCAACCAAGGGAATCACCACTCTCACCCTATTGATCTTAATCCACCTCCGAAACTCTCGGTAGTGCAAAATTTATTCTAGTAGCGGCTGAAACTACCCACTTAGCCCATCCACGAATTTGTGCTGGTCACTTGCACCGTTTTGTCTCAGGAGTTGCTGCGAAGAATCCATGAACGGTGAAAAAATGGGCTTGAAGCCGTGTCCGGTGTTGTATCCGACTCCTCAGGAGTTCGATAGTCCTATAGAGTACTTATCCAGAAAGGACATACTGGATTTGGGAAGTAGGTACGGGTTGGTGAAGATTGTTCCTCCACAAGGTTGGAAGCCGCCGTTTTCATTGTCTCCGTCCTTCACTTTCCACACAAGAACCCAGAAACTCAGCGATTTGGGCATCACTAGCCGCAGCCGCAAGTTCTTCATCAATAATATTAACCGATTTTTCAAGATGTCGGGCCGCCGCGCCCTAAAATCGTGGTTTCCATGGGCCAACTCCAAAATCTACTACTATGACTTGTATGTCGCGATCACCAAGCAGTTCCATGGCGAAACCAACTTGGATCACATCTCGGACGACGATCTTGATAAGCTCAATCTATTGTTTGGTGTGAATGCCGGCATTTCGGTGCTTCTTGACGAGTACAACACCAACCTTAGAGCCTATGCAGAGTTTCTCTCTTCTAACGGCGAAAACTTTGACTTCCCTGAAAGTGACCCTGAAGATGATCTGGGAGCGTGCTTGATTTGTCGCAAGAGCAACTCACCAACCCTGACTTTGTTGTGTGATAACTGTAACAATCCATTTCACATGAGATGTCTAAATCCTCCACTCGACGAGGTTCCTGAGGGGACATGGTATTGTGACCGATGTTTGATTGGCACTGGCGCATACGGATTTGAAGAAACCCCGGAAGTCAAGTACAACATCTGGGATTTTGTTGAACACTGTAAGGAATTCGAGCAGAGGTTTCTATCGACTTACAGCGCGAAGGGAATGCCAGTGTCACTCGACCAGATCGAGAAAATCTTCTGGGCATTGGTGGAGGCTGAAGATTCCCAGTTGAAGGTGAAATACGGCGCCGATATCCACAATTTGCGCCCCGGCGAGATCTCTGGCTTTCCTACGGTGGAAATGCCTCAGTCTCCCTACGATTCAGCATCCGATTCCTCTCCATATATTAATCATTCGTGGAATCTCACTCGTCTTCCCTTTGCAAAGGGCTCTCTCCTCAACTTCATCGATTCCAGTATTTCTGGAATGACAGTTCCATGGATATACGTTGGCTCTCTTCTTTCCACTTTCTGCTGGCATGTGGAAGATCACTACACGCTTTCGGCGAACTATTGCCATTTTGGAAATATCAAGAAGTGGTACGGAATCCCCAGCTCCTTTGCCGATGCCTTCGAGTCGCTCATGAGGGCCTCTGCACCCGATCTTTTCCAAAGACAACCAGATTTGCTTCATCAGCTTGTAACGCTCATATCTCCAACAAAATTGGTTGAAAAGGGAATCCCGGTGGTGTATGCTGACCAAGGGCCCAACGAATTCATCGTTACTTATCCTAGAGTTTATCATGCTGGGTTCAATAGCGGATTTAATTTCAACGAGGCCGTCAACTTCACCATGAACTCATGGCTCAGTTTCGGCGAACGGTCCGTGCGCGATTACAAGGAAATCAAAAAGGAGAATGTGTTTGACCATTTCAGACTCGTGGAGAATATCTTGACAGCGTTTCTGAACTCGGACGATCAGCTTCAAAACGGACAAGAGTTGGTGGGCCAGTGTATCCGAACATTTGAACAATTTTTGGATAACCAGATGAAGATTGTCCTGGGATTAGATGGTGAGCGGTTTGAGAAAACGTACATCACGGAAAAGCTACACCCTAAACTTCCAATTACTCCCGGCAGAGAAACGAGGATGACATCGATGAAAAGAATGAAATTAGCTGGCTACGACGAAGAAGAGAATTTATGCGATATGTGTCGGACATATGTTTCGTACCAATATTGTGAGATCAACAATCAGCATCGTCGGTTTGGAAGATGGTACCTGGGCCGGCCCAAACGTAAGGATACAGTTTTTACGGTGGATCGGATGCTTACGCCAAGTGCGTCACCACAGACGGAGGCAAAGAGAGACGGGCCCGCGGAGGCAGTAGCCCAATCAGATTCGGCAGAGCAACTTGAGATGTTGCAAGAGAGAAGACCCGAGAGCGATGAGTTTGACGAGCTTATTTTGCAAGCAAGAAAGCGGGCCAGAGGCAAGGAATTGAAGAGCGAGCAAGCAAACAAAAGAAGACACTCGAGTCGTCTACAGAAGAAAAGCACGCTGCCCGAGTTGGAGCCCGAGGCGAAGGAGAACAGGCAACCACCAGTGAAGAAGGTGCAATGGAACTCGTTGTTACGGCACCTCAACCAGTTCGACAGCGTGAAGTTGTGTTTGAAGTGTACGACGCAGATGTGTGGAGAAGGTGGGGAAAAGGCGCCTCGGGGGTCGCAAATCATATTTGAGAAGAATTTTGGAGAAATGCAGAGGGTATTGGAGGAGGCCAAGATTAAGTATGGGGAGATTTCGCAGCCACGACTGCATTGAAAGAGTCCGGCTGCGAAGAATTGGGAAGGAGTTGGGAGGAGGCAATCAAAGGGGAGGAACCAAAGGGAATGACATAGAGAAGATAATGACCGAGAGAAGAGAATGACAGAGGGAATGAGGAGTGACAGAGGATTGGAGAAATGTCAAATGGATTGAGAATTGGGAATTGAATGTGAGGATCAAGGGAGCAGCCGAATTAGCTATGATGTAACCTGAATTATGAAGAATTAATGACCTGGTGTTTAGAAGTAGACACGATATAAACCATAATTGGGCCGAATCTTCGTGGCGAATGAACTGAGACCAACTCAGACCAACAGAAGTATGGCCAACTCAAAATAGGGTATCTGTACATGCAGTAGCATGATTTGAACAAGTCACGTACACTGCAGTATTAGATCGATAAAAGATCAAATAAAGAGACGTATGTCCATAATTCAACGAATTGTAGCCATCTTCCATACTTATCCCAGCCATCTTCCACATTTATCCCAGCCATCCTCTGTATATGTCTCAATAACCTCCATGCTTCCTACATCCTGTATGGCCAACTAATAACTCAATTAGTGGGCAGTAAAAAGGTAGCCAAGATCGACAATTGAAGAAACTCGAAAATCGCAAAACCATCACATACACCTTATCACCAATTTCCTTGTTCCCTAATTCACCATATTAATTTACCTTACAGTTTACCTTATATACCTACCTCATTCTTCACTGTATTCCCAATCGCCGTAGTCGTATTCTCCCGGCTCTACTCAGTTCCACGGCCCCGTCCTCGCTCCGGGTAACCCCCTCCCGCCCAATGAAATCGGTGTTCGCACCGGAATGGCGTCCCGGCTTCCCATTGGCCACCACCAAAGTGCGAAACCTTCCGGCCGGTATGGAGACTGGACGAGCTACGCACCGAAAACCATATAATTCACGCCAGTGCTCACTCTTTTTTTTATCCAACGTGAAACCTAGTTTCTGCAAACAAACGATGGTTCTTCCTAGATTGTTTAACACTGCTTCCCGCGGAACTTTCACCGCTGCTAAGCGTAACTTCATGTTCAACAGAAGTTTGGCTACTGCTGCTGCCACCACTGGTAAGGTGAGGTATGTATTTTTGTAAATGGGGCTTCGGGTTTTGTGGCCTGGGGCGCCTGATTTGTGCTTGTGTGATATGAATTGAGTAGCTGCCGCAATTGGGTCCATTCTGTTTGCGGCTGGCGGTGGTGGAATTCGCCGGTCTTAAGACGACGCTGATTGGCCAATAGGCTGCGACTGCGACTCCAACTTTGCCATTAGAAAATGGCTAAATTGGCGAAAGCAATGGAGACGCCTTGATTCGGCTTGTGCTCGGCTGTTTTGGCGGTTGGTTGTTACTGTTGGATGGAATGGATCTAGACAATTCGTGGAAAATGGGTGAATTATCGCATGGAAGGTGTCAATTATTATTCTAGCGCGTATAACCTCGCTTCGCTAGAGCAGGCATTTTCTGTGCTGGTATTTCTGTACCATTACTTGGCTGTTGGCGGTTAGTTCTGTCCTTGATTTCTCGGTGAAAATTCTTCCCGGATCTCCACCAGTTCCAAATTGCCGATAGTTTCCCTTGCCGATGCTCCCCCTCTCCACGAATTGACCACCCATGAAACAATTGCTGGGCGGTATTCCGTGGTCCATTCCTCTGGTTCAATACCAATTTTCCACTTTTCGACCAATCAGAGGCGAGAGCGCGCACAAATTTGCACTGCGACTTTTCTAGGAAATGTCGTCCCCGAACCCACATACTAACTTATGCAGAGCCGTCATTGGTGCCGTCGTCGACGTCCAGTTCGAGGAGGGTAACTTGCCAGCCATCTTCAACGCTTTGACCATGAAGAACGGTGACCAGGACTTGGTCTTGGAGGTTGCCCAGCACTTGGGTGAGAACACCGTCAGAACCATTGCCATGGACGGTACTGAGGGTTTGGTTAGAGGTGCCCCTGTCACCGACACCGGTGCTCCTATCTCTGTGCCTGTCGGCCGTGAGACCTTGGGTCGTATTATCAACGTTGTTGGTGAGCCAATCGATGAGAGAGGCCCAATCAACACCAAGAAGAGAAACCCAATCCACACCGACCCACCTTCGTTCGTTGAGCAGTCTACTTCTGCCGAGGTGTTGGAGACTGGTATCAAGGTTGTCGACTTGTTGGCTCCTTACGCCAGAGGTGGTAAGATTGGTTTGTTCGGTGGTGCCGGTGTCGGTAAGACCGTGTTCATCCAGGAGTTGATTAACAACATTGCCAAGGCCCACGGTGGTTTCTCTGTCTTCACCGGTGTCGGTGAGAGAACCAGAGAGGGTAACGATTTGTACCGTGAAATGCAGGAGACCGGTGTCATCAACTTCGAGGGTGACTCCAAGGTCGCCTTGGTTTTCGGTCAGATGAACGAGCCACCAGGAGCTAGAGCTAGAGTTGCTTTGACCGGTTTGACTATTGCCGAGTACTTCAGAGACGAGGAGGGTCAGGATGTCTTGTTGTTCGTTGACAACATTTTCAGATTCACCCAGGCCGGTTCTGAAGTGTCTGCTTTGTTGGGTCGTATTCCATCCGCTGTCGGTTACCAGCCAACCTTGGCCACCGATATGGGTGCTTTGCAAGAGAGAATTACCACCACCAAGAAGGGTTCCGTTACCTCTGTCCAGGCTGTCTACGTGCCAGCTGATGATTTGACCGATCCTGCTCCAGCCACCACTTTCGCCCACTTGGATGCCACCACTGTGTTGTCCAGAGGTATCTCTGAGTTGGGTATCTACCCAGCTGTCGACCCATTGGACTCCAAGTCTAGATTGTTGGATGCTTCCGTCGTTGGTCAGGAGCACTACAACGTTGCTACCTCTGTCCAGGAGACCTTGCAGTCCTACAAGTCTTTGCAGGATATCATTGCCATTTTGGGTATGGATGAATTGTCTGAGGCTGACAAGTTGACTGTCGAGAGAGCCAGAAAGATCCAGAGATTCTTGTCCCAGCCATTTGCCGTTGCCGAGGTTTTCACCGGTATCGAGGGTAGATTGGTTAGATTGGAGGAGACTGTCAAGTCCTTCAAGGAAGTTTTGGAGGGTAAGTACGACCACTTGCCAGAAAACGCTTTCTACATGGTTGGTGGTATCGAAGACGTTGTCGCCAAGGCTGAAAAGTTGGCTGCTGAAGCTAAGTAAGCGAGCCGTTGCATAGTATGACTGTATGACATGCCAGTTAAAGACGCCATGTGTTTAACCCGTTGACTCACTTTACAAAATGAAAGTTCTTTTATAAATCGACTTAGATATTCGCAAAGCACACCCGAAGTTTACCCATGTATTCACGCGAGTAACTTCTTCTTTGGCTTCTTCTTCTTCTTATCTACCTTGTTCACATAAGTTCTCCACAGTTTTACCCGCGAGTCTCGGTCGTCTTCCCACCTCGATTCCCATTGTTTCCTCAATTGGCGTTCTTTGGCGGCATTCTTCAATTCCTCATTTCTGGTGGCCTCCTGTCGCTGGTTATACATTCGTTCTACCTCTTCCAGCTTGGCGTGGCTATCTAACACCAAACTCACTTTCTCCCTGATTTCCACATTTACTGGATGCTCGAAATCTTCATGTAGCGACGCCTTGAGTCCAACTGACACCTGTTTATATATATCGATCAAGGAATTTTTTTCGTGGAGGCGTTTTTTGGCCTCTTCATCCTCCTCATCACCATCTTCGTCAGTGGTCAACACTAAGTGAGCCTTCTTCAATGCATCGAATGCATTGGCCGCCTGCGGATGCTTCACCTTATCTGGGTGAATAAGCAAAGACTTTTTTCTATAAATTTTCTTGACTAGCCCATCGAAATCACGTAGTGGGTTGATTTGAAGAATGGCAAAGTAGTCTTTGGCATTCAATGCTACGATGCGATCGATTTCCTGGTCCCGGGCAACATCGGCCTCTTGCAACCGTAGGATATTATCCACCGACATTGAAGAATCAGAAGTAGTAGAAGCTGAAGTCTAGTAGCAGAAACCTACTACAGAAATAGTTAGTACTATACTCAAAACCTTCGATGCCTTCTAGTGTGCACGTACATGAAGCTACATCGAAATCTAGCAAAAACTGCCATGACCTGGAAGCCTCGCTACTTCGATATCGGAGTCAACTTCTCGGACCTGATGTTTCAGGGTTGCTACAATGGGTCAAAAACCGCCAAGCACCCTCCAGATGTAGACGAGGTGATCGCTAGAGCCCAGATGTTCAATGTGAACAAAATGCTCATCACAGCATCGTCAATAGCGGAAAGCGAAGACCATTTCGACCTCATAAAAAGGTATAAAGGTTATTTTGGCCTGACGGTAGGTGTTCATCCGTGTACAGTGGCCCAGGAGTTCTACGGAGGGTTAGATAGTGTTGAGCCATTACCAAATGTAGAGGACAAACTCGATAGATTGAAGACGTTGACGCTAGAGGGGGTTTCCCAGGGCTATGTGAAGGCGTTTGGAGAAATTGGGTTGGATTATGATAGATTGCATTACTCCAGTGAGGAGCAGCAGCGAGCTATGTTCAAGGCTCAGTTGGAGGTGGTTGCATCGCTCGCCCATTTGGAGATTCCGTTGTTTTTACACATGAGAAGCGCCTGTGATGACTTTGTGGCGATTATCTCACCTTTTATTGCCTCTGGTGCCATAAAAAAAGGTAATGGTGTGGTGCATTCTTTCACTGGAACCAAAGACGAACTTGAGAAAATCTTGGACCTAGGTTTCTATATTGGGGTCAACGGATGTTCTCTCAAAACTCAAGAAAACTTAGATGTGGCGAAACTTATACCGGTGGACAAGTTGCTTATAGAAACAGATGCTCCATGGTGTGAAATCCGCAAGAGTCATGCCGCCTACTCGAGTCTCACTCCATACCCCAACTTGTTCTATCCCGAAATTGCTGTTCCCGACCTTGATGGCCAGATGAAGGAGGAAATACCAGAATCGACAGAGAAGAAGAAGAAGCAGCCTCAATCGAAGAAACAGCAACCCATAAAATTGGACGAGTTGCTTCCATTTCCATCAATAAAGAAGGAAAACTTCGAGAAACACAAGATCCAGGTTCAGCAGAAGCTTGAGAACTTGGGCCAGGCCCCTACTACGGCTACTGGCGAGTTTGCCCACCCATTGATCAAATCTAGAAATGAGCCTGTTTTCGTTGGTTTAGTGGCTGAAATCATGGCCAACTTGTACGGCTTGAAGACCGACGAGGAGATCTGCAAATTTATTGACACTGTCTACGAGAACTCGTGCAAACTCTTCCAAATATAGTACATATATTACAATAGACTGATAATTCACCATATTGATGTGATGGATCATCACCGCCTTCTTGGATATCGACGCACCTCTCTATTTTGGGTCTTGCCAACACTCGGGTGGTCATTGGAGCGTGTCAACCGACTGATGGGCGGCGTTCTCAATCGACGGCCGCGGCTGGCGTCGTCGAAGTATTCTATACTCTCTTCCGAATCTCCATCGTTCTGGATTATCATTTCTTCATTCGTTTCATGTTCATTTCCTTCGTTGTGTTCATTTCTTTCTTCTTCGTCTTCCTCATCTTCATCTTCATCAACGTTATCTTCTTCTTCATCGAATTCCTCATCCTCTTCATCCACTTCTTCAATGGCCTCCTCTTCATCTGCATCAAAGTAGTCGTCAAGGTCTGCCGATTCGGCTTCATCACTCACCGCTTCGCCATTTTCTCCAGCAATCTTGATACTTTCTTCGGAAATGGACTGTCTCATAGGAATTCCATTAACAAAGTCTGGATGACATACGACATGTTTGTCGAGGTCCAATTCAGAAGGGTCTGTAGTTTTCCAAAACTCATACACACCCTTATTGGCGGCATTGGAACGGTGCTCCATCTCCTTGTACGCTTCTTCTTCAAATGTGAACGGATTATTGACGTCGTCTTTGAGAAAATCAGAAATCATCGAGATGCTGTTACTAATGGCCTGTCCATTAGTTGCGGGTAATTGACCATTGATTGACTGAGCAGCCATTAACGGTGCCGAATTGATTCCTCCGGAAGGTCCGTATATCAACGGCTTCCAAAGGACATTCTGGGGAACCAAGGTGGTGTAGTTCTTCCGCTCCCATTTCTCAATGACTTCATTGATGATCGGCAAGTTGATGGCAATTGCATACTTGCCCGTCTCCTTGGATTTGATCAATCCTTCTAATTGCTCTAGACCAACAACCACATCGGATGGCTTCATGCCTGTAAGTTTGGATAAGATTTCTAAAGAGACAACGATTTGCTTCGAGGTGTTGTTCTTCAAGAATTTATTATGGATCTTCTTTAGAGTGTAGGCAATGGCAACTTTCCAATAATTTCGATAGCTTAGCAAGCCCAAGTCACTTAAAGGTTTCTCTGGAGTGCCAAACTTAAACTCGTGACGAGAAAGAAGATAACTGAAATCAATTAACAAGCTTCCATACCCCTTGCGTTGGTATATGGGAAGCGTAAGAATGCAGCTGACATTGTAGTCAGAGTTATTTAATTTTTCCTTGGAGAAGTAACCAACGAAATGGTACTTCGAAGGATCATTTTCGTCCATTTCAGTAAGCACGTAGAACACAAACGGCTCCACGTCATAATACAATGTTTTTGAGTTGAGAAAAAGCTTGGCCAAGAGACACAAGTTCTGACAGTAGTCGATGTTTTTGCGGCCATCAACCTCCCATACGGCCACTCGAGCCGCCGAATCGCGGTAAATCTCCACACCAGGCGGATGATTATTGGATGCATTGCAATTCTTGAGCTGGTGTCTTTCGTACGATACCGGAGAGCTCATGTACTTCAAGCAATGCTCACAAATATACAAAATCTTGCAGCGAGAGTATTCCTCGGGATACGGAGCCGAGTACCAGGTATCGATGACGTAGTCTCGAAGCTGAATCTTGGTGATCTGGGAACGCAGGTAGTAGTACTCAGCCATTTGAGGAATCGGAGTGGGCGAAGCACCTTCGTTGTCGTCGGCATTAGCAAACAAGTCATGTTGAGATTTCTCCCGCTGAAGTTTGCCCTTATTGTTGAACTGGTCAAACATGTATCGATCCTGAAACGTAGGGTCCGTCTCGTTGATGATACAATCAGGAAATGGCAAAACACCCTTGTACGGCAACTCCGTCTCGTCTTCGTCGTCATAAATCGGCAGAGGCGGTAGATCTACTGGCGGAGGCAATTCTTCTACGACCGAGGGCCGCCGGAGAGGCGGTCTTCCCCGTTTTCTGCCGGGCATGACTTTCAGCCGAAGCACTTTGCGAGACATGCTGGACTCCCGCGGCTCGGGCATCGCGCCGAGCATGCGCTTGGCCATACGGTTACGCACATTGTACTTGATCCGCACCACAAAGTGGTGAGGCGGTCTGCTGTCGATGACGGTGGCCGAGTAGAGTCTGGGCCGGCCCAACTTTCTCTTTGGCGGCGGCAATTCGGACGGCGGCAATTCAGGCGGTAGCAGCATGGCAACAGCCGTCTCCGGCGGCATGGAAGCCTCCGTGTTTGGGCGTCTAGGCAGCGAGCGAGTTGTTCGTAATCGAATCTTTGTGGAAAGGCGAGGATGTAGAGTTTTGGTCATTTGAGCCGGTTCAACAGGACCAGAAGCCATCGCAGCAGCGGGTGTCAGCCGTCGGCGGCGCCCTTGGGGCATATCCTCGTAGATCTTGTTGTTTGTGATCTTGATTTGGTCAAGAAGCTTTCGTTGAAGAGACTTCATGGGTGGAGGTTTGGGTGGGGGGACTAATTGGTAGCGAGGAATAGCCATACGTTCGGAGGCAGAGACAACAAACTAGCAGAGAGCTGAGGAAGAGTGGGGAGCCTCCTGGCGAGAAGTGGCGAGAATAATTAGTGAATGGTGTTGTTAAGGTTGATAGAGTACGCGTGGCGGATGCAGGAGCGGCCCGAGTGAGTAGGTAAAGTGGGAGAATAGTAGGAGAAATGAGGGAGAAGAATGGGAGAAATTGCACATTGTAGGATTTTTAGAGAAAGTGGGGAGAGAATGTGATTAGAGGGGTATTTTGGATTATATGGTTTTGGGTGGACAAGAATTGGGTAAATGAGAGCATGGACATTGTGTAGTGGGAGATTTCGAGTGAGATTTGAAGTGAAAATTGATGTGAGAATTGATGTGGGATTTTGTGTGACAATTCGAGAAAAAGTGTGCGGGAGCGAAAGGTTAATTCCTGATTCGATTTATGCATTGTTCGGTTAATAATTTGATTATTATTCTTTTGTGGTTTTGGTCCTTCTCTGAAGTGTAATTTGTGATGGAATTCTTTTCTTTCTCTTCATCTTGAATCTTTTTCTGCTGGTTCTGATTTTGCCAATTGTTTTTGGTGAATCTTTTGATTGAGCTTTTGAGGCGGAAGTTGCCAATTTTATCGGAGAGAATGTGTACACTGCGACAACATGACAGCTAGTTATGCAGCACAAGTCGCTAATTGCATAAATATCGACTCTAATAGAAACAAAGCCATAGATACACAAAGTGATGACAAGGAATGTTTTGCAAGTGGGTGAATGGCTGATTGAAACTGCCATTCCAGGGAATGAACTGATCTCGGGTCCATTTCCCCAAATACCTAAGCTCATGATGCCCAGAATGACACTATTAATTCCTGGAATGGCGTAACCGGTCTCGGGAGAATACGAAGGACAGAAAGCGAATCCCATGCGATAACTGTTTTCTCGTCGGAAACCGCTAAATCTACAACCTCATCAGCTTTGTTCGAAACCTACGCTTACACCATGCTAACGAAACTATGAATATAAAAAAGATGTAGTGCCTGCATTAAACGGTTGGCCCTATCCTTCACGGAAAGAGACGTCTTCATCATTAAAAGTACAGTGGGTGCAACACAGTGAGTGTAAGGTATGTATGGAGGGCGGATCAAGACGACTCGGCGTCGTCCATCTCTTCAATACGCTTGTGAACGGTGTCATCCTCGTCGTCATCGTCTTCCTCCGAACTGCCCCCACTGGGCATACCAAAAGATGCCAACAACGACTGTGCCGACGATGAGTCCAAGTAGATCACCCCGTTCTCATTGGTGATCACATTGCTAGACAACAACTTCTGTAACGAGATGGCTCCGGCGCTCAACCCGTCGTCGTCGTCGTGCTCCAACTCCTCATCATGCACCTCATCAGCTGCTCTGACTCCGTTACGCAAGCCCATGTTCCCGAACATGGAGTACCCGCCGGGCCCACTCGACCGCATGTCGTTGTTAGCCTGCTGTCCAATGTCGTAAAACTCCCCAAAGATCTCCTTGTACATGTCATTGTATGGAGGAGAAATTGGGCCGTACTCGAGTGCCACTGGGGTGGTGTCTGTTTCTTTAAGTCCCTTGACCTCCTTGTCGTGCTCATCAACCTTACTGATGATACGCTCATACCACTGGTCCAACGTCTCCTCCTTGGTGTAGTCCAACAAAGCAACTATAAGAATGGACATGTTGTCACAACCAATCCCCAGCCCATCGGACGTAGGTGCACAGCACAACTCCATGATCTCTTCGCAGATTTGCGTGAATGGCTTTCTCTCGTAGATACCTCTTCTCACACATTCCACACACTGTTGCGACGACAAACAGTCCCAGATACCGTCGCACGCCAAGATAATAAACTCATCACGCTCAAAGTTGATCTTGTGCTGGATAACATCAGGATAACAGGTGACAATCTGCTCCTCGGCTGGCAAGTCTGCATTCTTCTTAAACACAAAGTCTCCGATACCTCTGGACAACGCCAAGTTTCCGTTGACTCTGCCAACGTCCACGTACCCTCCAGCAGCACAGATACGCGCCTTCTCGCCCTCGTTCATTGGTTTATGGTCGTACGACAACGCCTTGGCGTATCCGTTGATGGACATCACCGTCCGCGAGTCTCCAGCGTTGGCACACAAAATCTCCGACGGAGTGACAATCACCGACGTTGCAGCACATCCACTTTCGTCGTTGTAGGTCTCCTCGTCCTCCAAAATGGCCTCGTCACACGACAAGAACCCGTCCTTCAATGCATTCACGTAGTCTTTCTTCTGGAATGCATCCGTCTTTCTGATCAAGTCATGCAAGTGCAAACCGGTGAAAATGGCGGCCTTCTCGCCTCCGTGTCCATCGTACACCCCGAAAAAGGCGGTGTGATCGTGGTCTCCTTCGCTATCCTTGTATAAATCCAAAATGGTGGCATGGGCGTCCTCCATGTTGATTCTCCATCCTTGCATACACGATAACCCGTAGGCCAAGTATTTATCCGAGTCTTTTTCCGAGTGCTTCTCGGTCTCCGGCTGCGAGAGAATCTGTCCCATAGTGTGGATGAGTTTTCGGTGATGTTTCGCCACAAATAGTGAGGGCGGATAATAAGGGGAATTGGGGGACCAAAACAGGCAGCAGCGGCGGGTAACGGGGTTAACGGACGATGGTTGGTCGACTGGGGGTGTTCAAGAACCTGTTAAATCCGGTAGGAGATGTTTGAATGGGAAATTTCCTGGTGAATTCGAGAAAATTTTTCCTGGTCTGGTACCATCGCTCAGACCTTTGTAGTTTTTTTCTTTTTCTCGATTTCGCGGTCACGTGATGAAGGGTTCCGTGGCATGCAATATTGATAAGATAAATAGACGAGATAGAATAGGGGGGGATTTGGTTTTGGGATTGGTTTTGTAAGGTTCATGTTGATGTGGCCAGGTGTTGGGGATTCTGAAATTGGACTTTTGCTTTTCTTTTTTCTTTCTGCGTTATTGTCTTCATTTTTTTGCCTGCTTCTAGTTGTTGGGACTTCATATGTATGGATCCTCTTGCCGCCGTTCACTCGCAGCACATGTTGCATCCTCGGACTATAAGCAGTCCACATTCTGAACACAAGTCGTTATGCACAACATATTCGTAATATTAGCTCTGGTCGAGAATAAATATCCTAAGGGAGACCCACATTTCCCAATTGGGCCATGTGCCACCTTCATCGCTCGTCACGGTCGTGATTAGTCGTGGGTTAGGTCTATGGTTAGCATCATGATTTTGTCGTCTGATCATTAAACATAAGACATCAAACATTTTCGTTAGCATCGTTTCTTGGAATTCCACCCCAGGGGGGCGACGCCAATCGTATCTGCTCATTATTTCTTGGGGCCCCAGATTCCCCCTACCTTTTTCTGGTCGTAGCCATTGGTCATATTCAATGCACTGAACTTGGTGGGCAATGGGTCATTAATTGCAAACTCTTCACTTTGTGCTGACGTGGGCTGCAACGATGTCAAGCTGCCGCTGAGGTGACCATGCTGTCCAAAAGGCGCAAACCGATTATTCAACTCATTGTTGCCCAACGGCGTTCCTGGCTGACTGAGGTGAGCGCCTTGAAAATAAGCCAGTCCCTGCTGCTGGTAAATGCTGTTGGAGTGGATGCTGCTGTGCTGGGGAGTTGGCGATCCCGAAACTGAAGCATTCACTGGGAATGCATTATTTGATCTCACGTCCACAAAAGATCTATTATTGGATGACCTCAACAACGCAGCGGCGCTGGATGTTGGCGTGCCCATCTGTGCTTGCTGCTGGCCTCCGGCAGATGCGGAGGCAGAGTTGTACATGCCGTAACTCTGATACTTGCCACTTTGTGGTCCCTGTTGCTTCTGTTGTTGTGAAGAAGAAGGCTGGTACTGCGAGTACAGCTGCTGCACGGGAGTAGAAGTCTGCTGTCTGAGACGGGGTAAAGGCAATGCAGATTGGGAGTGAGATCTCAACAATTCAGGAGCGTGTGGTGTCGTTTGCTGGATATTTCCAGGGTAATTTCCAAGCAATGCAGGCAACTGGTTCAAATTCATCATTGAGGTGGAGTGCAGCGGCTGGGGGCCGTTTTGGGACGAAGGTTGCTGCTGGTGTTCTTGCAGTTGATGCAGAGATGGCTGGGCTGGAGCAGGTTGTTGGTGGTGGGAATGGGGGCTGAATGTGGCACTTTGCTGTTGTCTTTGCTGGATCGTCTGCTGGCCTGGCTTTCTGCGAATGATTATGAAACCGTTATCATAGAGCTCCAACAAGTGTAAGAAGGAGCAGAGCAAGGAGAGAACTTTTCTCTGGTGCAATGGCAAGGTGGCCGAAAACGCCAATTCAAAAATCAACTTGGAGTTATCGTCCCTGTAGGTGAGCAACTGCGAGTACAACTCGAGCACCTCCGGGTCATTAAAGTTCAATTCCACTGGAGGAATCGGAATGTTGGCCGTGGCCGAAGGGAACTGAACAAACGAGCGCTCGGTTTGAGTATTGTACAGTTGGCCGTTAACACTCAAATTTTTTGTGGCAGCAGTGGTGGACGCGGCGGACATGAGCGAAGCCAACGAGGCGTTGGAAGCCGAGCGATGCTGTTCCTCCAACTGGCCGCGTTTCTCTCGTTTCTCTCGCTCGATGCGTTCTCTTTCCTGTAAAGGCAACATCTTCTTGTATTCCACCCGCAACTTTCTGCCCCCGATTTCACGCCCGTTCAAGTGGTTGACAACCATCGACGTTTCGTCAGTCAGGGTGAAGTTTGCGAACGCCAATCCGCGGAATACTCCATTGTCGAAATGATAGTTGAACGCATACGGCAACGGCAAGTTGAGCTTGGTCATCACGTCCAACAACTGCTCCTTCTTGATGGCAAAAGGAATGTTTTTGATGACGATGGCGGTAGGAATAAGCTCGTCGTCGTCGTCAAGCGTGGCGTTGGCAGTGGAAGTACTGATGTTGGCAGTGATGGAGTTAGTGGGCGACAGCGGCACCTTGACGGCGGCAGGCGGCATCACGGGTATTTCTTTTTTCCCGTTATCCAACGACGTCACGTTCAACGACTGCTGCTGCTTCTGTTCCTCCACCCACGGCCCAACATCGGAGGCAACAGCAATAGCGGGAATGGCCGACGACACAAGGTTGGAGCTGCTGGAGTTGTTCAGCATGCCGGAGTAGAGTCTATTCAGGGGCGTCATTCTCAGCTGGGCCAATTGGGGCGTGGAGCTGCCGGGCTGGGAGGCCGGAATCACATTGGAAGAGGTGGCCGTATTTCCATAAGTAGACGAGTCGTAGCCGGAAGTTGACGACAACGACGACAATGACGGTCTGCGCTGAATGACCGAGTCCAACTGGTTAGGTGTGGACGACAAATTTCTCAAGTCCATGGCGGCTAAAGGGAATTTGATGACAAGGTCGATGAATATATAGGGAGGAGGGAGATTATCGGAATTGGGGGAAGGTTGTAGCCGGAGTTAAACGGACGGCGATTTGCGATAGTGAAAAATCGATCGCAAGAATCGGAGGGGAAAATAACCTCCAACAACTACCAAGACTGAATCCACTTGGTTCAGCAACCACGACAAGATAATGGAAGGATGAGAGATTCTGAATGGCACGGAGAAGCGTAATAAATTCCGAGGAAAAGTTAGCAGCGTGCAAGCAGAATTGATGAGAAGGTGGGGAGCAACGACCCTAGGAATGGTGGGGAGGGATCGGAGCAGAAACGGTAGTTTGGAGGAGGGAGAAATTTTAATCAGAACAGAAAAGGTGTTGGTGGTTCTGGGTCACGTGACAGTACATGAGGTGATGAAATTTTTTGGGGAAATGGCTTTGTTTGGGGTGGAAGCGGAGGAGTGGGGGATCGGGGGAATGTCGATGGGAATGGGAATTACTAGATGTGATTTGTTGAAGCGGTGGTTTCTTTTTTTTGGCATTTCTCGTGATATTACCCTAGACGGCCCAGCCGATGCGCTTATGATATCTGCGGCCGTCTATTGGCTGGAGAAAAAAAATTATTGAGATTGAACTGAGAGTAGGATCAAATTTTAGAGAATCTCCTGGATAGTCGTCAATAATGACCTTTCAATCATTTTCTTTGGGAAACGTTTATCGTCGTCTCCGCTTTCGTTATCTACGGCACTTACTGGTGAGTCACGTGACCCCGCACTCTAACGTCGAAAAAGCTACGAACACGTACTTTCACAATCACTTCCATCATTCGTAATGGTACGTATATCTCCGTGTTCACCCCCAAATCCAAGATCCAATAACTAACCACAGTCTTCTTCAGTTGCCCCAGGCGGTTTGAGATCTGCTGCTAAAAGAAAGAATGTCGCCGACAAGAAAGCTAAGGATGCTGCCCAGATGCCATTGTCTACCAGATCGGCAGGTGCTGGCGGATCTTCAGCCACTATGTTGAAATTGTTTACAGATGAAGCCCAGGGATTGAGAGTTGATCCTTTGGTTGTGTTGTTTTTGGCGGTTGGTTTCATTTTCTCGGTCATCATTTTGCATGTCTTGGCCAAGATCACTGGTAAGTTCACTTCGTAGGATTTATAATAATACATTATGTGGAATGAGTAGATGTAGATGGAGAGGAGATGCAATGGGGTGGAGGGGGACGTGAGAAGTATTTGAGAGACAGAATGAGGGGTCATTGGGAGGTTATTAGGAAGATCATTAAGATATTTTCAACTGTTCAAGCGAGTTGATAATTACAAACAAATGATTAACTACAAGAGGGGTTCAACGGGAGAGATCTTCAACTACCAGTTTACAATCTAGTACTTAAAACAATCTAGTACTTGAAACCCTACAGCTTCCCAGATTCATTGATTCGTATCATACCTCATGATCTCACTAGCCTCTTTACTACAGTTTCTACAGTTTCTCCACTATGATCTTATTTCTCTATTTACATGTCAGCAAGCAACGACTCAACCACCTTCTCCACATGCTCACCGTGGACTCTATGTCTGATGTCCACTCCATTTTCTTCCTCTACTTCCCACTCAAAGTCCTTCTCATCATACAACTCTCTCCACTTCAATTGGTCGCCATACCTTAGACCCCTTACCTCCACTTCCAACATTGGGTAATTCTTTCCCACAATCACCACCAAAGGAATACCCATGGCATTGGAATCCTTTATCTTGCGGCCCAATCCAATTTTCTCTCTATCATCCACTCTACTTTCAATATTATTTCTCTCAAGTGCAGCGACAACCTCGTCGCCTTTAGAATCCGAATTAGCATTCACTACTGTGACCTGCCACGGAGCAATGATACTGGGCCATCTGAGACCATGTTCATCTCTGTTGATCTCTGCCACCGATGCAATAATTCGTCCGATTCCTATTCCATAGCAGCCCATCAAAACGTTTCGTTTCTCCATAGTGCCATCGTCACGAGGAATGTCCACCGTGCATCCCAAAGCTTTTGAATACTTGTCTCCAAGGTAAAAGGTGTGTCCCACCTCGATGGCTCTGTTTTTCTGCAAAATTCCTTCTTCACAACCCACACACAATTCGCCTTCCTCCGCGGCCACAATAGGAATGTCAGTAAGTGTGGTGATGAGCGACCTGTTGATGAACTTTATGGGGAAGTCAGGGAAATTTGATCTGGAATTGAGCCTGGAATCCATGATTCGCACAATACGTTTGGAAATCAATGTCTCCTCGTCACGGAAGAGGTCAAGAATTTGGGACTCGCTCAAGGAGCCACTAAGATCAATATCAGGAATATCATTTTTGAGGAAACTGGCCACGAACTCTCTAGATGCTGGGAAGTACGCACACACAAGCATGTTTCTGTCGACTGTGGTGAAATATTTCACACCAACGTCTTGATGTTGCTGTTCTTCTAGCGGATACGACAATGTTTTCTCGATATTCAGCGAGTTTCCACACTCCGAGCAAGTGTATAACGTGTCCTCACCCGTGGAATGGACATAGTGCCATTCGTGAGAAAGAGACCCTCCAATCTCACCGGTATCGGCGTCGGCTTTAACAAACGGCACCTTCAACTCTCCAAAAATACGATAGTATGCCTCCACCATTCTGTCATACGTGTGCATGGCGTTTTCCTCCGAGGAGTCGAATGAGTAGGCATCTTTCATGATGAACTCTCTGCCTCTCATAAGGCCGCTTCGGGGTCTCTTTTCGTCGCGGAACTTCGTGTTGATCTGGTAGTAGAGCAACGGAAGATTCTTGTACGAGCGAATATTGGTCTTGACGAGGTTTGTGATCTCTTCCTCGCAAGTTGGGGCCAAGCAGTAGTCTGAACCATTAGAATCTTTCAATTTGAAGAGTTCTTTGCCGCTCCAACGGCCGGTGATTTCCCAGAGACTTGAATTGGATAAAGAAGATAAGCTGACCTCCTCGGCACCAGTGGCCTGGATGTTGCGGTGAACCAATTTCTTTACCTTGTTGAGCACTGCCATACCCATCGGCATCCAGTTGACTAGCCCAGGTTTTGGATGATTGACGTAGAGAAGTTTTGTGAACAACTCATGAGTGGGGACATTCACCAAAGATTTTGGATTTAGCAATTCGTTGCTGACATGGTAGAGTTTCGGCACCGTTCTGGCCAGAGATCTAGTTATCATTGGTGGTGAAGATGCGAATATTCCTGGAGATAATGAATGGTGGAGGCTGGGGAAGATATGATTAGGAATCGGTTTTAATGTGAAACGGCATCGAAATGAATAATAGACAAACTTTTGCCGGAGATGAAATCAGTCTCTGGATATCATGGATCAGGGTTAAGTAGACAAAAGCATGGTCCAATTATATCTAAAGAATGCCTCGGGTGGGTGCGAACACTCTCAATCATGGTGTGAGAATTGAAGCATCTACTATTGCATGTTAATATTGCAACTACAAGAGTTTAGTTGATTTAGAACTCTGGGGACACTATTGTTATTTCGAAAGATATCTTGACGCAGTTTACTGGGAAGGAATTGATTCGTTATATGAGGGAGATTTGCATCTTTATACAAGTACTTTCGCAGTCAAATAGCCAAAGATTCATTAATGAAAGTTCTCTATGAAAAGAAGTGAAATACCATGAAATTCACAGAACTCGAATTTTACTTTAAAAGTGAAATTATGGAACGGTTACATCGATCTTTTAAATCCAAGGATTGCCTTTCTGGTTTAGAGTAGCACTTATTATGGCCCTATTCTTTCTAGCTGGCATCTAAGTATAATAATCTCTACAGTATCCAAGTGTTTCATTCGAGGTTTTCACTGGAAAAATTCAGAATAGATGAAGATCCAATATGGAATCCCATTCGGATGTACACTTACTTAATTGATAATATGCCCAGGGTTGGGCTTATTGTTGGAAAGTCAGATATCAAGATGACTGTGGCCCACCGAGGAATTAGCTCCTACGATAAACAAGTGTATGGAACATTACTCTGTGGCGAACAATCTACTTTATTTCTCGATTCATATTCACCTAATTTGTCCACCCCGATGCCTTCGCTACGAGCCTTTGCGAATACACCTATCTTCACTACTTTTTCTCACTTACTTCTTCTCCCCAGTGACCCTGTCAAGCAAGTCGCTACCATACTTCTTCAAGTTCTCAGCAGCACTCAGAAGATCCTTTTTGGCTGCCTCCAAGTGCCTGTCATGATCTGCCTTGGCCTGACCAATAAGCTTTTCAGTCTTCTCTCCATCTAATAACTTCTCCACCTCGCTCTTGGCCCTATAGTAAGCATCCACGGCAGATTGTCTCCCAGCCTCAAGCGAGTTGCTCAACTCGTTCTTCTGCTTCTGGTAGGTGGCGTGCAAATCACTAGAAGCATCCTGAGCTTTCCTATCAACTTCATCCTTTTTGGCTGAACCCCACGAGAGCCACAGATCCTTATTTTTCTCTGCTTCGGCCTTCAACTCATCAGCTTTCTTCTCTGCGTCAGCCTTCTTGACAGTTCCCCATTTGATCCACAGATCCTTTTCCTTTTCAGCCTTTGATTTCAACTCATCTGCTTTCGCATTGGCCTCGGCCTTCTTTCCTGGCCACCACACTGACCACAGCTGACGGGTATCTGCCAACTCCTTCTTGAGTTCCTGCTGGCGGGCTGAAGTGGAGCTCGCAAGTTCCTTCAACTTTTCATCGTCGGTCTGGGCCACTTTGTTGACGAAATCAATGTATTTCGCAGCCAATCTCGAAAAGAGTGGCTTCTTTTCCAATTCATCGGTGGCGATCTCCACCTCCTTGGTATAATCGTCCATCTTCTTCGACCATTTGCTGTAGGTTTCGGTGTCCTTAATTGCGGCTACTGTGGACTCGGTCTTGGCCCTGATGTCGGTGGCCAGATCCGAGACGGTTTTCTTCAATTGTGAGCCAATATCCCTCGATTTGGCGTCCAAAGTTTTGAAATCCTTTTCCACTTCCTTGGAAGCATCGTTGGCCCGATTGGCAATGGGCTTGGGGAGCTCTTGGCGGGGGAAAATGGGTTGCACGTTCTGGTCATAGTAGTAGAGACCACCACCAACTACAGCCAAACCCAAGAATACTTTTTTCGATGACATGATGGAAAATAAAACCCAAATATATTGTTGGAACTGTAGAAATAAAAAAAAAAAAAATCTCGGGAACCCCACTGGATGGTGCCTCCATTTATAGGGTTTCTGCATGGAATCGGTTGCTAATTTGTCTCGTGGTAGCAAGTGAGCATAGTGCTCACCATATATTTAAAAGAGATAAGGAGATGCTTGGGAATAGGGATACGGGGATGGGGAGTGGGATACGGTGAAGAAATTGTTTCTGAAAGAACGTTTTTAATGGTTCGGGTGGGTTTTTCATGGTTAAAATGTTGGTTCTGATTGCTATTAGGTTGTGGGCTCTGGTGAGGAGTATGCCGTCTGTCACTGGTGAAGAATCGTGGGCCGAAGCGGAGGTGGAAAGGAAATGAGTGAGATTCTTTGGGGAAGAAATGGTTGAATTAGAGGGAATGTTTGGTGGCTATGAAAACAGTGAATTGAGGGTCGCGATAGTATTGATTTTGCAGCAAAACATTGGAATTTTGTTCGAATAACATGCTAAGAGATGAATCTCCATTTTCATAGGATTTTCGTAGGGTATATAGGACTACCATGATTCATTTGTGTGAGAGAGATTATTCATACTGATGATATTTTCTCGAATAGAGTATCAACACAATAGCTAGCAGAAGAAGGATATCGATCTTGCAATAATAAAGTGGTGAGGTCACAACATTTGAGAGACGGAAATGGGAACAAAGTCGGTTGGAACGATACTGAGAGAAAAATTGCGACTAGTCACTGAGTAGTGCACTTCGTACATCCCAGTAGTGCACATCGTACAACAGTAGTCGCATTTCACTGCTAATACCCGAGAATCAAAGTACACCACTCAATCCTTCATTTAGCATAGCATGCCCATGATTCACCAGTTTTCATCTCTTCATCCTATTATTTTTTCCACCAAGTTAGTCCTTCCACTCAGATATCCATACCCTAAATAGTCCATCCACTCAAATACCCATGCACAAAATAATCCATTGGCACAATATTCCAATGTCAACCATACGACCCGCTCCCAATATACGATGGTCCCTGCACCTCACCACTCCAACGTTCCACCACCAAAAGCAAAACCTCCAACCTCCATTTCTAGCCAATATCTCAACACCACTATCCAATGTTCCCAATCCAAAGTTCCCAATCCAATTTTCCCAACCCAATGTTCACCCTTTCCATTTTTCTCCCCATATTCTCTCCCATCTCTATCCTCTCTCTATTCTCACTATTCCTACCCCCACGCACCCTCGCCTTATCACACCTGCCTCTAATCTCAGTCATGTCAGATTGGGAGTCACGTTTTCTCACCACCGTGAGTGATCACCAAATATCGTCTCCACCACTGTTCGTTTCCGGTGCAGCCAGCACCATCCTCAGTTCTTTCTGACATTATACTATTTATTCCTTTCGGTTCATTTACTGGCTCCTTGACTGCGCCCACCTAACTAACTTTTTCTACTCATCACTTGTTGGTGAACCGCCGTCAACCATCATATTTCCCCAACAAATTCACAGTTCGTCGTGGCTTCTTCATACCCCCTAGATGCGGCGCCCGTCATGACTTCCTTGATTTCCCGCCCCACGCTTAACCTCTCAGTGACCTATGACTGTGATTCGCTGATCTCGTTGTACAATGTGTGGAAAGTCACCAATAACGAGTGTCTTGCGTGCAAACAAGCGCCGCTGCTGCGTCTAAACAACCGCCTGTGGCGCCTCTTGAGCGAGAAGTTGCTCCGGTGCTCCCTGCGCAAGATCGACCACTCTTATCTCGATTTGAATAACGCTCCTCTACACGAGGAGGTTTCCAGTGGTTACCACCGGCTTCGCCCCGGAAACGTCGCCTGGACGTCGCCTCACTCTCGACATGTGCATAAGCTGCACGAGGTCCGTGGTCCGGTGGCCAGACCTTCGCTTTTTCTGAACAATTCTGACCTTGCCAGCAAAGATGGCTCCGCCCGGAACAACTCGGTGGCTGACCGGGTGTTCGATTCGGGCGACGACACCTCCGACATCTCCGAGGACGACGAGTTTGACTACTCCGACGACGACGATGTGTTGCGTGAAAGCAGCGAGGAAAGTAACTGTAACCATCGTCTGAAACAGAGCCGATTTGTGGACCACGAGTCGGACTCTCTGAACCAGAATGGCTCACTGAACAGGTTTCGGAACCCGTCGCCTCCCCACAAATCGTTGCGCAACCCCTCCCAGAATACCTCCCTACAAGAGCATAGTGATTCTCCAAAGGACACAAATGGCGAGCTGAAGAATATCTTCTACATTGCAAACACGCCATCTCCGCCTAAGAATGGAGATGCCAACAAACCCACCGTCTTCAAGAGACAGGACTCACTCTTCGGCCCCAACTTGACTTCCGCATCTGCGAACCATCTCTCCAGCGTCTCGTCCACAGATATTTCCGACGACGACTATAGTCTGGACGATGATGAACACATAGAGGCGTCGCAGATGTCCAAGATGTCAAGAGCAAGCAAGAGCACCAACGAAGATAACGACAGCGAGTGGGTGTCCGTGTCATCCGATGGCGAGCCGGCAATGGAATCTCCTCTGACTCAGCGGCTCTCATTTTCTAAGGTGAATCCAGCACGCCCCCCAATTGAAGCAGTCCAGGACGATGCAGATCTTTCTGAGGTTACTCGACGGCCCACGCCATTGCAAAAACCACGGTCGCTATTATCTGGCTTGTTTTTGAACGAGATGGCCCATAATGGCGTAGGGTCCCCCACCTCGGCTAAGAGTTTCGCCGCCCACTCATCTGTTCCTCCCAAGCCGGTATTGAAAAGGTCTTCTACCACAGGGCTAATTACCGTGGACAAAAATTCCAGGTCCAGAGAACTGGGAAAGGGCCTGAGAACTTCAATAATCTTCTCCAAGCGGTATGCATCTTACACAGATATCTCCGGGCGGATGGGGCTGTATCGGTCACCGGTTCTCTTTGTCGAGGAAGAAGAGGCTCCAGGCGAGCCTCTGAAGAACGACGTGAACAAGTCAGATACCGAGAGCCTACTTGCCAAACAGACGTCGAGCGTCGAGTTGTCCAAGTTTATGGCCACCGCCACGCCCACTACTCCAAGCTTCAATGTCACTAATAGCGGACCAATTGCAAGTTCACACAAGTCACCAACGCATGAAGCGGCCGAAGGAATGCTTTCGAGCAGTTTGAGTAAGTACTCATCTTTATATCCTAGCGCCGGCAACTCATTCAAGACCATCTTATCCAAAAGCTCGCTTAATATCTCTAGTCTCTTTGGGCTGAGCAAGTTGGGGAAACTAAAGCCCCTGAACCATGTCACCACCTCGGAGGCATTCAAGTCGCCCAAGCAAAGTGAGCCACTTCCTTCGCTGTTTGCTGGGTACTTATCTCAGCAGAATTCCCTGGAGGCGTTGAACTACCATGAAGTGTTTCCCAAGCTGTCGTCGAAGGTAATCAAGGTGGCACCTAATCCGACTAGGGATTTTGCGCCATCTGTGGAAATTAGCGACTCCCTCAAGGATTCGTTGATGATTGACCACAAGCTCGGGAAGATTCTGTTGCCTGAACGAGTTGTCCGCGACGACGATTTAGGCAATGGGGCATATGTGGACGACTCAAACGACTATTATTCCAAGGGCTGGTGACGAGAAAAATAGTTAAATAGTATAATAATCTGTATACACTGGGATATGAGATGTAGGTTGGGGCGGCCAGAAGAGTTAGCGACATCATCAATTCGTCTGTGCTCAAAGAAGGCAGACTCACCAAAAATTGGTTATCAGCCAAAATTTCTAAAAGATAACTATTTCGCCACATTTCATTAATCTACGTTCGTTTCGACTTTCACATTATCAATCTCTTCCGTATATTCTCGTCAAGTACGCACCAACTATATTACACATGCACTACATAGAACATTAGAATTACTACTTTCTTCATCTCATCTCGGCATGAAAACATGCTACTACGAACTTCTAGAAGTGGAAGTAACCGCAACTGAACGTGAATTAAAGAAAGCTTACAGAAAAAAAGCTCTTCTATTACATCCGGACAAAAATCCCCACGATGTTGAAGGTGCGAATGCCAGATTTGCCCTAGTGCGTGCTGCTTACGAAGTACTTTCGGATCCCCAGGAAAGAGCATGGTATGATAGTCACAAATCGGAGATCTTAAGAGACGACGGTGACTTTGTCACTGATGAACCGCCGGAAATGGTTATTCCCAGTATATCAGTGCAAGAAATCCTACGGTACTTTAATCCTTCACTTTATGGCCAAATTGACGACTCTCAAGCGGGCTTTTATAGTGTGGCCAGCAGATTGTTTGAGAGATTAGCTGCCGAGGAGGTCACCCATGGAAAGTACCAGCAATTGCCAAAATTTGATAAGTACATGGACGACTCGCCAAACGTTAATGCCATCGATGAGTCTTTTCTTCTCTTTCCTCGACTTGGAAATTCTCACACAGATTACGCCAATGGTATCCGAACCTTTTACAATGAGTGGGGCAGTTTCCTGAGTGTGAAGTCGTTCAACTGGATGGACGAGTACAGATACTCTGCAGCTCCAGACCGGAGAACAAGAAGATTGATGGAGAAGGAGAATAAGAAGTCGCGAGATGCAGCCAGAAAGGAGTATAATGAGACGGTGAGAAGGTTTGTAGGTTTCCTCAAGAAACGAGACCCAAGAGTTAAGAAGGGCGCCGAGGAGTACGAGAATACCCGAAGAAGACAGCAGCAGGAGAGTCTAGAGCGTCAGGCCAAAGAGCAGAAGCTCCAGAGAATCGCAGATATGAACAATCACGAAGTCCAAGATTGGCAGAAAATGGACATGGAGGAGTTGGCGATGATGGAGGAAATGCTTCGAGAAGAGTTTGACTACGATTCAGATGAAACTACCGACAGTGAATTTGACGAGTTTGTAGACCAGCTCGACGAGAATCTCTATGAGTGTGTGGTTTGTGACAAGTATTTCAAGTCGAAGAGCCAGTTTGACACGCACGAGTCGTCTAACAAACACAAGTTGAATGTGGAACAGCTTCAGGAAGAGATGCTTCGAGAAGGGATAGAGTTAGGGATAGATAAGGATGACATTGACTTGAGCGAATTCGAGACTGCTTCCAGTGGATACGAAAATGATTTGGAGGAAGGGAGTGAGACGGTCGATGGGGAGAAGCAGCTTGATGAAGAGGACGAAGTGGAAGAGAACGAAGAAGTGATAGTAGATAAAGAAGAAGAAGAAGAAGATGCAGAAACGAAAGAGGATTTCCAGAAAGTCAATGATCTTGAACAGTTTGAAGTTGACGACGATATCCTAACGGAAGAGGAAACTTTCGAGTCTTCATGGAAATCCTCAAAGAAACAAAAGAAGAAGAACAAGAAGCAGACCAGTGTCCCACCAGAAGAGGAAGAAGGTAACAGTCTAGATGGAGATCTTGCCAAATTGGTCAACGGAGTGAAGTTGGATGACGATGACGACTGGGGGGATAGCAAGAAAAAGAAGAAACCCAAGAGAAGAGCTGCTAACGAAAAGATCAACACTCCTTCGCCAGCTCCTGCCCATGACCAGAACCCACAGAAATCTCCTCCAACCAATGTGCCCAACGGGTCGGAAATGTGCACTATCTGCAAGGAAATCTTCACCTCCAGAAACAAGCTCTTTCAGCACGTCAAGAAATCTGGACATGCTGCACCTATAAAGGAAGTGAAGAAGGGAAAAGGTAAACGGAGGTAGATTCGATTAATACTTTTGCTTCTATAAATAATCACTACCTTTCACTTCAATCTGTCATAGACCTTCTCTACCTGAGAACTTCAACTGTTATAAACCTTTTCTTTCCAATTTAGATCTCTTCATTTCAAGCCGGTCTTAGACTTCTTCACCGTAGCTAGCAACGGCTCACTGATACCCTTATTGCCGTGAGCACCCAATCCTTCACCTTTGACCCACCCCAATTTCTCGAGCAACTGTCGCCCAATATTGCTGGCACCAATCTCTGGAGCTTCTCCACCAACAATATCTCCCTCACGCACGTAAGCATTGTTCTTGGGTCCATGGTGCGAGCTTTTGCCGTTCTTGCCATCTGTTTCGGTAATTTCTTCTCGAGTTCTGCTCTTGACGTCTGCTCGCTTGAAAACGGGCCGCTGCTTCATAATATAGTTGATCTGGTTATAGTCCGGCAAGTAGTGGAATGTCTTTCTAGTTTTCGATATCTTCATGTACATGCGAAGACCGTTCCCTCCGCTTCGGGTACACTTCATATTGTAGTGTTTGGCAAGCTTGGCGAGGGTCTTGTTTCCGTGGCCGTCAAGTGGCGGAAAGCTCATGGATTCGCGTGAAGCATCGTGCAAAAGCGATTCAAACTCCTCCCTAATCTCTTTGATGTGGAGCATGTAGTCGTACTTGGCACTCAAGTCATTTGTTTTTAGAGCTTCTTGCTGGTTCTTTTCCTGCTTGCGGAGCTTCTTCAGTTTGCGTGATTCACGCTGGTATTGGAATTGCTCCAACAACGACTGTCTCAACTCCATCTCAATCTCATCGCTGATATCGAGCCTGGATTTTTTTCCTTTTCCTTTCTTCTTCAATGTGTGAGTAGGTCCGATGTCCATATTGGAAAAGCTCTTTTGTTGGCTCCTAGCGAATGATAGGATATTTTCTAGTCCTTCTTCGTCAGAATTCAAGCTATCAAACTGATCCAAGGTATCAACCTTATCCACGCTATCAATATCGACATCGCTGATATTGGTGTCAGATCCAGAAATTTCGGCCCCGAGATCAAAGTCGTCCTCATCGTCAATAGCATTTGCTGCCATGAGTTGGGACATGTAGTCTTCAAAGGCTGCTTCTTCGTCGGATTCATCAGACTCGTCGAAAAATTCAGGAGACAACTCTTTGAATCCTTTTTTGGCATTTTTTGTATTTGGAAGAGACGCAGTCAAAGTTCCGGCATCGTTATCCACCTTGAGCATGACTTTACCGATGGTGAGGTATGGGACATGTTCAAGATTAGGTGCAATGGACTTGGAAGGTTTTGGAGGAGCATCACGAGCTTGTTGGATGAGTTCCATGGTGGAGAGTTTCGTATGAGATTGGAGTTGTTCGTCTCCATCACAGTCTATGATAAAGTCGGACTCCATGGTTTCTGAAGATTGTGAAGATAGAGGTGCAGAATCTGAGATCTGAGGAATGATGACTGGTAATGATTCCTCTTCAACCTGTCCAATCCTTTCAACTTCTACTTCTCCTTCGATTTCTGCAATTTCTGCAATTTCTGCAATTTCTGCAATTTCTGCAATTTCTGCAATTTCCTCCTCTTCATCTGCAACATCAGCAACCTCCTCATCTTCTTCTTCTTCTTCTTCCTCATCATCTTCTTCTTCCACTTCTTCTTCGTCCACTTGTTCTTCTTCCTCATCTTCTTCCACTTCTTCTTCCTCTTCCACTTCTTCTTCCTCTTCTTCATATCTAACGTCTTCAACAATTTCTTCTTCAATCTCTTCTGTTAGCTTTACTTCCTCCCTTTCTACTCCCACCACGTCTTCACTCACTTCATCTTCTCCTTCCTCCACTTTAAGTTCCTCCATGTTGGCAACTAATGCATCACCCTTGCTTCCCCGAAGTTTCTCGATTAAATCCTTGCTTGGATCATAAAGCTCCTTCGCCTTTACAAATTCTATTGGTCTTCTTCGAAGTGGCTGTTTCATAGTGTTCTCCATGTTCTGGTCTGTGTATCTAGCTTCGTCCATCATGTGCCTATTGGGGCGTCGAGAGAGACTTTTCATAGACGGACGAGATTGCTGGGTTCCAATTTCGGCAACGTAACCGTCTTCTCCCAAATCCATGAGTTCGGGAACATCTCTATTGACTCTGGCTCTGGCTCGTCTTTTCAGTGATTTGGAGAGATTATATTTAGCAAACGACCCTCCTCCGGATCCACCTCTGGATCCACTTCCGGATCCTCCTCTAGAGCCTCCTCTAGAGCCCCCGCGAGATCCCCCACGAGATCCTCCTCTCTTTCTAGGCATAAAGAATGTATTCCTAGTAGTGATGGTGTCCTACATGGGCCTGCGCATAAAGGAATAAAGGTATGATGGGAGAATAAAGGGGAATGAATGGAGAGATGATTGGGAGAAATGTATGAAGAATGTATTGGTTGCGGTTGGCATTTCTTGTTTAAATAGAGAAATCTTTGCATTTGACTCGTTCTAGTTTTTGTCCAGTTTCTAATTAATAGTGAGTGCCCATGGCCTAATTAAGATCAGGATAATGCGAATGTAGTAAAATTATTAGACGTTCAAGATCCTTGGATATTACGCAACCCTTTTAGCTATTACTGACTATACTATTTCACTTCATTTTACAATCTACAAGCATCTTGATGAATCTCCATTATTTTTTTTTTTTTTGCTCTCCCCAACTGCCCGCTCGACATAATGGCTAACCATAGGAACATTGTCCACCAAAATCACCAAAAAACTCCAATTACAAAAGAGAAGACCCCAAACCTCTATCTCATATCCACCTGTTCCACCCATATCGTCTCCAATGCTCCCATTCCCGTTTCTCCCTTATCCTTCCGATAAGATAAGCAACACCCTGACATGTGTGCACTCCACAATCATCTATTACCAACCACTTCTTTCTCTCCAAACCTCTCCCCTTCTCCACCACGTACGTACGTTCTTCGCAGTCACGGGTGTTTTCCGCCGTCTCTGCTCCACATCGTTCTATTTTGCTGTTTCTTCATGAATTCTGAAGTGCAGCCTCCATCTATTGAGGCGCTGATTCAACAGTTGCTGGACACATTTGGCGATCTCTGGAAACGGATTCGCAGTGTTGACGCCGACGAAGAGGTTGCGGCCGATGTAGTTGTTTTGGGCGCGGTGTTTCCCAACGCCAAGTTGCTGTCGCCCGATATCGCCACTGCTATTTCTACTAGATTCTGGTTCACTTATCGAGCAGGGTTTGAACCCATCGAGAGGGCTGAAAACGGGCCGGGGCCGTTAACTTTTGCTCGTTCGATGATTTTCAATGCTAGCCCCAACAATACAATTGGCGGCTTGCTCAACAATCAGACATTCTTGACGGATGTTGGCTGGGGATGTATGATCAGAACGTCTCAGTCGCTATTGGCGAACGCATTGCGCCGGGTGGTTTTGGATGAAGCCGCCGAGTCGGTGCCTTTGGAGAAGCTCCGGTATATTCTCGGCCTCTTTGGTGATAACTACAAGAGCCCGTTCTCGTTGCATAACTTCATCCAGGCGGCATCTAGACTGCCACTTCAGGTGAAACCAGGCGAGTGGTTTGGGCCCAGCGCGGCTTCTTTATCGATTAAGCGGCTCTCGGATGCACTTGAGGCTTCCTCGGTGGCAAAACTTAATGTTTACATCGGTGAGAGTGGCGGGTTGAGCGACGAAGATATCGAAGGTGAGTTTGCAACAAGTGAGGCCCCACTTTTGGTGTTGTTGCCAGTTCGGCTTGGAATCACTAACATCAATGAGATCTACCACGGCAGCTTGTTGCAACTTTTGGCCTTGAAGCAGTCGGTGGGGATTGCCGGAGGCAAGCCGTCGTCAAGCTACTACTTCTTCGGTTACCAAAATGACAACTTGCTCTACTTGGACCCTCACCATTTGCAGCCGGTGTCGGAGGATTACGAAACCTATCATACGTCGCGATGCTTGACGCTTCCTATCTCGCAGTTGGATCCATCAATGCTCATTGGTCTTTTATTTGAAAATGTTGGCGATTACCATGCGTTCAAAGCTGAAGTGCACAATTCCAACAAGATTGTCCAGTTTCACGACCACACTCAACGGAAGAGGTCGTTTGTGGAACGTGGCGAGGACTACGTCAAGGTAATACGCGAAAGAGACACCGTGGATGATTTTGTTGATGTGGGCGACGATTTCTCGGACGACGATATAGTCAACTGCGCAGTAAGCTCGGCCAGCGAGTCCACACCTTCTCCGGAACTGGACTTGTCGGCATCCGACACCAACTATGACATGGTGGAGATTCCCAGCCCGCCTTAGTCCTGCTATATAGGGGCTGGTACCCAGATATACTTCTAATTCTACCTATAGTTATAATTCTAGATGGTTCCGCCAGCCGTGGTCGTGCGCGTGCCCAATTTGGTGATATAGAAGTAATGTTCTAACTCTGATTACTATTCGTAGAAACCACTAGCGCATCAACTATCTCTCATCATATAGCATCATGTACATCGACACCATGAGAATATGCACTGTCTGTGCATCCAACAACAACCGTTCCATGGAATCTCACAAGCAGTTACGAGATGCTGGATATAACGTAAGCTCATTTGGTACTGGATCCTCGGTGAAACTTCCAGGGCCCTCGATAGATCGACCCAATGTATACGAATTCGGCACCCCCTATGAGTATATTTACCAGGATTTGATGTCGCAGGATTTCCGCAAGATGTACGAAGCCAACGGATTGATTTCGATGTTGGACAGAAACAGACATGTCAAGAAAGCACCAGAAAAATGGCACAATAACGCCGCTTCTGGAAAGTTTGATCTAGTCATTACCTGTGAAGAAAGATGCTTCGACTCGGTGCTAGAAGATTTGATGAACCGGATGAATAATAAGCCCGAAGAGGTGGAGGAAAGCGATGTTAGACGAGTGGTTCATGTGATCAATATTGACATTAAAGATGATAATGAGAACGCTAAGATCGGTGGTAAGGGTATTGTGAAGCTTGTGCTGATGATTCATGAGTTTCGTGAAGAGGAGAAGCAGAGAAAATTGAAGGAGGGCGATATTGACCAATATCCTGTGATTATGGAAGACGAGATGATGCAGATTTTGACCCGGTGGCAGAAGGAGCATACGCATTTGCCCACGTTATATAGTGTATCATATTACTAGGAATGGAATTGCATGGGATACTTTAGAGTGTAGTTGAGGTAGACAATGGGATGCATTTAGTTTTCGATTCAACAAAGATTCAATCATTCCAGTGCCATTTTATTCTATTGCCACTGTTTTTCTAGGATACTATAAATTTTCGTTTCCAGGGGTAAATAACACAATCATCAATATCAAACTTATCACCACTACTTCGTCGTACTGCACCGCACTCATCTCGATGGGCTACAACTAGATATTTCTTCCACAATGCCACCAAATCCTCCAAATCCAAGAAAAGCAAAGCTTTTCAGTAGTCGAACGATCCGTACCCAGAACAATGACCCAAGCATCAGAGAAGGACTTTTGGATATCCACGAGTATGTTCAATCACGAGAATTTGAGATTAGATCTATGGAACAATCTCAGATCAACACGAAAAACGCCTCGTCCACGCGAGTTTTCCAGAGTTTGCCGCGGGTTCTCCGAAGAAGAACGGCGTCTCACAATGTGAAAAGAATCCCCAAGCGATTGCGTGCCAAAGCGTTGCGTGAAATGCAGAATAGTGCCAATGGAGTACCACCCAGAAAACCTCATTTAAGAGGCCGTGAATTGCACAGGGTCAAGATGCAGATCAAGATGATGAAGCTTTCGAGGAAAATTAAGGAGCTTGGCTCACTTCCGGTGATGGAGGGAGCCACGAAAAAGGATAATCTTCGGATTTTGAACAACCAAGTGCGTGAGTTAACGAAGGGTAAACGTAGAGGATTGAACAATGGCGTGGGGGCCTACGACAATAGTGCTGAGGGCAGATTGGCCGAAAAACCCAAAGGGAATATAAAATATTCCCATAGACAGAAACAATTTGTGTGGTTGCCAACCCATGTGTGGCATGCTAAGAGATTCCATATGATGAAGAACTGGGGGTATCAGATCCCATTGAGCTCGAATCAGAAATGTTTCCGAGCAACATCCAGAACTGCTAAGCTGGCGTGTCTTGCTTACGAGACTTCGTACTTCTGCGAGTTGGTTATTCGGTGTGAAACTCGAGAGCGAGCTCAAGCTTTTTTGGCCACTTTTTCCAAGTACGAAACACCTCCGGCGTGGCTATTGGACGGCTCCAGAGTGTACGACGACTGGATCTATTGTGATGGCGTAAAAGTGTGTATCGGTACGCTTCTCGTCAGTCCTGGAAATTACGATTTGATGGTGAGGGTCCATCCTGCTATTTTTGAGGAGTTGTTCCAGAAAGTCCATTCGTGGGCCAGTGACGAAGTCAAGGTCATCGACAGCAGATTTGTACTTGGGAGCATTGAACTCTATGGCCCCACGGCGTTGCATCTGTTATCAAAAGTGTTACATCTTGAAGGAGTAACATCCTCCACTCAAGATGCATGGAAACTCTGCTCGCAAACAAGCGACCCACACAACATTCCTCAGGGAACAGCATTTTCATTTTTTGTGAAGGATCCAAGGTTCTGGAAGCATCCAGTAACACCTCCATACTTGAAAGGTGATGTGAATTCCGTGATAATGCAACATAGATCATACGTGGATCCAGAAGCACTTGAGTCGCTCCTACTGTCAGATGGACGTACAGAATCCTATAAAGATATGTTCTCGCTAAAGCAGTTGGGCAAGCAGTTCACCTTGCACGAAGGAACTTCGCCAAAAGTTCATGGGTCCAACAAATTCCCAGTGGTGATCTACAAATTAAAGAACGGTGGATGGTGTGTCAATATGCCATGGTTCTGGGTGGTGCCTCTATGGAGCAAGCTTGTTCAGGTAAAAAGCATCAAGATTGGCGGGTCGAGGCAACTCCACCAAGTTAACTTGGAAAACGGTGTGCCAACTTTCCCAAATGATTTTCCATTTTTACCTGAAGGTTACAAGACACACTTACTAAGACAAAAGGGTGCGGATCTTGCCCGAGAGAAATTGCCGGCCAGCAAAAGAGCGCCTCTTGAAGTGGAAGGACTTCTCAAAAGTGGATGTGACTGGTTTTTTCTCCGGAAATGGATTTTTGGTTTGGCCATTGTCGATAAGTCCCGCAAAGGATCTGATTTTGGTGAGTTTGCCAGTGATTATACAAGGAAAGTGAATTCTCCTGATGACTTGGCGAAAGTAATTGCCGACTCCAGAGATCTCGACGGTGGGTTAGATTCTTGGCACCCTGTTCCAATTTCTCCCTTCGCCAAATCTGACCCAGTTCACGTTTCCATAGCTGCTGGAACTTACAAGCCAGATATCTCCAGGTTTCCTGCACTTCCGGTGATTCAGGTTCGGGTGGAGTTGACCGGGAAGGGTAGTTTATCCGATAATGCTCGGGTATACGAGTCTGTGGGAGATGCTACTATTAACCATCTCATAGGTTTTGTCACCAGTGGGTTTTTTAATTTCAGCCAAGGTAGACCGACTGGCATAGCCATAATCAGCGCACACTACCAGGAGAAGAACGTGAAGGTCAGAAACGTCGGCTGCACGAATGTCTACATGGCCAAGATAGAAAAAATATAGACAATAAACTATCTGTAATCTACATGAGTAGAAATAGTGGAAATCGTATAATAGTAGAAATCGTAATAAAGCATATGTAATAGACTAGTAAGGTTCCAAAGTCACGTTCCTGTACGTAGCCCAGAATCACACTATATAAGGAGCCCGCGCGCTGCAAAGATTTTTTTCTCTTCATACTTACCTTGAGGTGTCACAAGAGATCAAGTAGTCTTGTGGCCGTGACGGTTTGTTGGCATTGCACAGCGCTGCAAGCCGCCATCGCCAACTTTCCTATAACAGGCCAGGTCTGCCATTCCCGCTGGGGTTCTGCTTCAGTTGATGGTGTGGCTAGGTTTGGCCTGTGGGGAGTGTGGATCTTTCAATTTTTGATTTTCTCCTTACGGCTCAGAATTTATTCGGTCCGTGAAGCTTCTTTCTGGCGAGCCAAGTCTGGTGATTTGGATTGTTTGAAGGTGATATGCAGACTACTGAGAGCACCGTTATGTAAGTACTTGGCTCTAGAATGTTGGTGTAGGCGAAACAAGTATCAGGATCGTTGCTGATGAAGGTTTGCTATCATTCTGTCTGAATAAGAGCTAACGTATCATCCTAATGGGTATCCGTAACAGATTTATTTCATATTGTTTGATCCACTAGAAAACTATATAACTAGGATTTTCTGCCAGCCATCTGAGACCAATCAACTATTGATGGATTCAATCGGAGACTGTTAGGCTTCCCTAGCTGAGAGAGTGACCGTATCCAATATTCTCTTCTCAAGCCGTAATTGAACAAGGAACCTAGAATTCTTAATAATCAAGTTTCCTGCGTGCTGGTATGCATTTTCTAGTGAGCGTATGGTGCTTACTCATACTACTTCTTTCTTTACAATGTCTAGCATCCCTAAGAAATTGGAATGGCTCGTGATTATTTACGATAAGCCTGTCAACCAGAGACTTGCATTCCGTGCGCAGCACCTTAGTAAGATTCCACAAGCGACGAAAAATGGGCCAGTGACCAGTTGCGGACCCATTTTCAAAGATGAGACAAAGAAGGAGTTTTTGGGGTCAAGCTATACTATTCTTGCCGAGTCAAGATCGGAGGTTATTGACTTTTTGAAACAAGATGTTTACCTGGCTAATGGTGTGTGGGATTTTGACAATGTGGTGATTCACCCATACTTGCCGGTGTACCGAGAGGGAAAGGAATTGGGGTTGTAGCGCTATAGAAAGGAAATAGTGAATCCAATGACGATTCCAATTCTAACATGTAGAGCAGTAGCGGGTCTTCAAGCGGATGTTCCAATTAGGTTGTCACATGCTCACCATTGAGCAAGTAGAGATCTGCATAGGTAAATACATTGACAATGAAGAGAAAGACAAAGGCATTCAGAAGTTGGCCAAATAGTCGTATTGGCTATTTACAGTGTAGAGGGGTTGAATGTTGTGAAGAATGATTAAGTAGGGGGATAATAAAACGACAAGTTGACTTAGAGGACTAATTTGAAGATTGCAACCATCACTTTGACGATCGGATGAATGACAAAGTTCAAGATTAGACTATTTTGAAACTCAGAAGATTCACAATGTTGAAACTCAGAAGAGCCAATGTTGGTTTCGATATAAGTAGAGATTATGGTACAGTTTCGGTAACTTAAGATGTTGACATCTCTAAGTTAGTTCGCACATATCGCTGATTTTTGGTTCTACCACTATTAACCTTCACAGAGAGAAACTGGAACATGGTAACTGACACAATGAAAATATCTGATTGTATAATTGTTGCTTGTCCGATCTTTTTCATACTCACTACATTTACACGAACGTAAGAATAACTCCGGATCGATACGGAACTTGACAATTTGTTCACTCTCGACATAAAACGATTCGTACCCCTGTACAGTACCGGAACCCAGTACACCCAATTATTAGTGTGTTTTGACCTATCCAATTGAACTTTAGCTTCAAGAGAACGACTTTACTATTCCGAGTAGAATAGACATTTAAACACTCAGAATTATAACCAACAGATTACCAACTGACTAGAATTACGGATCTGCTTGCTGTACGAACATGAGCATTGACCTGCTCGTGCTCGTGGCACTGTTGACTGTTCCCAATGGGGAAGGACCAACACCTGCAAGAGATTGATGTATGTCGGCTAATCGGACAATGCTCAAAACAACGCCGACTATTAGTAATTTAAACTCGGAATACACCAGAATATCACCGTATCTCTTAGCTTGCATAACCATCGCCGAGAGTTTCGCTTACAACCGAAAGAAATTATGATAGAATCTCTGTCTTGAAAATAGACTAACAATGTTGATTGCAATGACGAAGTGGAATCAGACAAACAAGACAAACTAGTGAAATCAGACAATTAGTCTATAAGCTAGATTCAGACAGATGCCTACACCAAATTAACCCTATACTTCTATTACTATATAACACAGCGCGACGCAGCCTTGGCAGATCGTGCAAATCATTACCCGGCGCAGAACACGACTTCCCTATCATACTTAGAAGAGAGCAGCAGCGACAGCGGCAACACCAGCAGCAGCACCGTAAGCAGCCTTAGCAGCACCGTTGGCGGTGGTGACAGCTGGAGCCTTGGTGGAGGCAGCAGAGGTCACGTAGGTGGATGGGATGGTGCATGGACCGGTGACGGTGATGGTGGTAGCCTCAGTGACGGTGATGGTCTTGTTGTTGATGACAAGGCTGGTTGGGAATGGGCAGTAGGTGGTGTAGTCGGTAACAACAACGTCGGTGGTGACGGTGATGTTAGCGGCAGCAACAGCGGAGGCGAGAGCAGCTGGGAGAACGATCTTGGAGAATTGCATTGTTAAAGCGAGTGACAAAAGAATATGAGAGAAAAAATTGGACATGGGGGGCGAGCTGGTATTTATATGGCAAAAAAATGCCCACCGCTATCATGGAAAAAAATTCTTCCCATGCTGCGCGCGAACTGGCACCTTCCCTTTTGGGCAAGAATGTTTCCGTAACCGGAGGTTATCTGCCAGCGGGAGAACAATGGTGTGTATGTAGCCAGCGGTTCAAGACCTTATGCAGTGGCCCCTATATGGGTCTGTCAACGAAACAGAAACCAATAATTGCTGGAGATGAACATTCTAAATATTTGAACACGGCCGAATGTGTAATTTGGCGAGGAAGGCCAAGAGACGATGAGGCAAGAACGAACTGCTCCGCGCCTGTTCGAGAGCTCTGCATGACTGAAAGCGGAAAGCTGCGGAAGCTTGAATAGCAGCCACACAATAACAGATGGCTGCTGAATGTATTGGTGCATTTTTCTATTGATGCGCTTGATGGATTAGAATTGGTTATGCATGGCACACATTGGTGTGTACTGATGAATTTTTAGATTTGTTGACGGTTGCTGACTTTGCTCTGTTGATTTTTCTGTTTGATCGTCCACTAATTCCCTGCTGAATGTGAAAATTCTTCTCTTCAGGCTTGTTACTAGTGTGACCGGTCCGCCTCGCCAATGATCACATCGAAGCTTCTGTGCAGTTTGTTCTTTTCCCGGATTCTACGGTTGCAGTATTTGTGGCTCCAGGCTATTTTTGAACTGCATGGTGTGTTTTGTGTTGTGCTGCTCTGTGTGGCTCCGATTTTTTTAGAATTGAGGGTGGACCCTCCAGATCAGAAACCGACCACTTGATCATTTACAAGTGGTTGGCGACACACAAAGGTTTTTTTTATCAGTTTTCTTTTCCGTAGTTCTGTTTTTCTGTTCTTTCTAATATCATTGTCGATCTTTTTTTGACTTTGGGTTACGTGCCCATAGATACCATCGGCAAATTTTTCTTACAGGCATATGATTGATAGGTGCTAATGCAGTGAATGATCGACTATCTCGAATAATCGATTGCTATTTAGAAAGAGTGGCAAAACATTCGACCCGTTTTTTGTGGTTGGATTTTTCGATATTCGGGTCTTGTGGGATTCGGGACTCTTCGGGTTGACCGAGATCCTTGCTCACTATGGAAAGCAGAATGCCACTGTGTGACAAGGAAATCTCATGACCGTCCACATGACTCCAACCTCTGATTGCCATCAACGCACAAGTTAAATGTTGTAGCCGAGGATCTTGTGTCATTGGTGAACTGATTGCCACCGGCGACTCTGTTTCTCTATGTACTCTGCCATTGTAACCCTCTACCTGCTGCCTTGTTCATTTCATTACTTTCTCTCGTACATCAAAATGTACGCAGTCTTGTCAGCCGCCTCTGGCTTCTCGATGACATTTCTTGCATCGATCTTCTCCACTGCAGTATCGTCGATCCGTATCCAGCTCTGCCTGTCTCGAGAGACATCGCATGTGTAGTGGCCACCTTCGGCATTACGTCCGTGGTGGTAGATGGCTGCAATTAACCGATATTCACGTGGTTGACTGCTCCGCACCCCCGGTGATAGACATTCTGCTGGGATCGTGAAGTCTAATCCAAATTTGATGTTTTTCATCACCTTCTCGATACTTCCAACCCCGTGTAATCCATCTCTCTCTATCTCCACATCATCCTCTTCTGTTTCTCTTTTGTCGCCTTGCTCATGCTGATAAGAAAACCGTTTGAGTTGAAGCACCAAAACGTTAGGTAACTCATCAATGAAAGTTTGCTTCCTAGCAACAACTTCCCGGCCCGCTTCTATTTTATATGGAAGTCTCTCTGCTTCGTTGAATTTCCACAACGCATCTTCTATCGTCTCGACGTCTCCCGATGAAATGTCCACCAGGATACACCGGAATGGGTCGACCGTTATGGACTGTGATTCTTTCGATTTTGGAATCGTCAACACACTGCGGAACTGCCCTCCAAAGAGTTGTGTGATGGGTGAAGGCTCCACTTCAACAATGCGTTTCTTACTCACTCTCTTCCCGCTTCCAACTTCTGACCACCCTTCGGGCTGTGAGTTGTCAGCATCCACTTCATTAACCTCCACATGCTTGTGGTCGGGTGAACTCAAAAGACGAATGGCTTCCTTCATTCTCGTCTTGAGTTCGGCTGCCCGGCTCGAATCTAAGTTCCGACTGAACTGCTGGAAATATTTTTCCATCTGGCTGTTTGTGACGGTCGATTCCACCTTCACAAACTCTTCGTGAAGTCCATCCAAGAAGTAACTGAGGAATTCTTCAGCATCCTCCTGCTCGCCCCATTTCAAGTGCTGGAACTTTGTGTTCTCAATTAATTTCATATACATGCCCTCGGGTGAGAGAGGTTTGCCGACAACAATTCCATCGCTGTTGACAACACTGCCGTTTGGTTTTCCCAGAGGAGGCACGTTCATGAAGTCATTGATGAATTGAATTGTAGCGTCGATGAGTGGGGTGGGCGATGCGCCATCGAGGGTGCCAATCGACTTGTCCTCTATAGTTTTGAATGTCTTATTGAATGGGTTGCAGAAAATAAGACATTGGAGAATAGCATTCATGTAGCAGATGTTTCCCGTGTTGGTCAATCCACGAGGCTTAATTAGGTAGGGATCGCAATCGTCGAGACGGAACTCGGGGTCAAACAACATTTTCACAGCTAGCACCCCAAGAGGCTGCGGCAGCGCATTGGACAGTGGTGTGGTCGATTTGGGAGAAGGCTGTATTGGCGTAGATGTTGGTGCTGCCCCAGCCCCACCCACCGGCTTCGCTAGGGAGCCCTTTTTCGTGGGCTTGGCAGTGGTTTGCAAAAACGAAGCCCAGTTGGATGTGAGAGGCTTTTGCACAGATGCTGAGTCATTAGTTTCATAATCATTAGGTTTGGCGCTCGGCGGGCTGTGGTAGAGGCGCTTGAGGTATGCTTTGTCTGAGTTGTGGTCGACGATTCGTGTGTGGGCGTGGGGATTAATGGAAACGTCTTCAACCACCAGAGAGAGAAAGGCGTCGACTCTCTCTGCTTTTGATGCCAAGAGTCCCACGTTTTTGTGAGCTGCTGTCTTTCTTTCTGCTCCAAACTCGTTGTTGGAAGTGTTGAAAAAGAGAGGAAGAGTGTTTTGATGGAGAGAAGGTGGCTCGGATTCTGAAGGTTTGACCACCGGTTTCAGCCCAGCTTGTGATTCCTCAGGAACTTCAGGCTCGCCGACGACGGTCTTCTCATCGATACGTGGCGCCTCCACCTCCATGCCTCCTTGGTTGCTACCGTTTCCCTCCACATTGTCAGCCGGCGGAGTCTCAGAAACCACCGGGGAATCTGAGGGCGAAGACCACAGGTTTTTGTACTCGTGGTGAGTGTATTGGCTCTTGGAATGCTTTTTCCGCTGCGCATATCCATTGGACATGCCCATGTTCATGTACGGCAGCGGCGTGGCGTACTGGTTGGCCATGGCATAGTACTGATACTGCTGGTACATATAGTCAGGGTAACCCATGGCCACCGGATAGTAGGGAAGCGTCTGGCCACCGTAAACAAACTGCGGCTGCTGTGAGTAGTACTGGGGGTAGTCCATGTTGTGAGGCGGCCCCTGGGGTGGATAATGGTGGAGCTGCTGTGAGTAAATATGAGGCGAATAGACTGCTGGACTAAATGGAGCAACATCGCCGCGGAAACGTCGAGGACCCAGGGTTGCCGAGCCATTGGAGGATGCAGTGGACACGGAGGATCCGTTGGATCCATTGGAAGTCGACAGAGCCGAAGGTTGCGGAGTTTCTATCGTAGATTTGGACAGTGTGGTTGAGTTAGACATGATGTAGCATAGATAAAGTTACCAGCGACCAGGAATGGAGAATCCAGGCAGAAATCTAGTAGATCAGTGTTTTGGCCACTCTTGGGAAGTTTCAGAAACCTAGAAATGTCGTGGATTCGGCGGATATCTCTGGGAATCAAGCTATCTAGAAGTATAGATGCAGTGGTGTAGTGTGTGATGCAGAAGTAATTAAACAGTCAGTTGGATGGTGGGCACAGCACAAGAATTTTTGGCAACGTTATGGAGATGATAAGGAAACGTTGCTGGGTGCTGAATTGTGAGGAGCCAACTGTAATGGAGGTGGTTGTGGATTAGCAAATGTAGTCAGTTGTCGGATTCGAAATTAGTTTTTCGGTGAGAAGTGGCCATTGGACACGAACTTTTGCGGACCAGAAAAAATTTTCGCCAGCACCACGCCGGTGAGGGAGAGGGGTAGGGGAAATTGGGGGTTAGGGTATTTGGGGATTTTGTAGAAGAAAATGTATATTGAGAATCGATGGGAGGTGGGATTGCGGATAATTTTGTGTTCTTTCCAGATATTTTTTGAATTAGGGCGGTGGAAGGCTGCAGGCTTATCTAGTAAGGTGATGCGAATTGTGCGAGTGGAAGTACGAGCAAATAACAGGGAACGAAGAAATAGAAAGGGGAACGAAAGAAATAGAAAGGGGAACGAAAGAAATAGAAAGGGGAACGAAAGAAATAGAAAGGGGAACGAAAGATTATGATGCTCCAATAAAATATAAAATTCAGACAGCTGGATTAAACTTTGCAATTTGCAATAAGTTCAACAATCAGGTATTCCAAAGGGCCAACAAATGCCGATCATGAGAACTTCCAATACGATTCCATATGGATTCAACAAGACTCCAATATAAATCCAATCTCTCAAATAAGACGTCAACATGAAGAGTCTAGCATATAGACTATAGACACCAATCAAAAGGCTCCAGTAGCTTGCCAATCAAAGGGTTAAAGCCTCATTCCTCTAGATTTCAGTCACCTCGATCTGTCGCACCGGAATCTCGATTTCCCTCCGGTTGTACACTCCCATAACCACCGCCAACAAGTGCATGCACACCGGAAGGGGAGAAATGTGGTTGCACCCACTGTGAGAAAACCAGTTGGCCATAGTAGGACACGAAATGTGGTTGAGAATGTCTCCACCGGTGGAATTGTGTGGACGAATTAATTGCTGTGCAAACTGCTTGCAAGAACAGTACCAATTATAGACGTTGACAGTTACTGTTTCTTTATTTTGCACCCAAGGTTCATGGGATTCAATTTCACCCGATTCCACAATTTCTCCATCACCCCTCACTACGTCAAAATTCTCGAGGTTGAGCGTAAGTCCGATTTCTCCAATCATTCGTCGTATCTGAAGGTACACATTGGTATCGATTGGTTGGTCACCTATCATCAGTGGCCGTATAGACACCCGGACGAAAACTGCCACCTTACCACGATTATCCCAGTAGGAGTCTGAAATTGATTTTAGTTCTGAGGTGGTCAACTTACGACTATCGTCAAAGACTTCCATGTGGATGTCGTTGCCAGTAACAAGTGCGAGTGCTTCCGAGTAGATGGATCCAAACGTATAAGCCAAAAGCACGGTTTTGTCGGGGTCAACACGGATGACTTTTTTCTCCCTCGGGAGAGTCTCCGGCGTGAACTTCTCCAATTGGGTTTTTATTCGGTGGAGGCGGTCCACAAAAACCGAGTCGTGTGCATTTGCTTTCATCTGCTTGTCCAAGAAGTCGAGAATGGTATCGATGTAGTCGACTTTCGTCAACGAGCGGGGCGCAACCGACGGGAGGATGGAGCATACGTGGGCGTTGCTGGATTGAAGAAGATTCGTGGATTTCATGTCAATGTGTTGTCAGCAGTCAACCAACTGTGAAGTATTTGTCAGTTCAACTTTGTTCAACTAAATGTTCACTTATTATGTCAACTCAATAAACTCTCAACCAATCTTCCACTTACCAACACTGTCCGCACAACAAATCCTGTGAACTCAACGAGGCCTGTCACTAATCTATGAACTTAATTAACAGTAGAGATGTCAGTTGAAATTGTCAACTCAACTAAATGTCAAACCATCAACACAGCTGACTTTGTCAACTGATTCTGTCTAAATCTGTCAACTGATTCTGTCAACTAAATCTGTCAACTGATACGGTCAACTAAATCTGTCAACTGATACGGTCAACTAAATCTGTCAACTGATACGGTCAACTAAATCTGTCAACTGATACGGTCAACTAAATCTGTCAACTGATACGGTCAACTAAATCTGTCAACTGATACGGTCAACTAAATCTGTCAACTGATTCTGTCAACTAAATCTGTCAACTAAATCTATAAACACACTTTTTCCGCCAAACTATACCAACAAGTCTACCAAGTATATCTGTCGGCTCCAATAATTCAAATTTCAGATCCTTTCGATACCTCTCTGTACCTCTTTGAATCCTATACTATTTCCCTATTAATCCCCCAAACGTCTTTTCCTACATCATTCTTCACTTTCCTCCATGCGCGTTTCTCATCCACAACCTCTGAATATCTGATTCTCTGATTCTTCTCAAAATGTGGACAGACACCTTGCCGGTGCAACTCAGAGCGAGAATCAATGCTCTCATCCTGGCCCAACCGTCCAGTGAGGCAATTCTACACGATCTTTATGACCACTTGAGTTCACCCAATGAACCTAAAAAGAGAAAAGTGTCACCAACGATTTCTCCACCAAAAACAAAAAACGGAGCCGCTGGGCCCGTAGCTACCCCTGTGGAGTCTGTTGCTACTGAAGCAGTTGCCCCTGTCCCCGTTGAAGTGGTTGATCACTACAAATTGAAGTATTCCGCGCCCATCAGTCGCAACGAAGTGATTTGTGAACTCTCCAGCTTATCCTTCACTTCTCCAACGAGACGTAAATATAATCTTGTGTTTCATTTGTTCATAGGCACCGACGGAGTGCCGCAGCCGGTTCTTTCTGTCGTCAATCTCGCCACAAACGTTCCAGAAATCTCCATTCGTAACCTTCTGGAGTCGGTCAAGTTATGCGTCCTCTTGCCGATTCTAGGGAACACCACGGTGTCGACCAAGAAGGATACGGGAATGATGTGTTTCTGGCTCACCGATGCGGCATCGCTAGATAAGACCAAAAACGAGCCCATCATATGTACCATAAACTTGGATGTGGTGCGGAAACAGCTCGCCAAAGATGGAAAGATTCATCCTAACGCAGAGTCGCAGGTGGCACACGTGAATGCTACTAGCGATGGCATCAAGCCCGTCAATGGGCTTATTTTGGAGTTTTTGGAGCGCCAGTTCAATTTGTGTGGCATCCACCTCATCAACTTCATGCCGTCCCCACTTGATTCCAAGAACTCATTGACAATGAACTCAGACACAGGGGTGGCAATCTCACAATTGGCCAACGGCATAGAAGATCTTGTATGTGTCGGCGCCTACAAGGGCTCGAAGGAGGGGGCATTGGTGCTTTTGTCAACGTCGAACCACTCGTACTTGGTGTTTGGCTTCAAGAAGCCCATCATCTTCGTGGATTTCTCCGCAATTCGAAACGTCTCCTACAAGGATATCCTGAAGTTTACATACACCGTCGTTGTAACGGTTCAAGTTGGCGATTCAGAGCAGATTTTGGAGTTTAGCATGATCGACCAGAGCTCATACCTGTCAGTTAGCTACTTCATCTCGGAAAGACACATTGACGATGCCTCTTTCGACGTGAAACACATGGAGAAGGCCCCTAATGAGAAAGGAGATGATGTTTCTGAAGAGCAGGGCTCAGGGTTGGCGGCCATGGTCGCCAGTGACGATGACGAGGAAGATGACGATAGCTACACTGGAGAAGTGGATGCAGAGAGCGAAAGCGGCAGCGAAAGTGACGTTGCCGAGGAATTCGACAGTAATGTGGAGAGTGAGGGAGAAGGGGAAGCCAGCCAAGGCGACGACACTGGTGCCAATGGCGCTGACATGTAGAGATTACTTGTACTATAGAAAATCAACCAGTCATGGATGAATGTTGAGCGAATCGTCGTGGATTGAATCGTAATGCAATGTATATAATAGTCGACCCCAGAATCGGCGTCAATAGGTGTCCGAGCGGCCCGTGCCCTCCTACTTGTATTCCTTTCCGTACTTGTTGAGCAAGTCGAAGAACTTGGACTCTTTCTTGGCAGCGGTGATTCTGTGGTCAGCCTCCAAGTCAAATTCATGGAATTCGGCGGCCTTGGATCTCTGCTCACGCAACTGGCTCAATCTTCTGCCTAACAAGACTCTATTTCTTTCGATAAAGTGGTCACATACAAGATAGCCTCCCACGAATGCGGAAACAGACAATGCGTAGCCAGTCACGTTGTTCCACGATCTAGAAGTGGGTTTTCCAATAAGATTAAGTTGGACTCTTCTGGTGACAGCACCCAAGAATGTGCTGAGGATAAAACCGGCGGCAGTAGGCATTGTTGTAGCTGTAGTCGTTGATGTCAAAGTTTTCCTGCGAACGTAATTGGGTGGTATACACCCGTACCTCCGTAGTTGAAGGAAGTTAGAGGATCAAGATTAAAGGTGAGAAATTGTTATTTCTGGGAATTGCGATCGAGAATAGAATTCTGGGAATTGGCATAAACTTGATTTCTGAGCTTTGGTGGATTTCAAATTTCCGGCCCTGTTTCTCGAACTAACGTTATTATGAAGAATGACATACTAAACCAATGTTCAGAGAAAGCATCCAATACCATAATCAGGGAAAGAATGCAAACCTTTAATCAAGAAATGGATAAAATGTGATATGCCTCTGAAATTTAAAATAAGTTGGAGAATGCCTTCGTCGTTGCTAATCAGTGGCGATCGAAAATTCGATCGAATATCTCCCGCTATTAGCGGCTACACTCTATGCCTTTCCTCACTTAAATCTCATTAATCTTTCACTGCTCCCATGCAATTACGCTCTGTTCCCATTCCATTTTATTTTCTCCATCTATTCACATTCCCTCCTTTGTCTCTCCCTCAATTGTCTCTCCTTCCTCTTTATCTTTCTTCGATTTCTTCCTTGTCTTCCTTCGATTTTTCCATTCTCCACAGTTCTTCTCCCCAGTTCCGCGTAGCCAAATTCCGCTCCCACTGGTCGGAATTGCGCATAGATAAATCCATTCACCTCCACACTCATCTATCTCCAAGACAAAAATGATCAACTTCTTCAAGGGCCATCCCACGTTGGCTTTACTTCCCAGCGAGGAAATTGCTACTGCTTTCCGGAAGGTTATTGTCGATAATCAATACACTGACTTTGAGCTGTCTACCTCAAGTAGACATCCACTTCAGTATGGTACTGACCCAGGAAATTTGGAGATTCGTGAAGATGTAGCTCGCTGGTCCAGTGGCAAGTTTGGAAGAAAAGCTCTCTCTCCTGATAGCATTAACTTGACCGGTGGAGCGTCGTTCGGCTCTGCTGATATTCTTGCTGTTTGTAGTGATCTGCTGGTGACACAGCATGTATTCTTGGTGTCTCCCACATATTTTCTCGCCAATTACATGTTCATCGATGCTGGCTTCGAAGGTAAAATGTCTGCGGTTAAAGAAACTCCAGGAGGAACCTACGACATCGACTTGGATGCGTTAGAGTCGAAATTGTCGGCGTTGGATGCTGAATTGGGGTTGGAACCTGTTCAAGACAAGGAAATCAACATTATTGAAGACCCATCGGGAAGGGGTCCGAGAAAACTCTACAGATATGTCATGTATCTTGTTCCTACCTTCTCGAACCCGGGAGGACTCACTTACTCGTACGAGACAAGACTCAAGTTGATTCAAATTGCCAGAAAACATGATATGCTTCTCATAAGCGACGATGTGTACGACTACTTGTCATATGATGGCAAGCCGCCGGTGTTGAAATTGAACCACATCGACGAGGATACGTTGCCTTCTGGGTGGAAATATGGAAACACCGTCTCCAACTGTTCGTTTTCGAAGATTATTGCACCGGGATTAAGAACTGGCTGGCAAGAAACACCTACTCCGGCGTTGGCACAGCAGATTGCCACCAACGGCGCCACCAAGTCTGGGGGCACGCCCTCCCAGCTCAACACGTTTGTTGTGCGTGAATTCATCATTTCTGGCGGACTAGATGCTTCCATATCGCTTCTTGTTAAAACCTTCAAGGCTCGTGCAGAAGTTCTCAAGGCTGCGCTCAGAAAATATCTCCCAAAAAACATTACTGTCTACGGTGGAGATGGGGGCTACTTCGTGTGGGTCGAGATGGAAGGGGTGGATATGGCTGAGTCGCTTGCAGCGTTAGCCAAAGAGCACAATGTCATTATTGCTGACGGAAGCCACTTTGAAGTTACAGGTGATGTGTTGGGGTGGGGAAAGAAAGGTGCACGTTTGTGTGTAGCATTTCATTCCGAGGATGAGATAGAGGAGGGGGTTAGAATATGGGGAGAGTTTCTTAGAAAGAATCATTGCGATTTGTTCTGAGATGTTAGTTTAGAGTGTTTATAGAAATAGTATCTTTCAGCGTAGATCTTGGTGTAACTTTTTGGAATCTCATGAATTTTCGAAAAAGGCGAAGTGTTTTCATCCCGATACTGGCACGAACAGTACATACGTCAATGGTTTTTGATGGGAAACTTTGGTGCTATCTCATCTTAAGTACTTTTTTCACTGGGGTTACCCGGTGAGGTCTAGTTAGGTACACTCTCTAAGTATATGGTATTGAACGAAAGTAATTTGGAACTTGCATTTCCGATGGGATTGTAAGCAAATGTTCATATTAGGAGATTTTCTTTGCTCTCGCTCTGGCATTCTGTAGCTTGTTGGAAGAATAATCCACCTCCTCCGAAAACCGATCGAGCATCTCATTCTGCTCCTCCACCTCTTGGTTTATAGCTTCACCAATTTGTCTCTGCCTGGCAATAACCTTTCGCAATTGTTCCACTTCCTGGTCTTGCTCCTTGTGAATCTGTATTTGTTGCTGGAAGAGCTCGCGATCATCTAGGCCAACTGTTTCATTGGTTTCTTGTGGAGTGTAATTGCTTGGTCGGCCAAATACCCTTCCAACCAGCCGGCCATTGGCGGACTCGTGGAAGAGATCTTCTCGGTTGGCCAAAATGGACTCGATATCATCTTGAACCTGTGAGAGCCACCCGGTTCTTGCGTTTAATTCTTTCTTGGGAACACCACCAGCTCTCGCCAATTTGGTCAATGACCGGGCAAGTTTTTCCACGTTTGGACGAATATATTTTTGGATCTGCTCTCTGCTTTCTGCGCGAGCAGTCAACGTCGAGCTGCGGTCGAGCTTGTTGATGGAAGATTTCACGATTCGGAAATACAGAAGCCATTGGTCGGCGGAGATGGAGACATCGCTATCTGAAATAAGGAACTTTGTGTCATTTAGCAGTTCGTTTTCATCTTTGAAAAGGTCTCGGCTAATATTGAAGTTCTTGGGCAACTGTAAGAACTGATGGACTTTGGGTCTGTTCTGGAGATCTCTGTCTCTCACAACATTGTTGAGGAAGTCACTAAGCAGCACCTTCCGGAGCTCTGCAATAGACTTCTTGGTGGCAAAAACACTTGTCTTAGGAGGTAGTCTATAAGGAAAATCGTTGGTTGAAAGCCCGAGGTCGTCACACAATCCATTCACTAATTCCATGAAGTCGGAGTATCTTCTTTGGACGGAAATAGATCGGAGCGGCAATTTTACATTCACATTGTAGTATATTGTCCCGTTTCTCTCCAGGTATCCTGGAATGGATATGATAGACATTTGCCTTTAGCAACTGGAGTTGACGGCTGATAGATAGTTGGAGGTGCAGGAACAGAATTGATGGAGTCTGATAGCCAGATAATCAAATTTGAAGAATGGAGTGATTTTGGGATGTTGCATTTAATTATGAAACACTTGTATAGTGCTGCTTTCATTTTTTTTTCTTTTTGTCTATTTTTGTGTGCTTGCATTTCTATGTTGCTGGCTTAGTGTTCTCATGATATCTATGATTCTTAAGGTCTCGCGAGCCAGATCAGAATGGATTGAGTATGTTGCATTCTTGTCTCGCGGGCATCCAGATACCGAATAGCTATTCTTTCTCTTCCTTTTTTTTAATCTGTATCAACTTTTATGTTTGTTATTTTTGTATCTCTTTTTTGATATCTTGTTTCCTCCGTCCTGTCCTATCAGCTCGTCACCATCTATCTCGAGCATCATATACTACTACATTCCGCTCAACTTAAACCTTCTAGCCCTTTCGTCGCTAACAATATATCCAGTTCACAATCATTTCCAACCTAGCTAATTCTCCAAATACCCAAAGTCAATTTGCACCCAAACACGTGACTGGATTATGTCATGTGGAAACCACCATGATTGCTAAACTGTCTCCAACGCCAATTTCTTCTATTCTTGCTACATCTCTCTTAACATCCACTCCTTTTCTTTTTGAATATGTCGGCAGAACCAAATATGGGCGAACCCTCGCTGCCCCATACTCCAGATCCTCATCTACTGGATTCCAATCTGGAGATTGATCCATTAATTGCACCCAGAAGAACCTTCGTGGACCCTGATGACCCAATTGTTTCACCGTTACGGGTACCCAAGATCAAGATTCTTCGTCTGTTTCTTGTGATAGTGTTGGCTTTGCACACGGTGCTCTTCTTGCTCGTTTTGGTGAGCGATTTCATCTCCATTCCTGGCTTCAATTCCAAGGGCAGGCTGTTCTTCGAATTGGACTGGACCATCTTCAATATTCTCACCAGCTTGGTTACTTTATGGTGCTTTGCCGTTCCCGCATACTACGAGAGGATGCTTGGGTATGTAACACTTGTATTGGCAGCAATCGATACAATTGTCATTTTGAGTGTGCCTTATCTCCGGGTGCATAGTGGAGCACTAGGTATCAACTTGATGTTCTGGACAGTGCTTAACTTGGGGTTCAACTGTTTTGCTGACTACATGGTTGAGAAAACAAAGGCACACCAGGAAATCAAATATACGGGCCGGGTGGAGAAACGCAAATCGTTGACTGAGCTTTTCGTCATGTTTGTAAAGATCGCAGTGAAAACTGCGCTTCTTTTGTTGATTTGGAACATCAGCTTGTCGTTGTGGCTTCTGGCCTTCGACACCCACGAGAAACCTTGGGGTAAGATGATTCCAGTCAACGAAGGAGAATTCGAAGTCCATCTCTCGTGCTACGGCAATGTCCACGCGAAAATGGCCAATGACTCCCAACTTATGGACGATGAGATTCAAACGCTTGACGATGAGAAGCTTGCAAAACAACCAATTGTCTTGGTAGAAAGTGGACAGCTGACTTCTGCTGAGGTGTTCCAGGAATGGATCGAGGAGTTGTTCCAAATGAACAAAATCGAACGCTTTTGTATCTGGGACAGACCAGGCTACGGCTTCTCCGACAGTGCTCCATCTCCGATGTCGATCTCCATCACCATTGAATATCTTATGGAAGCACTTCGGAAAGAGAAGATCGAAGGGCCTTTCAGTGCAGTGGGATTTGATGTTGGCGGACTCTACTCCCGAGTATTCACCCTGAGGAACAGGGGACAAATGCACTCGATGATGTTGGTCGACAGCTGGCACGAAGATCTCTTGAAGCATTTCCCATTCAGTGGAACCAACAAGAAGAACGAGAACAGACACGTTTTTAACAACATTCTTGATCTCATGGATTCGTGGCAAGGGTTCAAGATCTGGCTCCGGGGGGTAGTTTCGCCTATTGGAATAGTTCGTAACCTCCACTGGTTTCTCCATCCCAGAAGGTACCTGTCGAAGAGCCGAATTTTTGGACGCGATATGGCGAGAAGTCCCAAGTACTTACGTGCTAGACTTCAGGAGCAGGTGACGGCGTCTGTATTGTCGTTCAACGAGGTGAAAAATGCCGATGTCACCACCATTCCGTTATCAGTGGTGCTGTCAGACTTTATGATCAAGAACTCGTTGAATTGGGGAAAGTGGCAACGGGAATTGACGAAAATCGGTAAGACGTTGGAGTGGGTTGTGGCCGAGAATACGAGCCACTGGATCTGGCATAGTCCCAAGGGTCGGGATCAGCTCCAGCAGGTTCTACTTCGTCTTGTTAGTGAGAAGAGCAATTATTGAGTGGATAGGATTTGCAACATTGGTGGTGTATTTTGAGAGGTCAAGGTATTGGTGGTGTGTTTTGAGAGGTAATGCGTTGGCGTTGTTGGTGTTGCTAGTTTCGAGAACAATGCAATGCAGTGGTTTGGAGAATGAGGTCGCTTCTTCATGTTGGTGACTGTATGATTTATGTACGAGCAACGAAACGATGTACGATACGGAGAATAATTGAGTTGTGAAACCTTATGGTTCTTCTTTAGCCAATCAGGTATTTCGAATGTTTTCAGATTTCTCTATTTCCGTATTTTCTCTTTTCTGTTTTCAGTTTTCTCGGTTTTCGGATTTTCTGTCTTCACTTCTGCATCAGTTTTCCACTTATTTCCTATATTCTCTCATTCTCACATATTTACCCAAGTACATTCCTCCGCCAAAAATGCAAAAATACCCCAAAAACAAATAAAACAAACATATAACCCCCAAAATCGAAACTTCCAATCCACCAAACCCCAACACCGCCACCCTCACCATTCTCACCCCAAATCTATATCTCCATTAATTCTCTTGGAGAACCCCCATTAGTGCAGGTCCAGCCTTATGGAGCCACCTTCCATGATGCAGTCGGTGCTGGCTGAGAAATCAAAACCATCAGTAAAGGGTACGTTAAGTCCACCACAAACCATCGAAAAAAACAAAGCAAAACATCCAAACCCTCTCAACCCCCCACATTACCCGTAAACCATCCCTAAACGTCCAAATTTCGCCCCTCTCTCCCTCCCCTGCCCTACTTCCCCATTCTCTCCTATCATCCTTCTCTGACCCCGTCCTGCAGGCAACCAGGCGCGAATCCTAGGTGCAACTCAATCTCACCATAAAGTTTCTAATCTACACCCACTCTTCTCTTTCTCAGGCTCCCTAGCCCTACACACGAGTCTCCCGCTGCCGGCTCCCGATCTAGACCCAGCGGCCCCAACTTCCGCCTCGTCGCTCCGCCTCGTTTGCCCCTTTTCGCAGGTTTCCATGTCCGAAAGTATTGCCGCCTTAACGTCGCCAGTGACCCCGGTAACGAAATCAAACGTGGTGTCTCCCCTGAGCTCTCCCGATAACTCCGTGCTGGGATCTCCTCGCCACACACGCATGTCTGTCCCGGACAGTGATCCGGACTCCCGGGTGCTGTCCGATAGCGCAACCTCCCCTCCTCCAGGGTTTTCATCGAGTATCGACAACTCCTTGCCGCCGCCTGCTCTCGCTACCCCACAGTCGATGTCTCAGGGTGTACCACAGACGGTTGCTGCGCAGCCACAGCCAATTTTGCCAAGATTGGCTGGTCTGGCCCCGACTGAGGCAGCGCGGGGGTCTCCTCCAGTTATGCCCCAACGCAGAGCGTCGTTTGGCTTGAGCTTTCTCTCCTCCTTGTCCAGCACCATCCGCGGAAGTGCCTCGGGTGCTCCGCAGGCTCCACAAGCTCCACAGGCTCCGTTTGCGGCGTCGCACGCCTTTATGTCCAATAGTCCCACCATTGCAAACTTGAGCCACTTTGCTCAGGGAAATCTAGAGGAGGACGCCGACGCCAACGCCGATGACGAGCCACACACAGCCCGTCCCGATTTCTCCACTGCAGACTCGGCGGGATCCTCCGCTGGTGCCTCCGATATTCCCAGAATTACAAGGGAAGACACCACAGTTGAGGCTACTGATGTCACGCGCATAGTGGAATCAGAAGAGGTTGAGGGAATGGATGATGCGGCTGAAGCATCCGGAAAAGGAAAGGACGACTGTTACTCCATCAGATTGACCCCTATTATCGACCACTCCTCCTCCAACACAGGACTCTACTTCTCGCCCGTGATTCGCCGCATCAAACCCAAGGGTCTGATTTCGATCGGCAGATACACCGAGAAGAATAAGAGCGCTGCTCACGCTCCCCAAGGTTCTCTGGCGCCGGTGGTGTTTAAATCGAAAGTTGTCTCCCGAACCCATGCTTTGTTCCAATGTAATGACGAAGGTCTGTGGTTCTTGAAAGATTGCAAGTCTTCTTCTGGTACCTTCCTCAATAATATAAGGTTATCGCAAGCATCACAGGAGCTGACTCTCTGGCCTCTTATAGATGGTGATGTTGTTCAGTTGGGGTTGGATTACCGCGGAGGTACCGAGGAAGTGTACCGTTGTGTGAAGATGCGGTGTGAATTCAACCGCAGTTGGCAACGGAAAGTCAATCGATTCAACTTGGACATCCACAAGAGGATGGCTAACCTTGGGCTCGATGCCAATAATGCAAATGGCAAGGAGGTGCTTTCAGAGTGTGCCATCTGTCTTTTGAAATTGGAGCCGTGCCAGGCCCTCTTCATCAGTCCCTGCTCACACTCTTGGCACTACAAGTGCATTCGACCCATAATTATCAAGAGCTACCCACAATTCTATTGCCCCAACTGTCGGTCGATGTGTGACCTAGAAACCGACCTCGAGGATGAGGATTAGTGAGACGGTGTGCGCGTCTCCATAGTCATTTGCATTTTGTACAATAACATTTCAATACATTTCCGCTGATTCCGTGCACCTGGGTGACTAATGGATGGTCTTCAAATCCTTTAATCCATGATAACTGGTCGCAGACACTTCCCCTTAACCGAATGATCCATGTTTGTATAGCTTTCACCTCGACTTTGGATTCAAAGATGGAGAGTACTTAGGGCGACATGTTTGAAGCTGGGTCTGGTGTCTTCTGATGGATGTGCTGGATACGAATACAAATTCTTGTTCTGAGCGTTGATTAAGATCTCGAAAAGGAAAATTGATATCCATAAGATTTGAATTAGTGAGCTGTTAGGGTTTCTCGTTCTAGTCGTCATCTTCGGAGATTTCTGCCTTACCAAGTTGGGTTCTATAACGAAAACATTGCCGTTAAGTTATCTGTATGTCTATCTGTTATATAATAACGCAAGTGAGGTGCCGAACATTTCACAAGATGCAGTCGAATTTAGCCATTTCTTAATCGTTTGGAAAAGCCTGCTAGATTTAATTTATGTCTAAAATATTCAGTCAACAGCCACCTCTAATGACCCTGAATTTCCAACAATAATTCGGTGGTCTGTTTTTCCTTGCATGTGCCTACATTTGTTGACCCCGCAATAGGTGAGTTTTTAGCGACGTTGCTTTTTCGATGCATATTGGTGCATAACAGTGGGTTGGACCAGGGACCCCAACCAGCCGCAGTTTGGCGGGGGCCGGAATTAGTCGCAAAATGAGTACGGTAATTCCGAAATTGCGAGCCGGACACTTTTTTTGACAATAAGGATTTATTCAATCAATAGTTACGAAGAATTAAATCTGGATCTTTCCCAGAAAGAGTCAAATGAAAATCGGATCGTCTTTTAAGCCTTCTCAACGTGGGAAGATTGCGCCTTGGTCTCCTCCACAACATTCTTGATACCATCCTCACCGAGTTTCTCCATCATGTGGCCAACATCGAACACAGTAACCTCAGTAGACTTGAACTTTCTAGCAGAAATATTGTTCTCAAACAACAAGTCCAATTCGGCAAAGGTTCTGTTCTTAGTTTCAGGCAACTCGAACCAACACCAGGTGGCCGAAGCAATCGCAAAACCGGCCCAGAACAAACCCGTCTTTGCCTTCCAGTTCCAAGCAGTAGGGTTCAACATGTATGGGGTGATGATGGCAATGACAATACCCGCGATATTGTAGACATTACGGGCGAGAATGACAGTTTTGGTTCTTAAGATATTGGATGGAATCTCAGTAACCAAGCAGTAGCAGATTGGACCAACAGTCATGTCGTAAACGAAGGTAAACACCAAAAGAAGTGAACCAATTGCCCAGGAAACACCGGTGGACGATGCAAAACCAAGACCACCAACAGTGACCAAGATAACAGCCTGAGTGCAAAGACCACTGAAGTAAATGGTAAATCTACCCATCTTCTGGGAAGCAGTCCACGAACACAAAGTACCAATAATTCCCAACACGTATTGAACAATCGAGAATGTGAAGGCGTTAGAGACAGACAATCCGGCTTGCTGGTAGAAGTAAGTGGAATAACCCATGAATGCTGAACCAGTGATGTTCTGAATTAACCAAGTCATGCAAGCAATCCTGGTTCTTCTGAAGTTTCCATTCTTGAAACAGTCCAAGTACGAGATACCTTCACTCATAGCCTGCTCCTCCTTAATGGTCATCTTGATCTTGTCAACCATGGCATCGGCCATGAATTCCTTGTTTGGCAAGTGCTCGTTCTCGCTCAACAATCTCATGATCGAGCGCTTGGCACCTTCGTACTGACCGGTTTTACACAACCACCATGGGGACTCTGGAGCAAAGTAAACACCGATAGCGATAGGGATGGGCCATACCCACTGGATACCGAAAGGCACCTTCCATGCGTCCTTCATTGACGACGAAAGCATACCCTTCAAGATACAGGAGGAAATCAACTGGCCGATGACCCAACAGACGTTAACGTAGGTGGTCAAATACAATCTCAACACAGTAGGACAAACTTCCGAGGCATAGGAAACAGTCAACGTCTGGAAGGCACCCCATGGCAATCCCAACAAAATTTCACCAGCAAGCAACATCTCAATGTTCTTGGCGAAGAAAACAATGAAAATAAAGGCAGTGACCATCATCAAAGATCCGATCAAGGTCTTTCTGTAGCCGATTCTGTCCGAGATAATACCAGCTAAGAATAAACCAATAATCTCACCACAGTTGACGGCCATACTCAATGCGGTCTGCCACTTGGCGGGAATCTCCTTTTTACCTGTTTCTGGGAAGTACGTACCGAACTTGTCAACGAAGTCAGGGAATCCATAGAAAGAGTTCAAGAGGTTGGTATCGTAGCCCTCCATGACGATGGCGGTCGACAAAACGATGGACCACATGGCAGCCTTGGGAAACGTCTTCAAACCCTCCTTCAAAGACATGTGCTTATCCTTGTGATCGTTCTCCTTAGCGTTATTGGAAATGTCCAAAAACTTTGCTAAGTAATCTTGCATTTCCACCTCCATCGAATCGTTGGAGCCGGTCTTCGAGAGTTTGTCAGACTGGTAAGTCGTGAGCTGGGGCTGCTTTGGGTCCTCAACGTGTTCTTGAGTCATACTAAGAGTAAGTTTATTGGGTGATGAATTCAAAGATTGGGGCCGCCAAGCTGATATTTATACACATACAACTGGAGACCATCCGTAGTAGGAAATTAAGAACTCAAACTGCATACGACGGAAAAACTCCACCAGTGGATATTTTGCGGGCACGTGCAAAATATGTATGCAGAATTGTTCCGCTGACGAGACTAAGGGTGCCCATGGGGCAAGGGTGACAAAATTTTGCTTTCCTTGATTGTAGAGAATATAGCCATATGCATTTTGGTAGGTTCCGTCTCGGACAATCTCTTTTCCAACTCCCAATGCCCATATTGAAGGTGTTTCTGGTCTCTCTGTTCCTGCCGTTTACGAGTCTTTTACGACTCCACTCATCGACAACAGTATGGGGAAATCATGCATATTGTGCGCACAAATCCCCCCGCCCACAACCCTTTTGCCAGGGCCCAAGAGCGTAGTCACGAACTCGTGTCATGCATGTTTGCGGATTAATACAGAGATGCTCGAAGCTGGGCACATTCTCGATGGTTACACCAAGGGGCAGGTTCCAAATAGGTGAAAATGATGTGGCCATTTCGAACCATATTTTCGATCGCAGACGTTTGCTCTGTCAACCGTTGCAAGCAATTGTGGAGAGATTTCCGATCTCCTCAATTCGCAATTATAACCGCAATTTCACCTCCGCAATAATGGAAAAACCCTAAAAATACGTCAAGCACAGAAAATCCCGGCACGCGACGTTGTGAATTTGTGGGGATGCGGGAGTTATGCGCCGTCACACGTGGAAGCCCAAGGGTGCACCGTATCCTTGCGGTTCATTTGTTTTTCCGATATCCCAACGTCAACCATCCTGCAGTCTTAGTATACAAGGATGGTGGAGAATGCCGTTTACTGACCACTACCCCACCTTGGATAGGGCTTCTACCACGCATGGTGAGGTCAATACCTACGCTGGAGACCTCCAAGCCTGCAGAAACTGCCAAGTGATCGGAAAATACCTGCATTATATTATTCCTGGAACAATTAATTATCGAATGGCACCTAATCTTGGCGACCGATGTGGGGATTGTGGACGATGCTTCAAACTCTTAACGGGTCTTTCAGGTCCGAGATATTTGTGATATTTCCACCTTTAATGGCGCGCTTTGTACTTTACTGACTTTAGGGTGGAGACAACTACTATGTTGGATATTGGGATATCCTACAGAAAAGTGGGAGATACGCTTGAATAGTTAATAAGTTCCTGTCATTGATTTGAAAGATAACGGTTTTTAAGGTTTATCCCATAGCGGGGCAAGTGACCTTATCGAAAGGACGGCGATTTATGCATAAACATGTTGGTTAATGTCGTTCCGCTTCCAACCGGCGATATCTTGCCCAGAATGTTCGTGCAATTCCCTGCTTGGATGTATGATTGTTGACTCGTCCCCATGAAGTTTCTAGGCAAGTTGCCGGCAACCAATTCTGACATGGGGGACACCCCGAACCCGGCATTGTGAGCTTCCAAAAATTGCTCAACCTCGACGGAATTTGCTACGTCATTGGCCACGATGGTGGGTTGCACGAGCTGCACATCATGTACGGATTTGGGGCAGCCGTTTAGGTCGGGGTTAGCTGCTTCTTCTTTGTCCTCAACATCTAATTCTTCAATTATGGCGCATTGGTTCACATGTGGCAGGCGAATAGTTCGAGGCACGAAGTTTTTAAAAGAAGCAATGAGAGATCCCACCTTGTTGTAGACATTTAGTGGGAGGGTGACATCATTTTTGAACTGGTTGACAAGTCTAAAAATGCCATCCAACGTTTCAACCATCAAGTATCGGTTAGAACTTTTCTGAATGGCGAATGTAAGCGAGTTTGCAATCTCTAGTAGTTTAACGCAAACACCAGGTCCATTCGACTCAAATGCAAACGATGGCAACCCGCTGGTCACTCTAAGAAATTCTCTTGCAATTGTGAGTGGAAATTCAACCGAGAAGCAGTCGCGAACATCATCCAGGTATCTTATAAGGCCATTATCCGAGGTGATGTGCCATGCAATGGCCTGAATCCATGACTGGGAAAGGACAATATTGAGAGTTTGCGAGTCAGAAATTTTGATGTGAGGGTTCAACGGATTGATGAGTTGCTCTTGCACATCTTGGAGGAATTTTTTCTTTTCGTTTATCCCATGCGTTTGAAGGTAGCCTTTGAAAAGTCCCGCAGTCATTTGTCCGTGTTTATTGTTGATTTCTCCAAAGAAATTCTTTCCGGGAATGGAGAATACCTTTACGAGCTCGGTGAACCCCGTAAGCAAGTTCGGATACTCTTCGTTCTCCAGCAGAGGTAACTCAATGCTAGATTCTAAAATGACCGGCATTCCATCTTCAAAGCACATGAAGCGCTCCGTGACTAAGAGCATGTAGTATATTTTTTTCCAGCGGTGCGTTTCCGCCCCAGACTTGTTGGAATATGCCGATGGGTCATGGAAACCCAATATCTGGCAAATAGAAATCGCCTCCCGCAAGTACACAATGGCCCGGGCAGTATTTCCCTTGTGGTTTACGTAGTGCGAGTATAAGAAAAATGACGAAAGTAGCGTATCCACGTCGGGGTTCGCGGTGTAGTCAAATAAGTTCCTCACCCTCTTCGCTTCGTCTGCATAAATTTGAGAAGATATTCCCGTGTGGGCGCTGATACTTTCCGGCTGAGACACAAAAGAGATGTGGGTGGCAATGGCGGCGCAAACCGAGCACGCCAAACTATATTTCATCGCGTTGTCGTCGGTAAGCTCAATATATTCCTGGTCATCCATGGTAGTATTGCACGCCAACGTCACCATGAGGTCTGCCACCGACAACACCGGCCAGTAACCATAGAACCACGTCTGATAAACTTGCAAATAGGGCAAAAGCATGTCTAGCGAGAGCTTTGCCTTTCCCTTGTCGACAACATGTTCAAAGCACCCGAGCAAGTCATTTTGCTCATTGTCGCTCACGTCAACTCCAGCCTGGGGGTCTCCCATAGTTAGTAGCCGCAGGAGAAATTCCCCATCTACATTTTTTCGAAGACCTTTAGGCCCCAGCTTTTTCCGGACTCGAATGTTGGTGCATTGGGCTCCGTGGGCCTGGCACCCCGTACATTGGGAAGAATTTTCCCGGAAAACACAGCGAACTCGCCGCGAGGCACACAAGTCGCAGGGACGGCCATACTTGCCCCGCTTTCTACCGTCGTTACTTACTATTCTAGATCCCATTTGGGTTTCTTCAGATGGTAGATGGTTCGATTGAGATTTTAGTAGATGGTAGAGTGGGGCCGGAGATGCACGGATGTTAGAGTGAGGCTGACGGTCGAGTTACCTGCAGGAAAACAATGGGGGTTGAATTCGGAAGTATTTTGGAAGAATAAGGAGTTTTTATAGTGCATAGGAGTGAGCGCCCTTTAAGCTCTATGGTGTTTTTTCTCTTTGTGATCTCAAAATTTAGCGTTCCAATGCACATTGTCCTGTGTGCATAGGCGTTTCTAGTTAGATCGCAGCATTCATGTTCTGCAGATAAATGATCGAATATTAGTAGGAGAAGAAGCTGTTCGAATCATGAACGACTAGAATAAATAATGGATAGATTAAACACAGGAAGACTTGAATAGGGGGACTTCACAATGTATGTAGTATGGATGGATGGAATTGAACCAATTATGATTGGTCACGCCAGGAGAAGATTTGCATTGTTTTTTTTTTTTTTTTTTTTTTTTTTTTTTTTTTTTCTACCTTTGTTAGTTAAATATTTAAAGACATTTATACAAA